>OY855906.1:19467160-19614660 GCA_963693305.1 Meandrina meandrites
ATATTTGCGCATCCATTTGGCTTCAAAAATATGCACGGATGTTTGTCCTTGGACATCGTCTGTTCCTCGAAGCTCACAGTTTTCCTCGAGCTTCGCTCTCGGAAAACTGTTCGCTTCTCGGAACAAATAATGTCCGCGGACAAATATCCGTGCATATTTTCGCGCCAAATGGAGGCTATTGTTTATTTAACTTAGTAATAGTTCTAGTTAGTAATTAATTAAATAATTAATTTTTATTGTAAATCTACGATTGTAATTTAAACATTTTAATCGTAATTTTAATTTTTAGCAAAGTTAAATTTAAATACACGACCCCACAAGCTTTTAGCTTTAATTATTATCGTGTTTAAATAAAGTTTATCTATATCTATCTATCTAGGTCAGTACTAGTGTAGTTCCATATTTTACAACAGTTTGTTCGACTGGTCGGTCTGTGGCAGCAATCAGCTGTTCTAAGTCTGAGTACCGGAAAACAAGGGTCCGCTGGTCACGTTACCCACTGTCCGAACGGAAAGTGAAAATCACTTTTGTTTGACTACACTAATTCATTAACAATGTATTTTGAGTTCTGTTGAAGGCTTGCCCTGCGTCGTGACAGTTAATACACTATTTGCCATTTTCGTGACCCAGCTTGGTTCACTATCATATACCGCCATTGACGTGATGCTGAATTAGCCGAGCTCGTTGGCCACACGACTCAGTCGGTTCGTGATTTCCAGCCTACATGCTGAATTATCCCAAAATAGCTACACACAGGATTTTTGCGTGTTCAACTTGCTAGACTGAGGCATGATAAAATTATGGCGGTACAGATAAAGACCTTAATCCTTAATTGGTCAAATCAAAATAACTTCAGTTGTTTCCAGTAATAAAGCGGATTATCTAAATACAGAACAAAAAATATATTTTCATTTTTCCTACCACGCAATTAAATCTGTAACTACACCATCTGTCGGAATGTCACAGCAACACGCAAAATCTTTGCCGACAGGAGCCAATTTAATTACAATTTTCTTGGGAGCCGATTTCCTGCAACGAGTCGCAATGATTGTATACGTACTTTCAGATGAAACACCTCTAAGTTTTTAAAATCGCGTAGGTTGGCCTTGCTTTCCGTGCTGGCAAGGTTTCATGACCCCATCATGATAATAATTTTATCCAGTTCTGAAATCACAACACACAGTTAAAGGTAAAAAGTCACGAATCTTTACGTGCCTTCGTAATGAAAGCGGTAGAAGCATAAAACCGCATATGGCCGAGCATTTCTTATGAGGTTCTCAGTCAACTTCACCCAAGATACATGACTCTTACATCGAATGTACGAGCAAGTCCTTGAATGCCATGGAAACCCGTGACCTTGCCGATAACACGATCAGCTCAGCTCAACAAACATGACGGCAAACACGCTCTGTCACGTATCAGTGAGTTTCTCGTGATCGAACACTTCGATACCGATCAAATACGACACGTTCAAATCCTTTTCTTAACATAACAGAAGGGCAAAATTAATTTCTTGATTATATCGACTGAGGTTAATTTTTTGGATAAGCAGCTAATACTGTGAAGTGATTTCGAAAGGGTGATTTTGTTTACGTTCGAGCGGGCATTTCATCACGTCACCCGCTAACGCCCGAATGACGTCAGATCAAGACATCACGCAAAAGCCCACTCAGTGCGCGCGGCGGCGTCACTCGCGAGGCGTTCACTCGCGATGTCCAAAACTATCGCGCGTCGGGTACCGGATGTTGTTGCTGCGGGACTCGCCGCCTTTTAGGTCGGTTGATCTGAAAAGGAAGTAAAGAGCTATTTCGCGTGTAAATGGAAATTTGCAAATCTCAAAACTGATTTTGTTTTCGGCAAAGCCTGATGATATCAGATACACGTTACTGAGTCCACTCTTTATCGAAACTAGGCTTCAGAGCAACAAAGGTGATTTTGTTAACATTTCTCAAATCTAGAACGAAAATAATTTTCCTGATGAATTAAGGCTGAGGTAAGTGCAAAGAAGTTTTGCTGCTTGTCAAGCTATTGCGTGTAGTTTATTCATGCGTTCATTTTAGGAGGGTTAATTTAGCTGTTTTTAAGCCTTGCTCATCAGTTCAACAAAACCCTGGATTATCGTTCCATGCAGCGAAAACTCTTTGTCACGAAATATTAAGTAAGTCATGAAATGATCGACTTGTCCATAACAATGTTTGGTGGGCTTTAAATGAATTCGACGGGAGTTAAATTTAATAGTTTCGATCAGACAGTTGCACACGGAGAACACATGTTGTTCTTATGCTCCATTGAACTCGTGCTAAAATCACCTGTTTCACTTAGAGTCAATGTCCTCCCTGCTATTGAACTATTAAATATTGATTGCCATACCAACTTCGACGCTGATAACAGTTGAATGGAATTTGCATCAGTTTCGAATGAAAAGGAAACTTCTTTTGAGGAATATTCGTTGTTATTTTCTTTCATTATGTGAAATTATCTACAGTTTCGCTTTCTGATCTCAAAGAATGAAAGAGTTTTATTCATAAGACAGTAGTCACGGACATCAAAAAACTCTTTGCCATTTCTTGTTTCCGGTAGAACGAGTTTTCACGCAACCGGAAGTGGTTTATAAGCGCGTGTAATACACGTTGTGAAGCCATTCACGCTTGACTGGCTATGACGCATGCGTGCAGCTCTTCATTCACATTGTTCAAGGATATAAATAACATTGTAAGGAAAATTTTTCATAGCACAACAAAGGGCATTCATCGTTTGCTTGAAAGAAGTCGCGAAGAACACACTCAATCATTTCTGAAAAGAGTTGGTAAGTTTAGACTGTTGACTCGAAGAATTTAACCAAAACTACACCGCTGTTTTGGTAAAGGCCAACCGCGTTCTCGCTGAGAAATTACGTGAATCGATTTGGGCAAGCACGCACGTATTTCATGCGTGTTTTGATTTCGTTGAAGTGAACCTCCTTTAGAAACAAGTCGGATCGCTAGAAAAGTTTCTGGCAGTCGCAAAAAGGTCTAAAACTTGTCTCGTACCAAGTTTTGATGATAAGAAGAACTCGGAACAAGTGATCGTCTCTAGAAAGAACTTGGAGTGTTTAGAAGAGTGAGTCAAGCGTCCACGTTGGATCCTTTACATCAGAGTTACACGTCTCTCTTTTATTCTCCCTTTCTCGACATGGGATCAAGAATATCGGCCGTAAAAAGAAACGACCACAATGACAATAGACAAGGAGTTTATAAATCACTAAATGTCTTACAAGAAGAAGATCGGGCAAGAGATTTAGCAAGACCAGAGAAATTAGACATTTTACTCGATCGTCCACCTCTACCGGAAGAGGTTTTGTTGGAACATGCTTGGAACCCGAACGACCGATCGGTGAACATTTTCGTGAAAGAAGACGACCCCCATACATTTCACAGGCATCCCGTAGCACAAAGCACAGACTGTATACGAGGAAAGAAAGCCTATAGTCGTGGATTTCATGTTTGGGAGATCCAATGGTCAACCCGACAACGTGGGACACACGCAGTAGTTGGGGTAGCTACTTCGAAAGCCCTTCTTCACTGTACGGGTTATCATTCCCTGGTTGGCAACAACGAAGAAAGCTGGGGATGGGACATTGTTAGAAACAAACTTTACCATAACGAAAAGAACGTTTCGTCAGTGAAGTATCCAGTTTTGTCAGACAGTGATAATAGTTTTGTGGTACCTGACAAATTTCGTGTTATATTGGACATGGATGAAGGCACTATGGCTTTTGAAACGAACGATGGACGCTATTTAGGTGTCGCTTTCCGCGGAATAAAAGGAAAGAGCGTGTATCCCATAGTATCAGCCGTTTGGGGACATTGTGAGATTACCATGAAATACATCGGTGGACTAGATCGTGAGTATTTCATTTTTATTTCTTACTTATTCTACCTGTGTGACTTGTCTTTTGTTCCGTGCGTGAACGCAGACCTTTTGTTTACACTTTTTCTTCACTCAACTTGTTAGATTGTCTTTTGCCCCGCGTAATAGTTTGCGAAACAGAGCTTTCATTTTATCCACTCTTAATGAAGGTTATCGATTGTACTCGATTTTATTATCCCTTTTCTATGTATGCGTTTACTTAAAAATCTTAAAAAATGTTTTCCCATGTTTGGCGAGTTAAAATATTCATTCCCCAGTGATTCCCACTTCCTTTACGTCACATGGGAAAATGATCTCATACTTAAAACGCTTCTGAAGAAACAAAAAGTTTCGCTTTTCCTAAGTCCCTCGTTTTCTAAATCCGGTCTCTGAATTTTCTGGTAAAGGGACAAACAGATGTTGAAAATGAGACTCTATATGCTGTATTTGTAATAGATTTTGAAATCCAGGAAGAAAAAATCTTGACCCTTCAAATAGCCGCGCTTCACGCTTCGCTTGTTTTGTTATTTTGTTGGTGCCTTTATGTGAAATATCGTAGCGAAAAGTCTTACCGCGGTTTTCTTTGTCGAATTTTTCTTTCAAACCCCACCGCCATACTCTCTTCGCTTCCGATTTCCATTGTTTCAATTGGTGAATGAGAATTAATAATTCATTTCGGTTAGGGACTTTTTGTCCTTTGGGACTGTATTCGTCATTTCCGCTAAAAGCAAAGCTTGTCATGTTGCCAGGATTTTACTTCTTTCCTCCTGAGCGATATCGAATTCAACCTTTGTGTTGTATCAGAGACATTGAAAAGTTGCCACTTTGGAGGAACTTTGATCTCTAAAGCTGGCTGCAAACAAAGAAACAATGAGATCACAAAGAAGCTATTTCGGTGCACAGAGCGTGGCGCGTGCCAAACCACCTGTTGCATGTAGAGAACGTTGAAAGCGTGTGCCACAAAACCATTCAAAAGCAGGGCAACCCATTGAAATGTGACAAACGCCTAATGGATGGCTTAAGAATTTTAAAATCGATAAAATGAACTGTTTGAGTGTAGGATTTTATAACAAGACATAATTTCACTTCTCTGAGATCAAAAACAAGCTTTGTCATAGGGAAAAAATTTCATTGACTTAAAAAGAGAAATTTTAAATGGTTGAAGTAATAATTACACACTAGGCGAAGAATGGTGTATTTTGTGTGTTTTGTTAATAGTCTGAATTTCTCTCCCATCTTTCTTTTTTTTTTTTTTAATTTCTGTTAAGTTTTTGGTTAATAGTTTTCTAAACTGCATGGTTGTAGGTTATCTCTGAAACCATTGAGACTAAGATGATAAATTTCATAAGAGTCAGTACTTCATTCAGTAAGATTCAGTACTTGCATAGTGGCCTTTCATTTTCAAACATAATAATATGCAAATTATCAGGAAAACTATTCTTTTAGAGCCATCAAAATGTCGGTTTTTAATTTCACAATTCACATAAGCAAGACTGAAGACATACTTAAAGAGGGTATATGGTAACTAGGGAAAGCATTCATTTTTCAAGACAAGACACCTGTTGCTATGTTTTGGAGAAAAGTGTTAAATGTGATCTTGAGAGCGCTTAATTTATATTAACAGAGAAACTAAGTGAGTTCTATATAAAGAGCAGTTCAGAGATATTATTAGATCTAGGTCAGTGCAGGTCACCCAGTTTTAGAAAATTTTATTGCATCCGCCTTGGTGAAATCATCAGGACTGAAACAATACAAGCAGTAACAAAGTACTGTGAAATCTTTCAGGAGCTAGCATGGCCAAAATTAGACAAAACTGAATTATTTGATTATGTAAATGTCTACTTCGGGAGTGCTAGACCAGTCAAACTCCAACTTTATGCCAACTGGAATTCTTAAGATGTTCCAAAACTTGCTAAGGGAAACCTGCAAACTCACTAAAAACATTATATTGCAAAGAGATAAAAATTCCCCCAAAATATAGCCACTTAATTGTGTTGGTTTTCTTTTTTTTTAGAATTCAACTTAATGTGTCAAGAGATTTTTTTGCTGTGTGAGAAAAAAAATTCTGTGTTTCAATCAAATTATTGATTGAAACATGAATTGATGTTTGACAGAAAAATAAATTCTGTGGTAACATAAGCCTTAGGCAGGACTGTTTTTCACAGCTTTTTTAAGTTCACAAGTTTTCCTGTAACCTGATATATAAAACACAAAGAAAATGTTTTCTGATTCCTGGAAAAGTTATACAAAGTTAGCATACATCTTACAGTTTTCTAATTAAATGTATGTGTGTGGGATTTTTTTTATCTTCTGATGGTACTCATGCAAAGTGGAAACTATACTTAGCTTTTATATTTCTCTTGTTTAACAGCTGAACCTCAGCCACTGATGGACCTCTGCCGACGCACAATACGTAAATCAGTTGGGAAAGAAAACCTTACTAAAGGCAATGTAGACAAACTTCCAATACCAGTTCCAATGAAGAAATACCTTTTGTACCAACAAGGTTGGTGACATCAAGCTACATGAGGAAAGACTTCTTCTGTGTCAGACTGGTTTGAAATAGTCGGATTCATTTGTTTAGCTTGTAGTATCTGACTGTCTACTTTTATGAGTTGTTCTATATCTTCACAAGATCATAACAAATTAAGTAAAACACAAATAGCACCCATACTACAAACTAAACAGTCTGATAAAAAATTGTTAAACATTTTTGTCACTCCAGAATAGACTATCTGACACATGTTTTTGTGTTGCATACTGTCAAGAAACTTAAATACAAGACTGGTCCAAAAACATTGCTACAATCTTGGACAGAATAAAAAGAGAAATAGGACTCCCCCTCCACCCAAATCAATGATGAAATTATCCCCGCAAAAACCAAAATGCACCCATTTTTCCATCATTGAAATAGGAGGGAGGGGTGGTCTTAATTTTTCATTTGAGTTGTCCAAGATTGTAGTGTACAAACCATAAGCTAAGGCGTACTGTTTGCAGCCTGTAAAACATGAACATTAAAGCTGCATCTGTAAACATGTTAGTGAGCAGTGAAGTCTTGAAGATGCCAAAACCTTTCCAGAGGATTGTGCAAGGAAAATTAAAGGGTGCAAACATTTTTAATTAGGATAATAATTTATTGCAGTTTGTTATAATAGATCATTTTATAGGGTCAATTAAATTATGTTCACAAATTTGTTCAGTTATTTAGGAAATCAAGGTTGAATTTAGAGTGAATATTGTTTGTGCAAAAGTGAAGAGGTTGATATTATTCAAAACTATGGATAACCTTTTTGAGGAAAATGACAGAAATTTAGTTTTTGAAAGATGTGTATACCTAACTCATACAGTTAAAAAGGGAGCAAAGTCATAAATTTTGAGACTTTCTTTTTTAAAAAAAAGGAATCTGCATAATTGTCAAAATCTTCTCACAGAGTTTCGAAGTACTTTAAGAGATAATTCTTTGGCTATCCAGTAGTTGAAATGATCAACTTTCACACCTTCTTCGGAAGAAATGGTTTTTACAAATAGATTTTAATTCTAAGATTCAAAACACTCACTGTTTTGAGTTATGTAAATAAGCAGCTAAGCTTTCCTTTGAGTATTAAAATAATTTATTTATTGGTGAGGTCTCTCCTGACATTACATTAAAATGATTAACTATTTCACGATAACAGTTATTAATTTAACACTGTAAAAGAAATCTAAAGAGTCAAATTTAGTTGGAGAATTTAATTTGTTATTTAAAGAAGAATGTATACCACCTCCATAGAGAGTGACTCAAGAATTTTAAAATATAAGACGAAGTGGATTTAATATTTATTTGCTTTAATTTTTTGCTTAGATTTCACTTAAGCAATTTTATGAATCAAATGGTTCAAAGGAATTGTTGTCTTATTAAAAGGAATTTGACTCTTTAGAATAAATCTCTTTTACAGTGAGTTTTGTTTTCATGAATATAAATAGTTACTTGCAATTAATTTTTAACTTAATTTTTAAGTTCAGTTACTCTAAAACAACTGAACTCCAGCAAGAATTGGAAATTCAGTCTTGTGGATATAAATGTTTTGGATAATTAACTGTTATGACTCGGCCTATGTTAACTTTAAATTATCTTTTTGTGGTAATGTATTTTTTTTTTAGTCTTACAGTAGTGCTGGTTCAAACTGCCATGTTCATTAAACATGGCGCTAAACTCAATCATTTTTACTATCTGCAAATAAGGTTAGGAAAGTTAAATACAATTTTTACATAGGCGATGTTACCATATGATTTTATTTATTCAGCGCAGTTTTAGTGTAGTTAATTATGTCAGGGTATTTATAAGAGATGTTCTATCAGAATGTGTCTCATTTATACTTCACACAAATATATTGTTATGTTATTAGCAAATGTGAAATACAAAACAACCTTGAAACATATTAATACAATTTTCTGTGTTATTGACATCATGACCATGCACATTGAGAGTTAACTGGTTAACCAAAGCTCTATACTGGCTAACTCCTCAAACTGCTCTTTTGGCCAACGGATTAGCCTGAATAGCATTCCGGTAGCCTGTTTACAGTTAGCTTGACTCTCAATAATGTTGGTAACAGGAGATATACTTCAAATAATTTGAATTGGAATAGTATTTTTTCACGTTAGGGTAGTCCATGCATGGACTTGGGGTCAGTGTACAAATCCCCATATGACCGGGGTTGGGGTAATGATTGACTACCATACCGCATGAAAAAATTGGCCAATACCGCAAATCTCAATGCCCTGTACACGTCAGATCTCAAAGAAAGGCGTTTTTATAGAGGCTATATTTTCTGTTCGCGCGTAAAATCATGATGCAGTTCATTAACCAATCAGAATGGCGAACTGAGCGGACTTGGCCAGATGTTTCCTTAGACCATCCTTTTTTTGAGGGGGGTAATTTCCAAAACAAAATTTCCGCAGCTCAGAGAAAAAACGGCTGAAAAAGAATCTTGCAAGGGGGGCCATTGATAAAAAAAAGTCAAGCAAATCTTGCACAACCTGAAGGTGAAAAAAATATCTTGCCCAGAAAGTTCGCAAACTGGGGAATATCATATTCTCCGCGCTGTGTCGTTCTTTGTTCAGCGTTGCGTGACGACCCAAATAAATGTTACGAAGGAGACTACGTCACATACGCTCGAGACGCGCGCGTAATCTTGAAGAGAGTTGGGTATGAAATCCCTCTCGACACGAACTAGTGACAGCTGCTACTGCCTACGTGACTACTTACTATTGAACTTCTGCCCCTACCAATATAATGATTTTGTATGCTGATTTAAGGTGGATTCGTATAAACGCGCGTGCTTTTTACTGGGTTTGTGACGTGAGTAAAATAAAATGGAGAAAATGCAAAATGCATACGACCGTCCCAACTTTTTCCGCAAGCGCAAGCCACTCATATTTTCTGCTTTATTTTACCCACGTAAAGTCGGTCAGTAAAATCAGCGACACTGGAAATCCCGCGTTCGTGGTACTTACTTCCGGTCTCGAGATCTCGAGACCGGAAATTTATGTTGAAAATATATCAGAGTACAGCGTCACAACAGTCAAGGTTATCGATCGTGCTCTTGACCACATCATCATGCGTAAAAACTTTCAAGTGATATTAGAGTAATGGATCGGAACGGAAGCAAGGAACACAGATTGAATAAGATCCGCTGATTTAGTTTCTGACTTCCTGTTATACTGAAGCAGGGTCTAACATAAGTATGACCTTGACGGTTGTTTTGTATTTTTAATTTCAGGAAGTATTTGCTAAGTTGACTTCCTCTGAATTCATTAAATCTCATGATAGTGACCATTTCCAATGAACACAACTCGTTCTATCGTCCACGCCAAAATGTTTAAATTGAAGAAAACTTGGGATAAATGTATCAAGAATTTGGTATTAGAATAGCAAAGTCAGACATGCGAATGACAGCAGGTAAAGTTCTTCGAAAAAGCTCCATATGAGGGTATCTGTCTAAATATAGGCTCAGGATATCCTTTCTGAACCTAACATGATAACAGTATATTGTGCATGCCCCGGAACCTTCTATTTCCACGTCTTGCCTAAATAAACACCACTGAACACTGAAAAGATCGGGGGGATAAGGAAACTTTTGTTCAAGATCAACACAGCCCCCCCCCCCCCCCCCCCCCGGTTCATCGGGATGCGGCCAACCATTTTAATTTTGTTTTTGTTTCGAAAATTCTATAAAAAAAACTCATTATTTAAAAACAAGTCATTTAAATAAAGAACCACGTGACACGGAAGGGAAAGCTCGTTATTGTTCGTTATCCCTCTCGTGAGTAATCGGTAGGCCGTCGTGCGATGTTCGTGATGTTCCGTCCGGCCATATTCCTGGGAAGGTTAGGTCAGATGATATGAGATCAGGGCTTATATTTGGCAGAATTGCTTTTCCGTGATTCCCTTACAATAAACCAAACATCCAGGCTTGGTTTGAATCCACGCCCTACAAAACGTTTGGAAAAAAGCCAAAGTTTGTTTGCAATGAGCTGTAAACCAGATGCTTGTTCACAAAGAAGCAGTTTGCGTCGAACGTGGAAGAGTCTTGAAAATGTCAACAAAATAGCGATGGAAATCCAAGAAAGCAACAACGCGAATGGCAACAGGAACTGGCGCAAAAGAACAAAATCAGAAAGCGATGATCCGAGTACGAGGAAACAGCGCGAAAAGAAAGACTTGGAGGCGATTTGTCACGCTGTGAAGAAACTCAGTGAGGCTTTCGGAAGAGTGGACCGTTACGGTCATGATGTCCCCTGCATTCGACCTGTTCGCGAGTTGTGTGGAAAGATAAGGCCTCAGCTTAATAATGAACATGGTACATTTAACAGAACATTGCAGCGCCTCTGTGAAAACTATGTATCAGGACACAAAAAAATCACGGATTGCGCTAAAAACCTACAGAACTTAGTGAACTCTATCGCGAGCGACGAAAGTGATTACATTGCAAGAATCGAGGACATTAAGCAATGTCTCGGTGAGCTTATAGGAACAGTGGAAACAGTGTTATATTTGGAATACCGGGAAATATAATATAATGCCAGGAGTAGTGAGTGTTGTCGAGACGAAGCTAAGTGAATTCTCTACACTTAATTCAATCATGATAAGACACCCCTTTTCCTTGCAGTTTACAACAAGACATTTAATTCTTGGAAGTTGGAAGCTTTTAGAACTGTGAATTTCATAACAGCAGCATGGTTTAATTAACAGATTTCAAACTACTGATCTCAGATGTCTTTTAGCGAGGTAATACAAGCTTGCATTCACAGCTATTTGGAGAACATAACCCAGTTTGAAATTGTTTCGCTTTGGATTTGTTTTGTTTTCAGTTATCACCTGTTCTTTCGGGGCCACCTGTAGCTACTTGACAATTTTGACAAATAGCTTAGTCACTTTATACATATTTGTCTTCAGGAAAAAGGTAGCTTCAGGCTTATTTCTCTCAGTTTACCGGAAAGTATAAGGTGTAGTTTTCTCCTTTTTTTTTTCTCGATATTCAAAAGTGGTAAAAATTATCATATACAATTTTTCGTAAAATGAGAGGAACGGTTTTCAAAGCCCGTCAACAATGTCGCAATGACTAAACAAATGGATCATTTATATTTTGTTCTTTTTTAATTAGAATGTAAATAAAGCTAGCTTTTAAATGGAGTAATTTATTTTCCGCTCAATTAGGACGCGGGATAAATAGCCGGCGGAGGTTCGGAGGGACGGCTAAGAACTCGCTATTTGACTGATATTTTATTATTGGCAAAATAGACAAACGGCTGGAGTGAAGCAGATTGACTTATTGTGGATGGTCGGCAGTATCGGCAGTTAGCAGCTGGCGGGTCTTCAAACAAATGCACGTGATCACAACTAGCCGCGATACTTTCAACGAATTTGGGTGAAGGGAATCTGGTAACGATCCATGCTCTTTCTCATTCCCCTCACCGCCAGCACGCTAAAGAACCGCCAGTTACAAGTAAAAAGACGACAGATCGGAGGTGAACTGCACTTCTCTGTGTGGCCTTTTCTTGCTAGCCTTATCTAAGTGAGAGTTTTTGATTATTGGCGTATTAATTAGCATCGATATAAGTTATAAAATATCTGGATTGGTGTATAGGATCCTTGATTAAAATGTGATTTTAAGTAGTATCATGCACCTATGGAATCTAATCATGGCTTTTATCGGAATGTTATTTGTATTTTACCATTCTGACCATTCTTCCTTGAAAAATATTAATGGATAAGGCCAATATATTGGTGGTTTGTGGTTTGTCGTTGTCACAACAAAAGATCACCAAGGGCTTTATTCAACGAGAAAGCTCTTCTGTTTAGGTTTCGTGCAAGCGGCGAAGCTACAGAACACGGCCAACATGGATTCTCCTCGACGAACTGCATGCTTCCCCGCTCATTATTGGTTCAAATAGTTTCTCTGCAGTCTCTACTTACGGCGAAACCCAAACGTAAAGCCTGACGGCTGGTTACTAGGGAAAAGTGATCCCCTGCAAAGAACAATGGACACTATCAGTTCTTGGGGGTAATACAGTAATTTTCTATAGTGTAGAACAACAAGAGAAAAACCTGTGTGCTGCCGCCGCATGCCAGTAATATAAGTTACATTATTCTTTTATTGGCCTTTTGTTTACTGTTATGACAACGACTGGAAACTTCAGCTGCTTGATATGACGACGGCTTGTATGTTCATTATATTTTAGTCTGTTGATACAGGAATATTAGGATGAAATTGCAACAATAGGTTTACTGAGAGGTTTCTTGTCATGGGTTAATAATTTCTGTGTACTTGAAGTTTTAAGGTGCATTCCTTTGGGACGATCCGGATCGGGATAAATGATCCAAGATCACTCGGATCATTGTGCATCAAAGAAGCTGATGAATCCTTGCCTAGAGTGGATTTATCGGCGCCTATAGTGCACCATGATCTGAATGATCTTGGATCATTGATCTTGATACGGATCATCCCAAAGGAACGCACCCTTAATTGTCATACAGAGCAGAGTGTAAGTCTGACTTCCTTACCTGCTTCATGATCTCCAATGACGCCCCTAACTATGGTGTAACTGTGAAACACCCCAAAGAAAAACAACTCTTTCCCTGGGCTACAAAAATTCTAAAGTTAGTGAAGAGTAAGTTTTGTTTAAATTTTTTCTTGTATACCCGGTATCCAAGAAATATCAGCTGTTACGCAGACCGGTCTGTGAAAACAAAACTGCCGAGCTTACTGAGCCATTTGGTCCTGTATCTTCAACTATATGGGAAGACAAAAATCTCAAACTAAGGAGTTCTTCGTTTTTCTTTAAGGTACCACTGACCTTAAAATGAGAAAACTGCTTGCTGTAACAAAAAAATTCCCAAAATTTGCAAATCACTTGAGGTAAAATATTATCGAACAGTCGAGAAAAATCTAAATTCGAATGTTGCGAGCTAAAATTAGTAGCCGATAAAAATAGTAATATCACATAGACGTTTTAGGTAGTGACCAACAGTATTAGTTACTTGCTGAAAAAAAACATTGTGGTGAAAACAGAACTCTTAACTTTGAGATAAGTAATTTAACCGCAGGAACGCACTTTTTCACAGTACACACAAAATAAATATAACAAAACCACAGTTTTGTATTGAATTTGGAGTTGCCACATTTTCGAGGATGATTAGCAATGGAGAAATATTCGCTTGAGGGTTTCAACATGTGGCCGTTTTATTGAGGTTTCCGGGTGGCTGTAAGCAAGTAATTAAATCAGTCAGGCTCAAGAGAAGAATACCAATCCGATTGTATATTTCGGTTCAGTAATCGCACAATAGCTCAGCAATAATAATAACCGATATCTTGCCAGCTCTGGGGACGATTATGGCGACTCTTCTGATCAACAATCAAATTCTCATTACAATATTGATACATTAACACTCAACGTGAGAATGTGAATCATCTGTTTTATTCCTTCCTTTATTTATGTATACTTCACGTTACACTCTGCTTTGCTCTGTATCAAGGATATGTTTTGTACTACTCAATACCAACAACGAAGTTAGTAGTTCTCTCTGATGTTCAATAATAGTCTCTTACGGCACATTACTGACAGACAGCTGTGAGCACAAACTGGCCACCAGCTTTGCACAGCTTAGATTTTGGTCCGTGCTCAGTATTTTAGTGACAACAACAGATCGCCGCTATTACCCGTTATTATAACAACACTTGTCTATTTACATAGCAATTGTTGCTATTGTTGAAGCCTTTTTGTAAAATTACTTCTATCCAATAAATTTCCAGATAGTCTAAACGGGTTTTTTTTTTCAATAAAGCATAACGCGCCACGCTACAAGCACATGTAAGCTCCATGCATCGGTTTCGTGGTAAATATTATCCTAGTTATCATATCATAAAATGATTTGTTTTTAAATATCAGCCACTTTTGGAGTCCTCGGCGTCGCATTTAAGAATTCATACGATGTCATTTGCATTTTTGAAATTGCCGGTGAAACCGAACAAGAGCAGTATTTAAAATAACACCTTGAAATTCAGCGTCGCTGCTCGTTCCACCCTTTCATTGCGTGCTTAAACTGTTGACAGCTCGTGCTGTTTTCTCACTAATCCCTCTAAGCTCTTTGCGTCCTACAGAGCTCACAGTGCAAGGTTAAGTGACTCAATTCACTTCTGCCACCCTAAAAAGCTTTACTTAAACATCTTAAATCTAAGATAGAGCTTTTTCTGGAACATAACTACCTCACGAGCTTTTCAGATGTAGACCACGTGCAATGAAATTGCTTTCCGAGTTTTGTTTGCGTGTTAAATTAGGTGAACGACTGCAAGCATTTCCGTGCGTAGCCCTTTTTAGGCCGGGTGAGGAAAATTCACATGTGATCTTATCGCCATAGGCGTGGTATTTGTTTCAGGGTCGTTTTAGCTTTGTAAACGCCCCAGAGAAGTCACGGTTTTCAGGCAAAACAGGTGCGGTGAGATATTTATCACAACTCAGCTGATTAATCGTCAAGGTTCGCTCTAAAATCGCTTTTCGAGGATCGCATCTTTAAGATTTCCAGCTAGAGGTAGTCCATCGGACGTTCACTTGACTGTTTGCTTTGACGGATTCGTGTGGACTCTTTCCAGCGCTCGCTGTTTTGCATGAATTTTTAAACACTCAGTTGTTAAAACAACTTCCCTTGCCGGTTATGTCTTTAGTTCAGAAATCATCACAGCGAGATAAACAGCGCAACACGAAAGGAGGTAAGTAAAATACGAGATCTCATTACCTTCTGTCTTTCAACCAAAACGACATGATGTGTCCAGGGCATGACACATGTGACTTGTAGAATGTCTTCCAACGGAAATGTAGAAATTGCAAGTTTCTTTGAAGTTAAACGCTTTACTTAACTAAAATCTAAACTTCTCATAACATGGCGTTTTCTTTTCGGTTCATAGTTTCATTATTATTTTCTCCGCCATTGTGCACATCAAAACGGTGCATTTTGAGTTAATTTGGTTATAATTAAGGTGAAACCGTAAAAACTGTAAATAGTGCTACCTGCCCATATATCTCCTATACTTCTTTTTCATTACGGGTAGTGCTTCATTAGTTGAAGTGCGGGGAAAATAAACCCCTCACTGTAAATTACATTTGCATTCATCGGCAATTTTCTTTGTCGTCATTGATTCGTATAACGTTCAAACTTGTTGTCAGGAATCGTTTGAGGACTGAACAAAGGAATCACACGCTTGTTAATAACTCTTCATCGTGTTTTAGTTTGATAAAGTGCCTTCCTGTGGCGTGTCACAAAAGGCTCTCAAAGGTTGAATATGCGTAGAAGAATACGTTTTATGAGCTTCGTTTTACGATTTGATAGCATTAAATGTGACATCTCTTTCAGTTTGAAAATTATCGATTTATTAAGTGAACCGTAGAATCCCGCCCATAATTCTCATTTTCACCACGAGAACACACAAAACTAAACGAACCAGTGATGTAACGTGTTTGTAATCACGCGGTTAAACCTAAAAAAACTCCACCCAAATCAACCAACTGTTTACAAACTAGCGGTGACTAAAACAATTCCTCCAAATTTGTGGCTTCGAACGAATCTAAGTTCCTTTAAAAGCAAAGGAAGAAGTGGTAATCACCCGCCTTAGTTCGGAAGGTATTTTCATATATTTTACAGTATGGTGATTTGAATATAACAGGTGTTTTATCGCTTGATAATGTAAACCATTGAAGTGTGTAAGCTAACGCCTGTGGCCCAGCTGTTTTGGCGCGAAATGACGACACCGCGTGTCTTGAAACTTGTTACCAATTTATTCAGCTCTGTAACGAGTGCTCAGCGCTGTTCGTGCTTATTTATTAACTAAGTCAAACGTAAAATATCTCTTTTTCGAGTTACAGCATTGTTGGTGTTCTTTCTAACATTTTCCCATACTTTTATTATTGATATATCCACGTGTTTAGCGATAACACGTGGTACACGCATGCACGACTTCACAGACGCTGGGTGATAAATGAGATAGGCAAAATATATAAGCTCATCGCGGCGAAATACAGTGTTATGACTATTTTACGACCAATACCAATTTCGAAACAACTTAAGCGTTTAGTCTTGTTTTCAAATATACGGTGAATGGGTGGAGAAAAATTAATATACAATCGAAAATTGTAGTTGGGCTTTTATTTAATAAACTTCCCTTCTTCCTCCATTTTGTACTCGCCATAAAACTCTTAGACTGACCAACGTTCGTGGCTATGTTTGTAACTACAACAACAATAGATCAACTTAACTTAAATAACGCTATTGGTAAACCTTTTTATTTCCTTTCCACATACAGTTTACCTCGTTTTAGACGCATTTATTCGTGAAAACATGCTTCGGAGATTGTTCAGCTTTCGCAGGCCAAAACAAGACGAGAAGGAAAACGCAGCGGACAACATTCAGAAGGAAAATGTTGATCCAAACTCTCAGGTACAATATAATGTCAATGTGAACGTAAATTAATGTTACGTGTGCTAGGAAACTTATGTGATGTTTCATCACCCAACCCTTTACACTTACTTACTTAGAAGACAGTCGTACAAACAAACCAGCTACAGTCGAGCATTTTCAAAGCTGATCCAGAATTGACGGTGAAGATGGAATCAATGGAGGGTGTCGACACGCTATCAAATAGTGATTTGGTTGAAAACACAAAGAGAGAGAATGACATGGAACAACAACAAGAGCTAAACCCTGAATCATGTTTAACTTTGGAACCCTCATCTCTCTCAGACGCAGAAAGGTAGGGAAAACTGAGTTCTGACTTACAAAAGTGATTTGTTTTTCGGATGCATGGCTCCGTTGGAATAGCAAGTCATCGCGTTTAGTGTTACAATGCTGTTGATCGTATATATTGCAAATAAAGCGGGGGGGGGGGGGGGGATGTATGAAAAACTTTCCTCTGCAAACTTTTTTTTAATTTATGCACCTCTGCAAACACGTTTTTTTCCGAAAAGCAAACTGTTTTTTTTTTACACATACCGCGTTTGCAAGCAGTTTATTTTGTCTTTCTAGGCCCTGCAAACAATTTTTCAATATTTTTCATACCCCTACCCCCCTCCAGAAAAAATAATGGTCCGTCCCTTACAATTTTGTGTCTGACGCGTTTCAAAACACGTTTTATGTTTAAGTGACACGAAAGACTGCGAGAGTGTCAAAGACGAAGTCTCTATCTCTGGCGAGTCTGAACGCTGTGAAAGCTCAACGTCTGCAGATGACAAAGATGAGAGCGGCATCGAACAAGACTTTGAACAAACGACTGTGGATCAAATGTTGAATTCAAACACAGACCATCCAACGATAGAACTCAGAAAAGAGTCTTCGAAGCCAGAAAAAGCGCCCGAGAGTCCCCCAATGCCACTGATTCCCATAAACCTCAAGTCGCATCTAAAACGAAACGATCGAATCAAGACGCTTAATCGAATTCCTAAACGAATACCAGGCAAGATAGAACAAAGCGGGAGTAGCTGTGACAGCTCCCCTGAGAAATGTCCCAGTTTTTTACCCTCGAAAACTATCAATATCAGGAAACAGTTTCCACCCCAAAGAGTCCAATATTCTCGGGGGTTCTCTGTTACACCTTCAAGACAGCCCCGTCGTAATAAGGTCCCAGAAATGTTTGGGGACATAATCATAAAGGATCGCTTTAGAGGACGGTCTCAAATCCAGTCTCCTGTACGGAAGGGTATTCTGAAACATCCTAACGCCTCTAAATCAACGGCCATGGGAGTTAAGTATGCAGCGACACCAAAGAAGAGCAAAGTTATTTCTTCCAAAGGTATGTTTATATTTTAATGAACAGCTCAAAGACACAGTTTCCGTCAAATCCAGGAAAAACAGGAGTGTAAATTAAGAAGAATAGTACTTTGCTCAGCACATCCGAGTTAACCAACCACCGCGCGCGAAAAGCACTTTTCACTTGTGTGGTAGATACTAAAGAATATTTGCCTATCATCAGCTTACAATTGACGACACGTGATAATTGCCCATGCCCTTATCTTCAGAGATATATTTAACGCCTTTACGGGATGGAATAATATCTCTTATTGAAAAACCAGAATTAACATTTCAAGCTTGTTTTGAAAAAACCTAGCACGAATTTTTCAACCATTACAATAGAATAGCGGCGTCTTTTCGGAATAGAGCGAAGAAAAGTAAATATTTCGATATTCTTGTTCAACCCTTGATGCATGTCTGGTAACAGAGTAAACTTCGAACAATTGTTGTCCTAGTTAGCGGAGTTTGGGGAACAAGTATACTTTCCGATTCTAATATTCTAGTGAAATAATAAAAGGATTCCAAAATTCGTGACGTCATTACACGAAGATTGCTTTCCGCAGTCAAACTGATAATGCCTCATTACCAGGTTCCTTGATTGGAGCGCGGTACGTGTGGTATTGTGGGCCTCTTGCATTCGGGAAAACGGCACGAGCTTCAGTGAAGCCCGACACGCCTTGTCTCTCGCCTTTCACAGACGAGAGGCAAAAGCGGCTGGGGACCGGGCAGGGTACTCCTCCCTCCCCCCCCGTCTGTGAGCCGAGTGTGTCGGATCATTTGTTTTCCTCTTTTCTTTCTCCCACTGACACACCCAACAAGTCTTTTTTCAGTTTTTCAAGCTTAATGGAGTGCATTTGTTTGTTGTCTTGTCCTGTTCGTGGCAGTATACCGTTCTGGTAATGTATGTGTCCATGTGTTTGCTTTCGTTACGTTGAGTACGTCAGTGAGGTCTGTATATTGTAGTATCAGCTGTTTGTCTATGTACGATGTTGTCGTGAATTCGTCTTATTCGTGCTTTGTAGCCTCGGCTTCTCATAATCGGGATCTTTTGTTTCTTTTTTTGTTTGTTTGTTTTTTTTATAACGACAGGAAAGAAAACATCTGTGTTGTCATCAGATAGCGGGCTCAGCGATGGCGAGGGTTCCAGCGGTGAAGAACAAAAGCGCATGCCTGTCAAGAAGATCTTCAGTAACCAGCAAGCCTTGCGAAAGAGAATAGATGATTTGAATGGAATGTTAAAAACAATGGGACAACAGAAGTCTGAACTCCAGGCCGTGCTACAGATAATCGAGGACTGGTCTGAGGATTTACGAACAGTAGATAGAACCAACTTGGGTGTCCCGTATATACGAGCTGTCAAGCAGCTGCTTGGTACGTGCATTTCATGAATTGTCTTAATGTGTTCCAGGCCCCCTCATTCACTCGTTGCAAAGTTTTTCTTATTGGCCACCGCCCAGCTCCGGTTTTCCACATTCTGAGAGCCTCGAACATGTTTTCCTTTGTTGTAAACTCATTATCATACATTACCATACCCAGAAACAAAGGAAAATTAAATTGAACCACCACATATACCTTACAAATGAACCAGGAATAATATGCTTCAAAAAAAAAAATGTTCGAAATAAATGTTCGAAAATGCGAATGGTATGTAATTCTAGTCATCGGCCAATCTATGTTATTAACCAGCCTTTCAGCTTCAGTCCTCCATAGTAATTGCAATATATTCGGAGAACCTGTCGGTTATGACATCAAGACAACAGAGATCTTTTTATTTTAGTATTACACATAAAGAGTTGCGCGCGAGTCAACCACTATCGCTTTAGTACTATGTGTTTTTTGCGAAAATGTCGCAGTGACAAAAACAAGAAAACAAGGTCTCGAAAGGTTGGAAATTTAATAACCACAACATGGCTTAACTACCCTCAGGCAATTATGTTGCTCACAAGGAAAAAGAGAAATTTTACTGCGATTTCTGTTCTTCTTGAAAAATGAATCGATATTGCCAAAATACGACTTGACCACAAATGGACCTACATTTCATACTGGCCTATTTATGAAATCAATGTTTTCTCCTTACAACAGGGAAACAACGCATCGCCTTGACCAGTAGAAAGAGCGACTTCAACAGACGAATATTGAACCTGAAGGAAGCTGAAGTTCCCTTCAGTGAAGATTTCAGTAATTTGGTTCAACAGCTGCGTAAGGAAGTCACTTATGTTGTTAGAGATCAAAGAAAATACAGTGCAAGAAGGGTGGAAAACATCCGACAACTTCAAGGGAGACTCATTGGAACATGTTCGGCGATACTTTCAGTTTACTATGAAGAATAAAAGCTAATTTGGTCTAATTTGCTTTAAATAATCGCCAATCGTCCGCAAGGCAAGTTTAACGACATGAACACTTTTGCATATAATTTTCATCCGTAGACCAACGATTGGGCTCATTTCTCTGTTTAAACTTGTTTTCGTTCCCTTTTCCAATAAAAAGTTAATTTTATTCTCAACTGAAAAAAAAGTTTATAAGCTAAAATTAAAACAGTACACAGTTGCTTATTTGACCTTTTAAAATGAATAAGTTTAGTGCTCTTACACTGAGGTCATATTCCATCACAGTTGACAAACTTTGTATTTTGATAAATTTTACTTGAATAAAATGTTGGAAGTGTAAATCGAGGGATTACTGAGTGCTTTATTTTAGCTTAACTGGTCTACAAAGATCAGCTAACCTCAGCTAACTTCACCTGATGATGTGGCCGATTTTTGATCAAAGATTCTTTTCATGTCAAGTAGAATGACCATGGGTCGAATCCTATTAAATTTGAATTTCTCAATAGTTTGAGCTTAAAGATTTCGTTTTGTTTGGAGATTGAAGCCTGCAGCTAGCTGAGTAAATATGGAAACTTGTGTACTCAATACTAGGGAACTAGCAAACAAGCTAACTTGAAATATTCAAAAAAAATAAACTTATAAATTGTATCTCTTGTACGGCAGGCCTTTCTTGAGCTTTTTTTTTTTTGTATTTTAAGCTGATCTTTTTCACGGGTGTTTTCTTTCATGGAGCGTTGTCTTTTACTCTTTTGTCTAGTACTGAGGGCTCCTTCTTAACTACAGATCTTGAGCAGTTGCTAAGGAAACGCTGAAGACAGTTTTAAGTGCCAAGCCATTTTGGAGAGTTTGTTGGTGCTAAATGGTGATTTTTTTTATTGGAGGGGAACACCTGCTTTGAAAAAATTGACATTGCGCACGCGTCCCTAGTAGTAGTAGTTATTTTTGGAACGCCACCAGACAGTTGACCCCCGCGGAACAATGGAACAACCCTGTGCCAAAAGGTTATCCGTGTGAGTCTGGTTCCCAAAATATGACAGTAAGCAGTGGCGGATCCAGGGGAGCCCC
Organism: Meandrina meandrites; assembly: GCA_963693305.1. Lineage (NCBI taxonomy): Eukaryota > Metazoa > Cnidaria > Anthozoa > Scleractinia > Meandrinidae > Meandrina > Meandrina meandrites. The sequence goes on from OY855906.1 coordinate 19,488,758, forward strand.
CCCCCCCCCCCCCCCCCTACATTCAACATTCATATATAGTCAAGCCTTCAAAAGCCCCCCGCCCCGCTTAGGGACGGACCATTATTTTTCTGGAGGGGGGGGGGGGGGGGATGAAAAATCTCTCTCTGCAAACTTTTTTTTTTATCTATGCACCTCTCCAAACAATTTTTTTCTAACAACACCTTCCTGCAAACAATTTTTTCGATCTTTTTAGGCGATGACGTCATTTTATGACGTCATCGGTTAATGCTGTAAAGGGGAAAAGCGATGGAATTTATGGAATTTATGGAATTTTTGGGGTGATGTCCGATTACTCCTGAATTGAACCGAAGAGCACTGGGAACTAGGTGCATGGTTCGTGTTCTTTTTAAGCGATGACATCATGTCATCGGTCGTCGTGCGAGTGGACGGGATCTGTTGTCTGTTGCGATTGACCGATCTGTAGAACCGAATAGAAAACACCGCGTAGAACTCAAAGCAAAATACTCCCGGGCAGTTAGAAAGGACCGATTCTAAGTATAAATGAAAGAGACAAATTATATTTGACGTGTTTTTATTAGATTTAGTAAACAGAAATCTTTACATTTGAGCTAAACATTTTCAAGACAGCGTTTGACCTTGTATTGTATGTCGTCAGTATCGGATGTCGCGCTACAAGATAACGCAACTTTTGTCGAACAATCATTCAACACAGAAGTTGTCAGCTACTTTTATTTATTTTTTTTTTGAAATTTTCTGTCAAATTTCCTCAAAATTCTTAAAGACCCCTTGTGAAACGTCATCGCTTCTGCATGCATTGCGTGCCGTTTATTTAACCACGATCTGACACAAAAAGGAGGCTCGCTTTTGCTGCCATCAATCATTATTTAATTCAATATTTTATGGTGGCGACCAATAAACACCTCTGAACTCATCTTTTTCGTTTTCTGAGACGTACACTACGAAGATTGGCGGCAGTAATTTCTTTTATTCTTTTTTTAATTCTTTAACGAAGACTAGTGACCAGCACAAGGAAAGACTTCTTGTGGTTGTAAGCTTGTCGTTTATTTCCGCCGCGTTTCGTCTCTAACTGAGACTTCTTCAGGGAATGAATACAACTAGCAAAGAACAGCATATATAGCACATTCGCGTGCCTAGCTACAACTTCTCATGGAAGTGAATAATAACTAAAATATGCTGTAAACGAACGTTACAAAAAATGCCTTAATACATATGTTATTGCGTGTTGTTATATTTTGGGGAGCATACGATTAGCGCTAATCGTATGGCCCCCAAAATATAACAACACGCAATAACATATGTATTAAGGCGTTTTCTGTAACTTTCGTTTACAGCATATTTTAGTTATTATTCACTTCCATGGGAAGTTGTAGCTAGGCACGCGAATGTGCTATATATGCTGTTCTTTGCTAGTTGTATTCATTCCCTGAAGAAGTCTCAGTTAGAGACGAAACGCGGCGGAAATAAACGACAAGCTTACAACTACAAGAACTCTTTCCTTGTGCTGCTCACTAGTCTTCGCTAAAAAATAAAAGTTTCTCTGACTTCTATGCAAACTATTTTTTTAATACATGTGATGTTTGCAAAGAATTTATTTTGCCTTTTTAGGCCCTGCAAACAATTTTTTTCAATATTTTTCATCCCCCCCCCCCCCCCCCCCCCCTCCAGAAAAATAATGGTCCGTCCCTTAGCTGAAGGTGTGAATCCGCCACTGGTAAGAAACTTTCCTCAGACAGTAGGTTTCTTTCAATATTCGGTTCGCGCCCATAAATGAGACTGGGTTTGAAAAAGTTGGGTCACCATGGCAACTACTGAACGCGAACACTGTCGGCCATATTGAAATTCCAATAAGAAGGATCGAATGTTTATGACCGTTCTAAACCGAATATAATTCTAAGAAGAAATAATACATTGGTTGTAATGAGATAATAACTTCATCAATGAAAGCGTGTCTACGTTCACGAGATGGAAGTTGTGTTCATCAACTTCGACAGCCAATTACTACAATCGGTTGTGAAGGCAGTGATGTTGTCATTCAGGTAAATACCGTAAATAATATCATTTAAGCTGATCTTTTTACGAGTTTTCTACAGTCTAAGGACAAAAATCTGAGAAGAAAAATATGTTCGTTTTGTTCCTGTTGTCTATTCAATGTTTTCGAGCGGCGTGAATATTTTGGGATTGAGTTGTGATAATTTTTAAAAGTTAGTAAATTGAAACCTTTAACTTGGTTTATTAGCGTTAATGTGGTAATTTATACGATATCAGATAATTCTTGACTCTGCTATCCTACGATAATTTTATACAGATGTGATAACGTTAGGTTTGAAAGTATTATTCCTTGGCCTGCATTTTGCACATTGTCTGGTCATGACATTTATTCTTTTGTTGTGAACGTTTGAGAATCCGCGTTTCACCCAGACAACAATAGTATTCTTTTTGGTAAACACATTAATTAACAGTACAGTATATCTCTCAAAATGATCATTACAGAAGATAAGATTTTTCTTTTACAGTGTTTATGACAGGGATACATTGTTCTGTTTCATTTTAAAATCCCACTCGAATATGTCAAGCACATTACTCGAATTTTAGATACAGTAGATATATCATCTTTGCACCATTTGATTACTGCTCCTCAGTGCATTCTCAAGGTTACGTTTTGTTGGACAAGTAAGTAGCAATACACTTTAGCAAGGGACGAAGAAAGGTGTTCTGCGATATGACATTTAAACTTAGTGAATGCAACACACACCGCAATCTCAAGATCAGATTTTTCAAACTTCCACAATGTTGCTAAGTTGGACAAAATGTATTGCTTCCATAACACTACATACGCATGCTCCCAATACTAGTTTTAAGTTTAAATATAAATTTAAGTTTTTATTTCCTTTAAGAATCTTATTTTCAGATCTATTAGCCTGCTTAATGCAACACCTTCGGCTGGTTTCAATCCCTAGCTTATACATACTACAAATTATTTGTTGGACTGATTATTAGTTGGCACAATCAAAAAAGCCAATATAGACAATGTGATTTGTCACCCTGATTCTCTTTGCCTTATTTCAATGGCAAGGAGATGAAAATCGACCCCATTTCTACGATCTGTGGCACTGCAACAGACAACAAATTGTAAATAAGTAAATAAATAAATAAATAAATAAAAAGTCTTTATTCATAGTTTTAAATCAAACGTTAAAACTTACAAAATCATTATAAATTAAGATTGAACTAGCTACCGATAGCTATTTAGATTTTTAACGAATGTAGCATGTAAATTAGCCTTAATATAGACACCTTGTTGATGTAGACACTGACTGTTCCCTATCCCGACGATTCCAATCAATGAGAATCAATAATCAATATAATCAATAGCTATCAATTAAAATCAATAGTACTCAATTGATTGATATTGAAAATCAATAAAAATCAAAGTGATTTTCGATTTCCATTGATTTTCATTGATTGTCATTGATTTCTATAATTTGAAAATTTTAATATATATATTTTTTGTTTTTAAAAAATCTCACGGTTTAGAAAATAGACCCAATCAATGATATTCAATAACAAATAAAGTACCACAGAAACAACAGTACATGTAATAATTAACAGAAACTACCGGTATCTTTTATCTTCACTACATATTTGACAACATGCATTTCCTGTCACTTAAATCAGAATGTTTGTAACCTGTAAATAAACCCAAGAAAGAACCAGGAATAAGCACACTTGAATGGAAATTACATTTATTGATGTCTTAATTAGGCAATTAAACTTATGCTGATTTGTATTATGCGGCCAGAGTGCACTAACACACTCCACCTGGAGGTGGCCGAGCTTGCCCCTTCCATTAAAAACTCTAAATGCATTCCTGTGTTTTCCCCTCTCTTTGGAGGCCGAAAACACTTCGCCTTCCTATACTTAAAACGGACAGAGGTGACACCCTTTGACTTTGCAGGATTCAATCTAGCAGATGCCTTTGTAGCCGGGTTTTTGCTGTTGCACAGTCAGCTTTTGATTATCAATAGAAATCAATAAAAATCAATAAAATTAAGACAAGTCAGTGAGTGATTTTCGATTTTTATTGATTATGCAAATTAATCAATTGATTAATATTGATTTTTATTGATTATATTGATTATAATCAATGATTGATTTTCATTGATTGGAATCGTCGGGCTATGGTGTCCGGTACAGGGTTTGCCTGTATGTTGCAAATATGTAGCTGTTCAGTTTGCATGAGTAAAATAATGTCATGAATTAAAGTCATTATTTAATTTGACTCATTGGACTCCATCCCAATCCTTATAGCCCCCAGACTCAGTGTTTTTAATTTGAGTGTTTGTTGCTATTGCAGTGCTCAAATGTGGAGCGTCAGCATGCTGTTATTGAGTATAATGAACCAGAAGGTTGCTTTGTAGTACAAGATCTCAACTCTGCCCACGGAACTTATGTTAATGAGTGTCGTGTGCAAAATGCTGCAGTGAGACTTGCTTCTGGGGATGTTATCCGATTTGGATATGGTATCCTTTATGCTTGTCATTTTTGAAATATTTAATATTATTGAAAATGAAGGTTAGGTAGCTAGTATATCTTGATGTTATAGTTCTCTAGCAAGTGATCTAATGTGTTTTGTTTACAAGACACCAACAATTAACCTGCTCTTCAGGTCAGTAACCAGACTTTTGACATAGACATGCAATGCAAAAGTGGGGTGGTCCAGGGACATACCTCCCATCCGCCCCTGCACAGAAAATCTAGAAGCTCTCCCAAAAAGCAATCTCATTCTATTGGGTATCGTTTTTCCACCTCAATGTATTTTGTTTTTAATCTTGGGAACCTTGGGTTAAAATCTAGACGAAGCTGCCTCATCTTGCCTCCTGCTAGCTAGTTACGGCCCTGTTCTTGCTATCTAGGTTGACAAAAATGACTCTTCGAATTTGAAACAGGGCATCAGATTTTCAGAAGTTGGCACAATTTGAGACTGCATGGTAACTGCTAGTCGAAAATAGGTGTGTCTTTACATACAGAATCTGGGACTTGTACAAGCTGACATACCATACAAAATTTAAATTTATAATGAGGTTAAATATAATTTATGTCTAAATTTTATGGATCATATATTGGAGTTGTTTTTCTTAACGTGTATAAATAAAACAGGAAATACAGGCTTTGAATTTCTCGTTGACTCCTCATCTCCAAAGCATTACCCATCATTGGCACTTTCAAAGCCATGGGAATCATACAGGCTGCGTGTGTTACCGTCACAGACTGGGGGTGTAACCTCTCTCCCTTACATCACCACTGCCACTCCCACAAGTAGTGAAGGCATGCCACTGTACCCAAGCTCTCAAGCAGTAAGTCTCCCTGGCACTGGTGGCTCAGTAACAGAGCTAAGAGGAACTTCTGACCCCAAGGTTAGAACTGTCAAGTATCAAATTGTAAAACCTACATGTAGGCTCCCAGTGAGGTCCCCTGTTTTATGAGTCAAATGAGTTTATGAGTCAATGGGCGCTTTCCATTCGACCAAAATTACCGGTTTGACATTCCGGGTATTCCATGTGACAATAGGCTCGATTTCCAGCCGTTTTGTGAGCCCGCGTTCCTTGCCCCACACCACGTTCGTTGGGAGGAGGATAACACACCGGACTCCCAGAACGGCTGAAAATCGAGCCTAGTGTGACAAATGGAACAGTATTTTCCGGTTGGTTGCACCAACTGGTCACCTTCCAAGTTTCGCGCGAAAATACAAAATAAACCAAAGCAAACAAATGGTGGACTCATTGCTCATTTTACTTGCTTCGACAACTTTGAGGTTAAAACCAATGATATTTTAAGCGAGGACGATAGTTTTATTTTTTCAGTGCAGCTAGCTGTTGCGTGTGAAGGAATTTAAATCGAGGGCGCGACTACTTATAGAATATATGATACCAGCATATTTTCCTGATGAGTCCAAGAGTCACTTTCGAATGAGGAGAGAAACATATGCGAGCTGTTTTTAAAACTTACCATTTCTGCAGTTGCATGAGCTAAATTACATGAGCAATCATGCTCGAGTAAGAGCAGTAAGCTTTCATTGGGAAACAAACATGCCAAGCACTGATATTTAGAAGCCATCTTGACTATGCAGATTCGTTCGATTTCAGCTAGGAAAAACTTGGCCCAAGCACGAATAGTCGAATGCAACGGTATTTTCTGGTTGTCCAGATTTTCGAAATTTTATTCCAGGAAATTACCGTTCCATTTGTTTTCTGACCTGGAATTTCCAGAATTTTTGGATGAATGGAAAGTGCCTATTAGAGTCAAGGTGATTTGTAACATAGGTTATTATACATTGAACCACAGTTAATCTGTATTCAAGTTAGCTTAGAAGCACTCCACTTTGTGTAAGGTTAGTTCTACTCTAGTTTGCTTGTGATTAGATCAGCTCCAGTTTACTTGCAGCTAGTTCCACTCTCGTTTGCTTGCAGTTGGTTCCAAGCTGCATGATTTCCTTGCAGTTTGAGTTAGCTTTTATTAGTTAGTAAGAGCAGCACTATTCTCAAATTAATAACTGGGATTTAAAATTTGACTCATTGACTCATTTGACTCGTAAAAACTTTACTCTCCCTACCAGTAACACATTGAAGTATAACACATCTTAGTAGCCACTTAGCATAATTTATTGGAAATCCACAAATCTGATTAGTTCTATGGTTTTTTCTTCACTAATATAACACCATCACTCACTTGTTGCTCTTAAAAGCCGGGAAAACTCTTCAAGATTTGTGGTTTAAAAGTACATGAAATTGTAGGTTTCAGAATGCAATGCTTTAGAGTTTCTACTGAAAATATTAGACTTAGTATACTAGCCCTCGTTTTCTATGATCGATAGTCAACTTGGCTATGCCTCATTGACTATTTGCTCGTAGAAAACTAATAAACTATAAAACTAGTCTAATTGTTATTTGACAGCAAAAAAGATGTCAGTGAGTTTATCAAACACCTGGGACTTTTAAGGGAGCAAAAGGGATTATCAGAGATTGTGGGTAACTATTTCAAAATTCATAAATCAGCTGGAACACAAAATATTTAAAGTTTGCTTGTAATTTAATTGACAGGCTAATGTCATGCCCCACCCTCCCCTGAGGTCACGCCCAACAAGTGCTGGTACCACAAAGGCACGTCCCAGCTCTGCTGGTAGAGAGAGGTCAGCCGCTCCCTCAGTGACCAGAGGTAAGGATCAATAACTAGTAGAAAGAAAAACACAACTATAACCTTCACCTTATACACCACGGTGACCTGATAGCATGATGATGATGAAATAACCGGCTATAAATAGTCATCGCAGGGGGGTTCAACAAAAAACAGCTGACAGTTCCAGTTAACTGTACTTTTGTGTGTTTGCCTCTCAGGTGGATGGGTCAATGGTGCAATGCAAACAGGAGAACAGACTGCAGAAGAATTGGTAAGTTCGCTTCCTAAGGAAGTGTTTGTATTAAGGCAGCATAAAGAATTTTATTTTATTAAGTGCTTCTCTGTTGGGAGCAGGGTCATTTTAACCACCATGGATCATGTGAAAGCTGGAGGTGGGAAGCAAGACTTGCTGAAACACTAAAATTGTTGACTTAATACCAGTTGCACTGAGAGAAAACTCTGAGAAGTCCATATGTTCCTACATTAAGATATACTGATAGTTTCAAGTGTTTTCTGTTGAAGACATGTTGACAATGTTCCATTGGGATCTTAAGGGTTTTTTTGTTAATTATACAGCCAAAATGAGTTGAAACAGTTAACCCCCCCCTCAAAAGGTCCCACAAAGAAATAATCCCCTTGGGGACTTCACAGAGCTTTTACGGTATCTGTATTTTGCAAAAATCTTGTGAACAATTATTTTACCTAGGGGGACTCCCATATGAAAAGGGTGGGAACACTTGTTGTCTCGCTTAGGGGAGTAAATTTCAAAATTTTGGTCTTACTTAGGGTCTTCTGTGCAAAATCGTCAAGGTCTCATTAAGGAGTGCACATCCAGAGATGTTGAAATATAAATCTATTGTTAGTAAATATAACAATATAAAAGTTGAAATGAGGCCTAACACTACTGTAACAATCAAAGGCTAAAATCCATGCTTTTGCCAATCCACTGCATCATCAGGGAAAGAAAAAATATTCTGTGAAGGCCTTTATACCAATATAAAGTAAAAATGTGTGAAAAGTGTAAGAATGCTGAAAGAATGTGAAATGTATGAGAATAATAAGTTGCAAATATGACAAAGAAATCAATAATATGGTCTAACAGGCTTATTTTACATACTTTCTGCATTCTTACACTTTTCACACATTTTTACTTTACATTTTTATATAGGCCTACACAGGATATTTTTCCTATTCCTGATGATGCTGCAGATTGGAAAAAGCTTGGATTCTAGCCTTTAATTTTTACAGTAGTTTTGAGCCACATTTCATATTTTGGTACATTTCGAAAATGCTGCTGAAGGACAATATGAAGCAATTATCTATCTTTAGCATTTAGGTATCTTCTTGGGGTCAAAAAAAGATTGAACCACACACAGATTGGTTGCCATTAAGGGTGTAAATCAAAAGTTCCAACAAGACTCCCTGTCTGATTCATATCCCCCCCCCCCCTCCCCCTTGGGTTATTGTACTCCAATTAATTTGATTAATTCCCATCAGGAGGAGCGTCTGTTGCGCATGGGTGATGAACTTAGCCGACTGGCCTCATACGAAGCAGAGTGTCACAGAAAAGATGGAGTCATTGCAGCTTTACGAGATGAGGTTGTTGATCTTAAGGGAGCTCTCCAGTCCAGCGGTGGTTTTAGGTATAGTTGGAATGTTGTGGTTTGCTGGTTCTGAAAACCAGTACCTTTCTTCACAATAAAATATCTTATGATTTTTCATACTTTATTCCAGACGCCATTCCTTAGACCAAAAAGTATATACTCAAGCCCTTGCCAATGTTACAAATTGTACTTGACATGATAAATGTGTGTATGGTTCTTTCATTACATATATAATTCTTTTTATTTTTTTAACCTCAGGGCTGGAGGTGAAGACTCAGCATTTTCAAACTCAAGTATTATTGTACAGCTTCGTGAGCAAGTGTCCCAGTTACAAGCCATTCTACAAGAGAAAGAAGAAAGTGAAAAGACAGCAGCACAGAAGTTAGCCATGTATCAGAATCAACTTCACTCCAAGAACAGTGAAGTAGCCACGTTGAAGGACCAGCTGCAGGCACAGGTTTGTTTGAGAACACGTTTTATTAAGAGCCGCAACTAGCTTGTGTACATCTGTGTTCCCTGCCAGGGGACTCTATACAACGCTGTTGATGCTCGTCGTACCTTACCAGAATTAAAAACCATTAAGGATTTTGGTCAATTTAATCCGTGGTCCCTTTCAGGGTGCATTTCAAAGTAAGCCACCGCTAAACAGCTGGATGGTTTTGGACTGTTTGAATTGAATGAAATGCGAGATTTGTATTTAGAGCAAACAAATGAACGTTACTGTGATTGATTATTTATTTGACATGAACTATGATGTGAGAAGACCTTTTCCGCGATATGAGATACAGTTGTCAAGCATAAATAAACCAATCAGGGAGCAGGATGTAGATTGTGGACGGGACAGGGCGGCAGGAGCCTGGGACAAAACGGCCGGGAAGCGGGATTTTTTAAGGTGGCGGGAACCGGGAGAAAACGAGTAAAACTTCGCAACATTTCATTATATTTCGGAATAGATGTAAGACAAACAGAAGAGAACGGCTACGGAAAGGGCGGGAGGCGGGAGTAAAAGGTACGGGAAGCGGGAGGCTCAGAACCTCCTGTCCCCCTACACTAGATTGTAAGAAAATGAACGCAACATAATCAGTTGATAACATATTGAAAACCAAAACCACCCGCTACAGTTACAAAAGCCACTCCAAGATGTATCGATTTTGCCGTTTACCTCTATCAGGGCCGTAACTAGCAAGAGGCAAGACGAGGCACTTGCCGCGTCTAGATTTTAACCCAAAATTGAAAACAAAATATGTTTAGTTGAGAAAATAATCCCTCGTTGAACGAGATTGATTTTTCTGAAAATAGCTTTTCAGAGCGCAGATCTTGCCTCGTCTTTGCCAAACGTCTGGCTACGACCCTATACCTCTATCGCATGGCTTCACAACACGCAACCAACACTTCTTACTCTTTCAATTTGTTGGGCACAATTATGTTTAAACTAATCCCTTTTCACTCATAAAACGATTATTTTGATTAAAGCAGCTAGCACATTCTTCTTGTTCTAAATGAATAATCGAGTGTGTTATAACCTCACAGATCTCTAAGATTTTTGATAGCGATGTAAGTCGTTATGCACTGATAAAAACATGCTTCATTATATAAATAACCAGCCTTTACGATGTTTTCAATACAGCCTAAAGCTACTTCTTGGGTAAAAACAGACCCAAATGCCACCACGAACAAAATCGCTTCCTTGCGCACTGAAATAGCTGAGAAAGAGAGAAGAATTGCACAACTCACCAATGACAATGAAAAACTGAACAAGCAGAAGATGCAGTCCACGACATTACTGAATGGATTACAGAGAGAGAATTCAGCCAAGGATGCGCTGATTCACCAGGCCAAGACTCAGATCGAAAAACTTAAGAAAGAGCTGCGAGAAAAGGATTCAACAATTTCTACAATGTCAACAAAGGTAACAACACTCTTCATAGTAACACTATTTTGTTATCGTTAGTAGATCGTCATGGGCTCGAGCAGAAGATAAGACTGTTTCAAAAAGATTTACCGTCCAGTGAAGTGTATTTCTGCTTACATATACGAACAAGTTGAATTTTTGGTGGGTCGTGCTTCACGAGTTTCGATTCCCATAGCCTATTTCACACAAGCCTCTATGAACTTTTTACTATACCTGTGCACACTTTGTTGAATCGAGTTATTTTCTTGTATTTCTATTTCTCTTTTGCACGTTTGAAAATCACGGCTGTATGTAGTTCAATCACATGTTCTTTTATGAGTATATCGTGCTTTAGAAAAAAGACTAAAAATCTATAACTCTACTTAAGACCAAAACGGCTAAAAAACCATCCCCTTAATGGTACGTGGCATACCTATAAAGTTTGAGTAGGAATACAGCTCATAGTACCCACTTATCGGTTGTCGAATGAGAAGAGATTAAACGCACGAGAAAAAAATCGTCCAACGTCCCACTTCCCACGTGAAAGCATTATTGACACATTTAATTACTAAGTCAAATGATCGTTTATTTTACTGATTCATATCGTTATTGTGATGTATTAAAATTTTGTGCACCATTTCTTGTTATGATCGAATGATTAACAGGAGGCAGCGTGGCCGAGTGGTTAGAGCGTCGGACTTGAAATCCGGAGGTCCCGGGTTCAAGTCCCGTTCTGACCACTAGCTGGATTTATTCTCGGTAGTCCCGAGTTCAACTCCTCGGTTACGTTTGTAATTAGCCAACTGGTCTGCCTCCTGCCAGTTGGGATTTTTAACCATGTTATGTTCATTTCAAAATATTTGTTTCAATGTTTGCTCACATTGGCCCTGAAAAGCCCCATTGGGGAGTGGTCAATTAAGATATTTATATTTTTATTTTAAGTCAGTGATAATGTGTTGAACCGCTGTAGCCCAAATTCCACCATTCTCTCGTTCATTATATTTTCAGTTGGGACGGCAGAAGGCCACTAAAGATGCAGAAAAAGAAGCACAGAAACTACAGCAAGAGATTTACGCCACAAAAGGGGTAAGAATCGACTACAAATGGCCCATTACAGCCTCAATAACACCCTAGCTTGCTTTGAAATCGTGTTATCACCGGTATGAAATTTGGTTGACTTGAAGATATTGGCAATCAGCACCGGAGTAACTCACTCGTTGCCTTGAAATGCGTATTTATTCCTTCATTCAACTGGTGTAACCTATTATACCCTTATATTTTCATTGAATCAAAGGAATCTGGTTCAAAAAAATTCATTCCTAGACATCACTTACGTGTACTTATTCACTTGTTAGTTACTGGGCTCATTATGTCGCCACAAAAGGAAAGTAGACTTAAGTGTAACTTCTGTCGAACTGTGCTGGTTTACAGTTAGAAAGCTTGTTCAGTTGTTGACATACTGTTAATGGATTCTTATTCGCAGCCATTGTGTTGTAAATATCCCGATGTTTTCAAAACAGATTGTGACAAATTACTTCTTAGGAATGTCAATACAGTGAAATAGTTTTGTTTCCCTTAGTTTCTTAGTTACTTCGCAGTCATGAATTATAGTTGATATGATTAGTTTTAATTGATGGAAGTTGCTACGCATATCGCTAATTTCCTGTAATATCTCTTCCTTCAATAGTTTCTACAACATAACTTTTAAAATTGCCAGAATCCGGCATTTACCTAAAAGTGATTTGACACGGTTTCTGTCATGTCCATTAATGTCCAAGTCCCCTGTCAGAATTGATTCGTAAACCACTCGAAAAGCATGTAAATTGTCTTTTTGTTACATGCCGTTTTGTAAAAATGTATCATGCCCTACAGAAAACATTTCTCCGAAACTTCTGATTAGAAGTTTTACTAACAGAGACAACTCAGTTGATGTGCAGCTTGTGGAAAGGAGCTAAGAACTCAAAGTATACAAGAGATTTTCTAAAAATAGGAGCACTTGAATTTTAGCGTTGGCATTGCTTACACATTCACGGAGGTAATTCGTATTGTTAATAATGTTTTAGATTTTCGTTACTTCGTCTACGTTGTTACCTTTCTATTTAGACTGTGGACTGTTAAAACAGGTTCGGTTACATCGTTAAATTCATAAGAAGGAAAACCGTCACGAATTCTACCTAGCGAATAAATCCTGTTCACTGTTGATTACAAGTCTCCACAGTCGCCATAGCGACATGCGTTAGGTAGTACAAAGTCAATTAAATAGCTGCTGCCGGTGGAAAGATTGAGCTTTTTAAAGTAGAACTGGTTTTGTAAAACATATGTTTAAATTCTACATTTTCATTAAGTTATCTAATGAAGGGCTGTCAATACACAACACCCCACCCCCTCCCCCCTTATAAAAATTATGTTAGTACTGGTCGCACGCGTATTAACACTTGCCTAGTTGTTGAGTGTGAAGTAGCTATTTTTACACTTAAGAGTTTCCTTTCTTAATAGAAACTTCAGAGTACGGAGAAGCAATTAAAAGAGAGAATAAAAACCATTGCTGATCTGGAGCACGAGTTAGAGAAAATGAGAGACCATCTTAGTGATGGACGGCAGGTATGTGGTATTTATTCGTATTATTTTATTGGTTGATTATAAAAATAACAACACTACAAAGCAAAAAGAAAAAAATTATTAGAATACTTACGTACTACAATCTACGACATTTTAATCTCGAATTTCTCCAAGTGCTCCAAAAAAGTATAGAGAAAACTAAAAGAAATTAATCACTTTCACATAAATACGGCAACCTTTAAGGGAAGGAAAAACAGCGGAATGCTTTACCTCTGTAATAAAGTTAGCAAGTTTCTCAAGGGTGTTCTTTTAATTGGTACTGGTTTAAAAGACCTTAATCCCGCATCAGTAAGATGAAGTAGAACTATGTAAAAATGTATGTATAAAAGAATTTCGAAAAAAAAACGTGTTGAAAACAATAGAAAGTATGCAAAAACTAATTATGTAAAAATGAATTCACCTTCGCGCGAAGTGAGTCGGACTGTACATTTTTATTGAAAATACATTACCCTTATCAACATGCACAAGATGCTCGTCACGTTTTATTCGGACTTTCTAAGCCCGCGGTCTTTTGCCTGAACTGATTATTATTCTTTTATTTTTTAGAGTGACAAAGCGATTCAACAAGAGTTGGATCACGCTAAAGCACAGTGTCTTGATGCACAAAGAGCCGAGAAACTGCTGAAGGTTGACTTTCATCAAATGGAGAAAAGAGTAAGTGGAAAACAACAACCCTGTACCAAGCTTTCGGGGTGCGCCGGGGGAAACGAAAGCAAGCGAAGAAAAGAAAAACGACTGGGACACCCTCCCTTTTTTTCTTTGCTCGTTAGCTCGCGTTTTCCTCGCATGCATGATCACTTACATTATCTGGTTCTGTGATGGAATTCTCCTAACATAGCGAGCAAAATGACTGAAACTACAATTCTGGGCTGGTCTTGTGACTTTTCACATTACATTGCTTCCATTTCAACTATTGACAGCACCTAATCTCCTATTTCCAGTCGCCTATATGTAAATATATAAATTAGTGGCTCTCTGAAAAAGCCTTAAACAGAGAAAATGGAGGATAAAAATGCTTTGTTCCTATTGTTAGCCTGAGCGTTTTGGAAAGTGTGAAGAAAGCGCAAGGTATTCGCTTGCCTCAACTAGTTTTTTGAGTATTACATCATTTGGAAGGAAAAATCAAGGAAGGTTCACTTGCTGAAAGCGTTAACGAGATGTTATACACTGTTTCGTAGTTTGATCGCTTCCGCCGGAAGTTAATAGAATACACATTCAGTGGAGGTTCTCCAAGAACAGTGGACCATGAATTGGATGACGATGAACTCCTTGATCACGTGAGGCAGATGGCTCACGACAAGGTGTCTCTTGTGGAGGAAATTAAGCAGTACGCTAGCTCAGAAAGCGAGGTCAGTACAACATAAATTCCCGTCATCATTCGACTTTATACAGGGTTGGTGTCTTCCAGTAGGCTGGCGCTTCCGTTTGTATCCAGTATTCCAATTTCATGTTATCTTCTAATTACGTCCTAATATTTTCGTAAAGAAGCTCGAACCTAAACTGATATATTCTTGGCAGTTTTTGGATCTTGTTCCAGGCGTTACCCTAGTTGGAAAGCAGCGCAGAGATTGACGAGAGTTCGCAAATCCCTCGTCCCCGGGCCCTCGCCTCGCCTTGTTTGTCCCACTCCCCGGTCTTTGCGCTGCTCTCCAACTAACCTAACACCAGGAAGTGGTGATTATCTTTTTTATCTACAGATGATCTTTATTTTACACCAACGTTTGTGTCTCAACACAGTAAGTGCCCGGTCTCTAATAGACACCCTCCTCTAGCAGCCTAGACCCTTAATTGACTCATAACTAAGGAAAAATTACTTGGTCTGTGATAAATATAGAGTAGCATTACATATCAATACTTACGTTCCTAAAAGAAGAAAACGAGGAAATTAAGTGGGCGATAATCTTGTTCTTGTACTAGCGATAGTAATCACGTGATAATCTTGTTTCGGGTTACGTTATGGGGTTTATTATAAATTGTGAAGAGTTGATTTAGTTAGAAAAATGTTGAGGTTAATTTGCTTTATTTTCCGTCTTTAATGTTATTTAGAAAGAAGCTAAAGATAAGGATTTGAAGGATTCAACTGGTGAACTACGGAAACATCTGGACGGCATGGTGGTACGATATGATGTCATTCAGCATCTAATGCTTAGAATATGAATGTATTGTGAATCTCACAGTTAA
The DNA here is from genome assembly GCA_963693305.1 of Meandrina meandrites. Taxonomy (NCBI): domain Eukaryota; kingdom Metazoa; phylum Cnidaria; class Anthozoa; order Scleractinia; family Meandrinidae; genus Meandrina; species Meandrina meandrites. The sequence continues at coordinate 19,504,229 of OY855906.1, forward strand.
CGAAAAAAAAAAGCACCTACCAAACAAAAGAGAATCGTAAATTCGGAAGACAGTGTTGGAGGACAGTGTCTAGCAGACATTCTAGCACGGCAGCACGGCCGGGATAGAGAAAAAATGCCATTGTACGTTGTGTACGCTGATTGCAATAGTCCTCTAACTGTGTGTTGCTTCTCATGTCCATAGAAACGGTTGTGGAAGTCTGGTAGGACGTGTAGCTCCCTGGAGGAAGAACTCACTTTAGTCGAGGAACTTACAACTCACGATTCTCTTTCTTGGATAAAGGTACAACAGCTTACAGACTGAGAGCCAGGGCCCTGGAATACAAAGTATTCGTTAAAACGACAAGTCGTTAGGCGTGCAATTAATAATCAGCTCAGCTTTATTCTACAATACGTAGCAGTAAATACTTAAACGTAAGGTAAAAAAGGAATGAAGATAATAAAACTGAGAATGATAGAAAAGCGCAATATAAGATACAAGGGAAAATATTAAACACTTTTAGAATGAGTCTGCATGGCGCTAGAAGTACAATGATTACATTTTTGATTGCTGCTTCTTTTCTTCTGTAGGATTTCGTTTGTAAGATGCTGTCTAATGAGGCTGCATGGCAACAGAAGGCAGAAGAAGCTCTAAAGAAGGTGGCAGCAGATGATTCGGATTCGGGTTGGTACAAGTGCTGTTTTGATAGAACAGTCGAGAAACTCTTGCTACCTGTCCGAACAGTTTTATTGCCCAATGAAAAATAGTTTAATTTCAGCATACGAAAACTCTGGACATTGAGTGTGCTAGCGTCACATGTATAACGTACTCGGATGTTGTTGTTCAATTTTGCCCTTGGTACAATTGTACAATTTGATATTTTCCCTTGTCCTGGAGTATGGTAATATATATTAGTGAATATATAACAAAAGAAAGTACTAGATTTTATTATCCAACTGCGCTTCGTGGAGAACAAATAACGTGGAAAGCAAGTACAAATATCACACGATATTTGTACTCCACAACACTAGTTTATCAGGTTCCGTATTCCTCTCGACCGCGCGAATGATTCAAAAACTGTGGAAAGACAGCATTTTGAGAAAAGAAAAGCTTGGATAGTAAATCCTAAATCTCTTATTAGACATTTTAGTGTGCAGTATCGCTGTACATTTTTACTCGTTATTTGTATTTTTTTCGGGCTCGCCAAAATACTGCAAGACTTGTAAAAATATACAGAGATACTACACACTAACATGCCAAATAAGATATATGTACCAAGGGTAAAATTGAACCACAACAGTTACTTTGTGCAACTGAACAACCCATTAGTGTCTTCACATTGTGTTGTACAGAGCGTTTTCACATGACGTCAACGGCAACCACATTGTTGTCTCCAAATAGTGAAATTTTGCTCCTTTGAGGACGAGCACTTTTTGTTATAAAAACACTTCCTTTTGTTAATGCCGTGAAAACTATCAATTAGAAATTGAGTGTTATAGGAAGTTAATAGTTAATTTTCTTTTTTATTCTTTGCAGAAACCTCTGTCAGCGTCGAGGATTTGTGTCGTCAGTTAAGAGATCAGAAGGATGAATGTCGAAAGCTGAAGGGAAAGTAAGGAGTATTTTACAATTTCATTATCCTTGGCCAAGTTTTCTGACTCAGAGTAACACGAGCTACTCAGAAAAAGAAATCGGAGTTCTCTCGACAGGAGTTGAGCCTGTGGGGAAGATCATACGTTCTACTTCTGTTGGGATAATTCGGATTTCTTTTTCGAGTAGCTTTCCGTGTCATTGTCAGATTAATTTGTTTCCCACTGTGTTTTTACCAAGCTTAACATATACCAAAATAGGCCAAAGTACTGGTCTTTTTTCCTCTAATAACTACTGGAAGTCTCAAGTTAATCGAGTTCTCTTTTGATAAAACTTGAATTCTGAAATAAGTTAGACTTTAGAGCGTTGCCGAGTATTTCAATTTCCTTCCGTGTTTTGTTTTTTCTTGATCTCACAAACGTTTTATTTCGATGATGAGCAAATTACTCCACAGGAAGAAAAAAACATTCAATAAGTAACTATTAGGTCTATTAGCTAGCTAGCCACTCAAACTAGAACACATTGAATTGTGACTTAAAACCCACAGCCAAATAGAATACAAGTAAGACGCCATTACTGATTCAGTGTAACACGAGCTACTCAGAAAAAGAAATCGGAGTTCTCTCGACAGGAGTTGAACCTGTGGGGAAGATCATACGTTCTTCTTCTGTTGGGATAATTCGGATTTCTTTTTTCGAGTAGCTTACCGTGTCAGTGTCTGATTAATATATATTTCCCACTGTGTTTTTACCAAGCTGAACATATACCATCATTTATTTTCACAAAAAGGATATTTATTTCACGCAGGAAAAATAAATGTTTTTATGTAGCTTGTGACGCAGTAGTTCCCAGCTTCCGGTGAGGGATTACATCATTGCTTCTTACATGAAAGTGAGGCAACCGGGGGACTAGTTCGACCTTCACTGAAACATTATCACAACATGGCGTATTCCATTTTTCCCTCCCTCCGCTCCCTGTCTTACATCTTACCGAACGTGAGGCGGGTTTTCCCCCACCTTTGCTGGGATATTTCCTTGTTTGTTTTTCTAATGTTATCTTTAACTGATTGTTTTGAAATAAAACGGCCACACCTGTGGCCAAAATATCCCAAATGGGAATGTCTGTTTTTGTCCCAGCAAACAGAGCTCAGCCAAAGCAGCACACATGTCTTACCAATAAGTATGTTTTCATTAATTAAGAAGGAGCAAGATACATAAATAGTATACTTTGGTTATTAAAAATTACATAAAAAGACATCGTTCATTCTTTTTCATCTTGTAAACCTCGTTGTTGCAGAATTGCAGAAATGGAAGAAACCCATCAAGAAGTTCTGTTAAAAGTACGAGAGGACATGAAGAGAGAAGAAGAAAAACACATCTCCAAAGCAGTGGCTGAAGTGAGATCTGAGGAGGAGGAAAAACAACAGGAAATGATCCAGGAAATGAAACAAAAGGAACGGGAAAGGATACAGGCGGCGGTGGATGCAGAAAGAAGAATTATGGAATCACAACATGGCAGCGTTACACAGTTACAACAGGTTAGAAGATAGAATACTACATTCAGTAGAATAGCAGCTCTTGTAAGCTTGTAATTCTACTAGCCTTCTAGTGTAGCAGTTGCTGTTGTTTTTGGGTCTAGGACATTGTTGCTGTTGTTTGTTTTATTGTTCTCTCGAAGAGGATGATCGTGTGATTCTTTTAGAGGGTCGAAGGTTGGCGACTATGGTGCATTGTCATCATGTCGAGTATTTCTTTTCATGTAGGTTGTGAACGATCGACAGAAGGAGTTAGAGAATCATCGAGTTGCCTTAGCAACAGCCAGGTCTCAATATGACCAAGCTAAAGATGGATTACAGAGAGCTAAAGAAACAGAGGTGAGTGCTGAATGCTACTGACTTGTCATACCTATCAACAGAAACAGTGACTTCAAGTTAACAATCAAAAGTTAGGATAGAAAAAAAGGATCGCTAAAATTACTTGCAAGTAGCTGTTGAGGTTATTGATTCGATTCAAGCCCAAGCCGAACCTAAATTCTTAAAACACTCGACATGTTTTCTCTTCTTTTTTCTCGTGAACTCTGCATCCCAGTTACTCTAGAAACGAAAAGAATGCGTTATTAGTTTGATAGGTGACAAAGTTTACTCCATGTTTTCAGAATCATTTACGATCGCAGCTGCAAGAGCAAGCTGCTGCATACAAAGAACAGCTGGCTCGTGTTGAACGCGAGAGGGAGGAATTAAAAAATTACAAAGAAGAAGAGGTTGCTTCTTTTAAGGTAACTCATATCATAACAACAATTTTCTATTAGGTAGAGATGTAATTATGTGCATGCTTTAGTTTGGAACAAGTTTTGTAGGTCGATCACAAGCAAACGTTGTCTTGTCTGTTGATAAGGCGCAAGTTGCGCGACCGTATCATCGACTTTGATTTCCTTTTTAGTTCCAATTACTCCATTGTACTATTGATTTATCATGTTGCCTATTTTGTAAGAAATGTGATGTTTCTCCAATACTCTGGGCATTGAGGGCGGGAATCTCAGAGAAAGTAAGCTGGACAGTGAAAAGCGATTGTTTCTGTTTCGGACTCCACTTTTGAGAAACATATAGAATCACAAACTGTTCTCTTGTGTTTCCTGTTGCCTGTTGTATTTTGCGCAGGCACATTAACGAGCCGAAGTGTAATTTTTTTCTCGCCTCACCCTTCCATGGTTTCCTTCCTCCCCAACCCAAACTCCCTCCCAAAACTAATGAGACGAAGAAAGCATAAACATATAAGAACAAAAATAAATCAATAACCGACTTTTAAAGCTAGAAGGTTGCGAGGCCGTGTATTCTGGAATTTGGAAGTGCTGTTTTTTGTGGAGGGAGAAAAACCGGAGAAAAATTCTTGACAAGGATGAGAACCAGCAACAACCCCAACCCACATATGACGCCGGGTGCGGAATCGAATTTGGGCCACATTGGTGGGAGGCGAGCGCTCTCACCACTGCTCCCCTCTCATTCTTGTTATGCTGTTTTCACGTGGCACAAGTATTAGCATAAGCATGAGCAAAAAATGTTTGCATTTTTTTAAAACAACGTTTTTCGTTCTTCGTGAGCTTTTGCTATATGGTCTTTCGTCATACGAGCTTGTGCTTATGCCCAATGAAAACCATTGTTAGTCTACATTGCAGCTTATTAACATTTCAAACCAAAGGCCAAAAAAAAAATGGAAAATTGGTAAAAACCGTTGAATACATTAAATGTTATAAGTGTAGATCACGATAGGTAAGCCAAACATCATTGCGTCATGTTCAACTGTTAAATTTGTGCTCTTCTGACAGGAGCAAACTCGACAACATGCTGTCACAATAGTGGCTATGGAAGAAAGACTCTTGAGACTGACAAGACAAAATCGACAACTGGAACAAGAGGCAATGTATTCCAAACAAATCACTAGTAAGTATTTACCGTTAATTTCTGTCAATCATCTGAAGAGTTACCTAGGAAACCATACAATAATGAAATGACACACTCACCGCTACCCCGTGCGTCAAACATATTCCTTTCTCTCCATAAAATCACAACTTGGTAAAAAAAATTGTAATTTTGAGCTCGGTAGTAAAATGAGAAAGATATGATGTTCGTCATGTCACGGGCGTGAGACAAATAAAAATGTGAGTCCCCGGCGGAAAGCAAACTCATGGAGGTCATGGCTTCGATTCCCGTCAGAGTTTTCCTTTGTCTCACGATCGCGACATAACGAAATTACATTTTTTCTCTGGATCATAATTTGTTAAAACGTTCTTCTAATTTTTTGTCTACCCATTTCTGTGTTGGAGTCACTCCGTTACCCGTTCTAACAAGTTTTCTTTCTCATTTTATCGTGTTTAATTCGCCTTAATCCTTGTTTTGAAAAATAAAAAAAAGGGAATTCCCAAGGGTGGTAAGAAATAAAGAAGCTATCTAGGATTATTTATAGCAGGGTTATTTTGATCTGTCTGTGTCGTATGGTAAAATAGCACTGCTAAATTAAGCCTCGGATACGCAGTGCCTGCATCTGTAATGACACAATATTCGTTTTGTTTTGTTTGTTTTTACTGGCACTTTACATTCCGTCTATGTGGCAGCTAACGGTTAGGTTTGTTGTATGGTTTATTTTAAATACAATCGTTTTTAAAGCAAGTAAGTTCAATTTCTATTTTACGCGCAGAAAAAAAGCAAACTAATTTAATATAGGTTTCTTTTGTTTTCTGTCGCTTAGCTGTTGTGCACTAACACAGTTTACGCACGACTTTTCGCTTACCGTTAGTCAACAAAAATTGAACTCTTTGAAAAGGTGTGAACATCGGAATAGTTCTAATAGATGTTAACACGACGTTTGTAGGCTTAAGGGGTGAGTAAATCGTGCAGTTTTTTGTGAGATACTAACACAAAGGACCTTTGTTTGTTATGTTATTTACGTTGGTAACCTCGTTCGCAACAGCAACATAGTGCATAGTGGCATAGTGTATTGTTGATAGAATCAGTTTTCCAGACGTTTTCAACCTCCTGTTATTTTTCCATCGAGTTCCCTTGCGTTTGTTTGTCTAGTGTTAGCTTTGTTATAACCTGTTTTACAAGTTTGTTTTACTGTAAATGTTGACGTGTGAATGTTTAAGGACTAAATTTTGGTGCGGTTTTTTCATACTTGCACTGCCTATCTACACTGTCCAGTAAAATGGGGACATGGCTTTCCTCTCTATCTATATCTGGAATCTTATCGTAAACAAGTTCAGTTGACAACCCCATTACCTACTGCGGTTAAATGGGTTTTAAACCAGAAGCTCAGATGCTGAACATTTTTTCCGTTCTTTTAACAGGCAAGAGTCGACCATCTTCACCGCGTAAAGAAACGTCTCGACCTTCCTCCCCCAAGAAGGAGCCTGTGGTGTCTTCTAGACCGCCGTCCCCAAGAAAAGATCCAAAACCACAGACGAGGTCAGTCGAGACGGAGACTGTGCCCCAGACAAGCGTGGAAGCCACTTTACAGTCAGATATCTATAAACTGGAACAGCTTGTCCTGTTGCTAAGGTAACTTGTACGTCTTAAAACTAAACTGTTGGTCCTTACTTACAAAAATAATTTCATTTAATATCTAGTTTGGTATGCTGAAGTGAGTGCCCACTCAAAAACCTATGTCACAGCTGTCTCCGCAGTGATCTATATCAGCATATCCCAGTGCTTGGCTATTGGCTAACTATTTCCTTATCTACGTTTTTTGTACCCTGAACTCTCAGCTTGTAGAATTGTTCCCTTTTCTTTCTTTTAATAACAAATGCAAAAACATCTGATAGGTTCACTTGTTTTTTTCCTCCTGTTTGGAACCTTTAAATTAGCGTGGAGGCTCTACAACAGTCACTTTACATGACTGCTATCACAAGCAGTCTTGGGTTACTACGACAAAGTCGGATTTAGACTGCGAGCATTCCGTCTTCAGTTTTTCTTTGTCCGCGCGTGGGGCACGAAGAGAAACAACAGTTCTTATAACTTAAAACGTAACTGCATTTTTGCTCAAATCACTAATTATTAAACCGCTTTCCGCTCAGTTTTCAGTAGGTTGATGTTTAAAAATAGGCTCGATTTCCGCCGCTCATTCCCGAACAGCGGCTGGTAATCGAGCCTAATGTTTAAACAGCTTTCGGCGAATAAACATCAAACGGTACGTGATTCAAAGTCCCGCTGACGATTTGGCCGAGTAGAAGTTTGGGTCTGGTCACCGATAAAACCACAAAAATTAAAAGAGCTGCGGTCGCAAAAATGGCCGAGGGGAATTGGGGGCGATGGGGGCGAGACGCTAGCCTGTGAACAGGCTCTCCGGTCGAGGATGGGGCAAAAAGAAAGCGGCAAAAGAAAGGAGGGGGCGGGCTAGCGAGACGCCCATACAAGAGACTAGCACCCAGATTTCGCGCGACCATTTTCCCACTCGCGCTTCGTTTCGCTTCGCGCTCCACACGCTAAGAAAAAAGAAGGACAGCTCGGAGTCTATTTTTTAAGTGGCAACTGAAAGGCTTGGTAATAATTTCCTAGGCGTGAAGCAGCCCAGGCAAAAAAGGAAGCTGAGAGTCAGGGAGATGTAGTACAGGCTTTAAGACGTGATCTGGCAGGTGCCGCAGCGCGCATGTCTGACATGGCGGGTGAGCTGAGTGATAAACAGAAATTAAAACTTGAGCAGTACGAAGAGCGAATCAGAGAGCAGGACAGCGAGCTGGAAGGCCAGAGAAAACAGCTGGTTCAGTTGTCTGCTTTGGTCGATGAACAACAAAAAGAGATCAATTCTAGAGAAGACAAACTAACAGAACAACATAAAGTAAGTAATAGTAGTTTAACCCACCAAAAGATTATACCACCTCCCCAGTCCTCCCCCCTGAGTTCGCGCCCGTGTCCCCTGACACCAATCATCATAAAGATTTAGACGAATACTTTTGGACCTTTTGTTGTAGCTAAAATGTCACTTCTGTATGTACAGGTTGTGTGTTGATCAAAAATTTATGATTTTTATCGCGTTGGTAGTCCCGAAAGTTTCCGAGAGTTTGGATCGGTTTAATCGGGCTAAATCCTCGTATAAATTTTCTCGGATCCTTCGCGGAAATACGCCGTCAAACAGTTTCATCGGGACCGCTTAAAAGCACTTTTGTACACAGCAGTGATTGCTGTGTAATTTTATTCTTACAGTTTGTTATTGTTGTATTCATAGGCATTATTAAAACAAAAGCGGGACACTGTCAAGAAGGGAACTGAGCTAGTCGAGTACAAAGAACAACTGGCAACACAAATTGAAGAGCAAGAGGAGAAGTTAAAAATGATCGAGAGAGACGTAAGAGCAACACATTCCTTCCTTTGATTAATTGCGTTAATATTATATAGATGTCGTATTTCAAATCTTCACGGTGTCATGTGTCTTGGGTTAGAGCTCTTGGCTTTTTCACTTCTCGCACATTGTTGCCGGTATTTACATTTGTAGACAGTCAAATTATTTCTTAATTCACTTTGTGTCTGGTGTACTTAAGACGATATTTGACCTTGCTTGCCAAGACTGACAAGGTCACTACAGAAATTTTGTGTCTTTAAATTACGCAGATATGTACCTTTTATTACGCTGTTAATATAATTGTTGTTACAGTGGGAAATCAGCTTTTTACTTTCTCACTAGTCTAGCCATATTCAGTTTTATAATATTCTTACGATTTCTTTCACCTCAGTTGTTGTAAATTGCCGCGTAATCTGATACCAAACGTTAGCTATTAGGTGATCGTGAAAGCCACGTATACATACATCCCTTCTTTTGGCTCGTCACGCACTGTGGAGGAGGCTAGCTGATGACGACTCAGGACAAAAGGGACAATAAATTTCTTGTTAGCTTTAACTCTGTCGGTTCCACGCTGAAGGCTTTTTCACACAACATCGTTATATTTTCACCGACAAATTTTAATTTACCCAAGCATGACAAAGACGTCTGAGATATCGAGACGAGCTGAAATGGCATACACTCTATAAGTTCCATTTTTATAAGAACGTTGAGGCTCACTACAGAGATCCATGTAATGTCTTGATTGGTTGTTGTTGTTGGGTTATTTTCATTGTCGGTAACACCAGGCGTAGTCAATTAATAAACCGATAATCGATAGCACCCGAAGCCTAACGATATAAATCTTCAAAAAAGAAACTGTTATGTACTTGAAACGGAAGACTACAAACTTTCGATGAATTCGTAACAAAATGAACTATCGCCGGATTGTTATCGATTTTTGCTTATCGTTTACAATTAATCGATTGATATAGATTGGTATCGACTGATTTCCGATAACGATTTCTATAATTGACTATGCCTGGGCAATAGCAGCGGAAAAATCTAGGATCTGTATACTTCTGTGTCGTCAGAATAGAATTTTCAGTTGGAATCTCAAAAAGTACTCTTGCGGGGGAAAAGAATAAAGCACCGTATTTAGCTTGAATCTTATACGCCGCCTCCTCTGACCACGAACTCCAGCAACTCTCGGCCAGAAGTGACGTCTGAAATTCAGTCTATATTGACGTGCGTTTTCTGTGGATTGTCGTAGAATCTCAATACAAGTGAATTGCACGCCCAAGGACTGCGGTGCCGAGGAGAGAGACACGACCTGGTTATAGCAAGACAAAAGGAAGCTTTAGCAGACTTTAGAGATCGAACAAAAACACTGGAACAACTCAAACCACCTCGTAAGTTAAAATTTAACACAAATACCAGCCGGGTAAATAGTAAAGTGTATATGACAGATTTATATATTTTTTATTTGCTTGGTAGTGATCTTACCCAAATCTGCATGGAATGTTGATTTGAACATCGGCGAAAAAATCGAAATCATAGTTTTAAGCATCCAAAGACGTCATATTTCACTTCCGAGTGGGTCAAAGAACGCGCAAAACAATGTCCTGGGGCTAGTCGAGCCATGACGTCAAAACAGGAATACATTTGGCGTAATAGTTTCCCTTTCTTCCTCGGCTGTGTTGTTATGGACAAAATTTGAACGAAGATATAAGTGGAATTATAAACTTCCAATTGGTACAATGCCGTTCCGTTTCTTTGGTTCTCGAGGACGTTCTTGTTTTAACACCACGCCTCCCTACTTTGCGCGGTCTTTGTCCCGACTGGAAGTGAAATTTGACCTTTTTAACGTCTTAAACGCGGTGAAGAAAATAAAAAGGCTTTCGACTTTTTTTCACATTCACCTCAGATCTCATGTAGGCTCGATCAAGCAAATAAAGGAATCTTTGTCATCTGCACTTTAAGTTGGGTGAGACAGGATGGGGGTAATCAAGGGAGAACTAATCTCATATACTACGAAACCTTGACTTCGAACATATAATGAATATCGGATGTCATCTTAGTATTTAGGAGTGGCTCTGCACGTGTCTTTGTCCGTGTGCAATGTTTAAAGTTAAGTTCAGTTTAGATCGCAAATAAAAGTTATGATTATGAAAAAATAGCCATCATCAAATTTAAAATGGTGACATGGGTCACGGTGAACATTAGATTCTCCGAGCTTTTTCAGAGAGACTGTCCCTTAAGCAACCAGCCCCTCCTCAGTCTCAGTACCAGACTGAGAGATAAGAAGGATTTGACACTATTTTGTTTCTCTCAAGTTCCCAACCATGAACAAGCTTTACAGCAGATCGTTGCTCTTAAGAAAGAAGTCAGTGAACTGAGGGCGAAGTTAGCTTCACAAGAGGAAGACTACCACAAAAGCGAGGGTGAAATGCATGCTGAGGTAAGATATGAGGATTATTTTAAACAAACCCGTGAAGGCAGGCCGTATACTTACCGTGTACTATGTACATTCATGTCAATGTTCAAGGAATTATTGACCCAGTCTGGCCAAGTGTTTTCAGAAGTTCCGTCGTGGGTGGGTTATCTATTGTGTTCCGCTGGGCCAGTGAACCCCCACCCCTTTAAAGATCCCCAAATCCTTTTTTTTTACTGATGTGTTTCAAACAATAATTGTGGCGTCCTATCCCAGACTGGAAACAAATCCCAGTACATTTCATCCAATAGGGGGAAACCGAAACCCCCATCTTATTCGAGGCCATCTTATGATTCACCGGCACAAAGTCGTATAATTTATATAAGTAAAAGCCTCCCGTCTTTCTCCCCTGGAAGACTTCTGTCCCTTCTCAGTCACTGCAAAATAGAACCTAACTGATTTGGTGTGCTTTGAACTTCAGATTTCACAAGGTATTCATAATCGAATCTTAATCGAAGTTCAGTAGTTTGTAAAATGGTTTTTCTTAACCCCAAACAGCTGAGAGTTCGCCGTGAGCAAGCTTCTGCGAACTTGGCCGAGTCAGAAGGAGAGAAGAGCGCTCATCGCCAAACAAAAGAAGCACTGGACTTGAGTGAAAAAACGGTCAGTTTACTTGTCGATACAATAAGACTGACATGCAAGCTATGTCGCTACCTACATTCGCCTATTCTTCCTTCTCTTGTTAAGCCTGCCACGAAGTGTACTGTAAAATAGGATTTGCAATCTTGAGAGGGCAGCAAGAAATTATCACATTTGATTATCATTGTTTTGTAATAAGGGCCGATTCGCACTAGCGGACAAGTTTTAAATGTCATAACATTTTTGACAAAAACAAAATTGTCGTGACAAGTCAGAGACATTTTGAATAAAACAAAAGGTGTAATTATTATTACAATAGCTCTGCACGTGCTTCTGGCATCCTGGTACATTTCTCGGCACGGTCGTCTTGTGCAAATATCAAATAATCAAGCAGGTCCACGTGGTGAAATATTTTAAAACGATTTGCATTTGAAGTGTGCGTGAAGTGATGTTTTTGTGCTGACAAGTAAACTATTTCTTTTCCCCTCCATTTATCGGCACAAACTGGTTCCCTCCGCATTCATTTGTTCCAACCCCGGTATTACCAGGGTTAATCCTTCCACGACCTCACCTCGGCACACAAACATGTTTTGCCGGGCATATACTTCATGGTAACACTACATGGCCGCCAACAATGAAAACATATAGTCACCCAACCACAAAATGAATGCTAACCGCAAGCAAATTGCAGTAAATAAATGTTAACTGCAAGCAAACTACAGCAACTGCAATTTGCTTGCGGTTAGCATTCATTTTGTGGTTGGGTGACTATATGTTTTCATTGTTGGCGGCCATGTTGTGTTACCATGAAGTATATGCCTTTTGCCGCCTATCGCGGAAAAAGTTTGCCTGTTGTTTTTTAGTACAATCCAGACCAAACACAATAGCCAATCAACAACGTATTGTTATCTGGTATTATGAGGGGCGTTGGAATGCGACTTGTCATGACTTGTCCTGCCTGGAGGCAGGACATCGGCCCCTTTGAAGATTTGTCCGTTTTGACAAAATTTGCACTTGTCCAACAAGTCGTTCGCACTTGTTTTTGCGATTGTTTGACAAAATGTATCACGCGTGCAACGCGGACCAATCATAAGACAACTGCTTCTTTGTTTTCCTGAATTGTTTGGCAAGTTCTAGGTCTCAAAAAACGTATTCGCACTTGTTTTTTGTATCAAGTGACACACAAGCGATGAAATCTACCAATTGTTACAAAATTTGTCCGCTAGTGCGAATTGGCCCTAAGACAAGCGATTCTAAATGTAACTTGATGTTTATTAGACGAACTTTTATCTTCAGTAATCACGTGAACCTGGAATAATTGAATTGAGAGATTTTGTCCCAGTGTAATATTCCTTTTCATTATTTCACTGTAACATCAATTGACCACAAGGTGGAGAGAACACGGAACATAATTACATTGCAGTGCCCTAAAAATACATGTAAACGAAACAATAGATCCCTTATTCGATCTGCGTTTAACAGATAATACTCGCGCACGTTTAACTCATTTCTCTCGAAACTCGTAAAACATATCGCATATTATCTGTGATGCCATCGAATAAAGTGTGTATGACTTCTTGTTATCTAACTACACTTCGTATTAAATGAATTACACGAATATGAGTACAAATCAAACGTGCCTGGAAAACCGGTTTTACAGGTGCGTACAGTAAAAACTTGTTTTGGCACCGTGCGCGCGCTGCATTAGTCGCACTTCTCAATAGAGCTTTCTGAACTGGATAGAAGCCTACGGAGAATAATAAACCTCGTATTAGATGTTTTGGCATGTAGTATCGCTGTATATTTTCCCTCACTGTTTTAGTTTGCAGACTCGCCAAAATAAAGAACAACTCGAAAAATATGTTCAGTACTAAAACCAAAACATGTAATGTGATATATTTACTGTCTCTTGTTCTAAAGTGTTATTATCTGTTGCAGTATCTCAAGTTAGCTCGCACACTCGGAACATTGCTGGAAATAGACCCAGTACCAGGCTGTCGCTCCATGGCGCATCTTCCTGTGGAGGAGCGAGAACGACTGGAACTAGACAGGACCAAGGTACTTGTAATTGCAGCATGGCATGTTAATATTTCCCGGTCCTTGGTGCTTTATCGTTCTTTATTATTCCACTTTTGCGCCATTTTACCACATTAGGGCAAAAGAACGCACAAAATATGCCACATTATTACACTGCAAAACAGGGCAAAAATACGGACTGAAAGCGGAGCGACAAAATGGCCAAACCAAACTTTATTTTATCAGTGGAATAATAAATTCCTTATTCGATGGTTGTTGTTGTTAACATATACGAGCGGACATTTTGTTACTTGCTCGTATTTTTCCTCGCCCCTTCTGGGCTCAGAAAAATACTACGCAACTCGCAAAATATCGGCGCGTATTATACGTTAAACCATCGAATAAGGTGTATGTAATGGTAATAGGACTGAGTGGAGTCCAATTCGGTCTGTAATCATACGAGTGATTAACAAAATCGGACGACCGCGTAGCGGGAGTCCGATTTGTTTAATCACGAGTATGATTACAGACAGAATTGGACGACACAAAGTCCTGTTTCCAATTAATCATAAGTATAACAAAATTCGAGAAAAAATTTAGATAAAGCGAAGCCTACTAAGGACTTATCATCACTAAGGCAAAAAAGCCATTCTTGAAGCTGAACGTTTTAGGAATATCAAGAAGTATTTAGTCACAACAAGAAACCAAATAAAGAGCGCGCGCATGTGCAGCACGCGAACTTTGTTATTGGACACCTTGTTATTGGACACCTTGTTATTGGACACTTTGTTATTGGACACTTTAGCCGCGCGCGCTCCAATTTGGTAAAAAATAGGGCGTGCTAAGAACCAATCAGATTCGAGAATTTTGTTATAGTTGTGATTAATATCGTTATCGAGTGCTTTTCTTGTTAACAGGAAAAGTAAGTTACAGGCAGCTTTATTTTACTTTTCTTCTCCCTAGGCTGTGGAACTGATAGTTTCTAAAGTTCAGCAGATGTACGAGCGAATGGAGAGGAAAATTCAACTGCTGGGGTCATACGAAGATGACTTGGTGCATCTCAGGTTAGAAAAGGAAGGAAGTTCTGATTGAAAATGAAGAACGCTACAACGTACTTCTTTTTCTAATTTCAAACTGAAAATGGCAAGATAATTACATAAAATTGTAAAGTCATTATACTCGGGTGTTGACGGAATATTTTTTCCATTTGATTGCAGAGATAGTGAGACCACGGCAGGACAGAAAACGGCAGAGGCGACTGGCCTTAAGGTTTGATTTGTTTCTTTGTCGTATATCAAATTATAACTCAATTTTCTAAGTTTCCCAATTGAAAAACTAAAAGGAAAATGAAATGGCTCACGCTTCGAACATCAACCCTTCGGCATTACTGTATGATTTTTTTTAATTTATAACAACTTTATTTGGAATAAGAAATACATAAATTGAAATGCAAAAAGGGTGTCACCGGGGAGGAACGGAATCCTCATTTTGTACTAGAACCGTGAAACAATCTTTTTAATTTCATTGTTCCTATACTGATCTGGTGTTACAGAGGAAATTGCTCATTTTGTTGTTTTTTGTCGTACAGATGGATGTTCGAAATCGCCAAGAGGAAATTTCTTATCTGAGAGCATCAATGACAAGACTGCGAGACGAGTTGGATCAACAGCGGAGGCTCAATGTTTGTTTAAAAGAAAGAAAGGTGAGATTTCTAAAACGTGTAGGTTCATGTAATAAACGTCTAGTTTAGTTGGGTGCATGAGTCAACAACTCTCCGAACGTGTCAGTTTGCAATCAATTTTGTTTTTCCAAAACTGTGACTTGTTTTAGAACTTATCATGAACCACATTACAGTGAGAGATTCTTTACCGTTTGATTAGTTCTCGGGAACTTTGTGTTAGAATTCTCCGTTACAGGACAGCGTAGACTGACAAGTCAAAATTAGGTTGTTGGTTTTTTTGGTCTGTTTTTCATTGGAGGCAAGAATCTTGAGCACTACCAGATGATGTAAGTAACTGTTAATCTTAATTTAAAACTTTGAACATGGCAACGTAATCACATTATAATCTAATTATTATATTTTGAATAGAAATTCGCCATGGACATGGATGAACGGGATACAAAAAGACCAACGCACAGTTGTTACATGGACGAGCATTCGAGATACAAGGTAAGATACATAACAATTACTGGATCACGATTTTGTGCTGTGTAGGATAATCAAGCAGAGGTTGACTACAAACAGACTATGACAAAATGATATGTTTTTTGTGCTTTACAGCTGAATTCAACCGAAAGCCGATTTTAGACCGATCTGTAAATCACACGCTGGGTTCGTAAAAATAAAAATAAAAAAAAAAAAATTTTCTTTGTTTAAGTGTCAGAGTATTTAGCACTCTTGTACTAATTGTGGACACTGTAAATAAGCAAACAAATATTACAAGATTTTTGCGTGTTCGATTTCAGTATATCAGTGGAGATATCTTATTGGAGATATGAGTGCGGTTTTGATCTGGATGGTCTTGCTATGATTCAGATTTGTATTTGGCTTTTGCGGCGATTTATATTCGGAATACTGGGCACCTCTCGTTGCATTTTCATGAGTAACAACTTTATTCTTCAAGTTAAAATTATGTTCCTTATACTACGAAATGTTAACTTGAACGTATGGATATGTTTTTTTTCCTTCTCTCTCTTAGGAAGAACTTAAAAAGAAAAAAGCAGCAGAGAAACTCAAACGGAAAAACTATGAAATAGAGTCACTGAAAAAGGTATTGTTAAAACTTCGTTATTTTACTTTTTACTTCATTATTTACTTCGAAGAAACATTCTCGGCTTGATTTCGTTGCTTTTCATTCAATAAACTGATCTGTTCCAATTCATAACAGGAATTGATGTCTGCTGACCGGGAACTAAATGAGACCGCTGTGAAGTTGCAGCTTCTTGAGTCCAGTAGAGTAAGTAATGACCTGCTATGCAGGGGACCATTATTTTTTTAAGGGGGGGGGGGGATGAAAAATCCGAAATAAATTGTTTCCAGAGACGACAAAAATGTCTGCACAGGCAACGACATAGACTCAGTCCGCGCCCGCGGTTCTCGCGGCTCGCCGCTCGCTTTGCGCTTCGATCGCGAGCGATTTTATTATCCCGTAGCACGCTAGGAAAAGAAAGAGACTGCTCGCAGTCTAGCAACGACACAGAAACAAATTGTTTGGAAAACTTTCATCCTCCCCCCCTCCAAAAACATAATGGTCCGTTTCTTAGTGTGTCGAATAAGAGATCCTGATTGGAGCCTTGGTCAGGGTCACTGTGCTATGTTCTTCTCCTGGATACCTTATTGTCACAATGCCTCTCAACTTGAATTCAGAGTATAAATAGGAGCAGTAAGAGAATGAACAGTTCTTTTTGTGCTTTCTCCTACTGCAGAGCGCCGTACGTACTACTAGTATAACAACTAACCGTTTTATTTTCCTGTGAGAATAGTGACTTGCTGTCGTCATTTAGCGTATGCTTCCGTTTGTGCTTTTTACTTTTGTTAAACCACCAGTGAATGCCGAGCTATAATCCCCTCTCTGTAACGTTTTAAAGTTAAGCTTTTGGCAGACAAGTTATGCTTTTTGTAAGACACGAGTTTAATTGTTCGTGCAACTTGTCTTCCAAAAGCTAAAGGGCTTATTTTGAAAGAACTGTTTCGTGCAAGATCCCATGGAGATGACGCAACGGTGACACAACTTAACGCGCGAATGTTTCACTAAACAGTTAATTCTTGTGCATGCAGTGTGTGATGGTGTAATACTACCCTTAACCTTAAAGCAAATATGTTTGTCTTATGTTGTGTTGTCTTCTGTTTTAGAATTTAACAAGTGCTCGAAGTGTACACAGTGAGGACAGCGCTCTGATAGATTATGATGAATAACGTGTACCCGAGGATTCAACAGGAACTCCAGCTCACCCACCATATGTGATGTTCTGACTCTCAAATCTCTTCAACTCTCAAAATAACTGAATACTTGAGACCGTCTTCCGACTTGCAGGACAATACAATACATATAGCGAAGAAATATGAGAACGCTGAATACCTACATTCAATTGAACTGTTGATGAGTTATGAAGTTACAAGAAAAAAATGCTAAGACAGGACAGTATGGAAGTGGTAAATTAGAAATGAACTGTAAAGTAGTGCCTACTTAAATTTAACAGACTTGTCAATGGTAACTGCGTGTTCATGAGTGCGAAAGATGCGGTTTCTGCGGAATTAACGTCAACAATTCAAATACTTTACTAACGCAATGTAAATAACTCGTGTAAGCTTTTGTAAAGTTGCTCAAGAAATGTTGTAAATACGACACTTATGAAGCTATTAATAAATTATCGATCAAGTAATCAAATTAATTTGTTTTGTTTCCTTTTTTTACTCGACTTTGTAGTGCTGGCGTTTGTTTGAAGCTGGATTTTATAAAACAAGGGAAGCTTTTCATAATTTTTTACATGTTCGGTTTTGTCACGAATGAGTTCACTGAAGTAAAAGCGATATCAGCTGACAAAACCCGAACAACTCCCTGCTCCCCCCCCCCCCCCCCCAGCCCATCCCCCGTGAGGGGACCACAAAAGCAATTAAATTCATCTCCTTATGACCGGGAGTGAATTCGTAGAAGGTAGCGTCTCCAACAGTTAGTTAACGTAGCTGCGGTAGTTTAAAATGAATTTCACATCAAAATGATTTTAAACTAGTTTGATTTATAACAAAAGAAAATAAAATCAAACATGACTATTGAAGCTTGTGCGTAATAACAAAAGGGAGTTACATTTCTATGTACACCTTCTGTAAACAAATAGTAAATTATAAATATAACTCGCACAAAAACTTAACATCAACATAACGAGCATGATTGTGAGTAGTAATTTGAAATTTCAGATGTCAACTTTCACTGTTAGAAAATTCCCTATCTAGGGTAAACACGATTACTGTCCCCAATATTTTTACATCGTGGCCCTTGATTAAATATTGTAAATAACCAGAAATTTGTTAAAATTGCAACTGGTGGTATGCTCACCAGTTCGCTATACAAAAAGTGTGGGGGCGTCGAATTCGTGATTACCGAACGGGGCCCTCATGTCAAACGGGAGGGCCAATAAAAGATACTTTTACTTTCTACTATTACTTGCCTACGTGTCTTTGACCTGTCGCGGCTATTTTGAATTTTAAATGCGTTGTCTGGAACCGAATTGAAAGCTCTTGTCGTTTTATTAGAAAATAAAACTAAATTACAGAGCAAATGATGTTTCACCGACAGCGGCGCCCAAACTTGCGAGAAAAAACATAACTTCGTAGCAACATTTTTAGAAAGCACGAAAGGAAAACTAGGGCGTTAACCATTTGTATAGAAAAACAGGTTGTTCCAGTAGAAAAACGAATGAAACAGTTCATCCCAACACATTTTTCCGGAAGAAAAAAATTGATAACAATCCTTTTTGTAAACAGACCTCTAACGTTGAAGCATCCAGACAATTTTTCGTCAACGTTTTGATTCGTTAATTTTGTTCCAAGTGGTACGGTTCAAGTCGCACTTTAAAAGGGAACAGATTGCAGCCAAGACAAAAAATAGTCTTGGAGAATTTGTTAATTTTGACTATGGGAGTGTAGAGTACGTTAGGTAAACTTTCCTGAGGTGACACTTCCATGTTTTGCATTGCGCATCCTTAAACTCACGTGGCCAGCGGCCATATTGGTTTACTTAAACAAAAGACGAGTTTTGCACAAAAAGAGAGTTTAATTCCCGGAGGAATGACTTGGTACACCAATGTATGGCCGCCGTTTCATTGTTTTGGAACACCAGTACGATCAATATATGGCTGCCGTGACGTCATATGAAAACGTACTATAAGTTTGCTATGCGGCTAAGCTCGCCAAGGAAAAGAATGGTTATGTAATAGATCAAAAACGAGTGCGAGTTTTTCATCAGGGGTTCCAACGCATTAACGTTTTTAAACAAAGGCGAAGAACTCGGGTGAAGAAAAATTTCCATTCTTTCAGGAGGCTCGTTTAGAGATTACAATTTGCATTAGGTTTCGAAACGTTCGACTCTGTGAATTGTTGGCAAAGCAAATTTGTCATTGAAGTAGAGCAAAAAGAACAAAGAGTGATATCCACCAAAAACTGTTTATGGAATAGTTGTTAAGTATCTGACGCTATCTGTATTTGTGGAATTGTTGCTAGCACTATTTCCGATTTCATGATTTCACGATTTCAAGGTTACTTCGGACTAATAAATATTCGTTGATTAAAGTTCAATGAAGACTGATTAAAATTCAAGTTTCTTGATCAGTTTTTGAACTAATCAAATGTGTCTTGATCGGTATGTTCATTGGGTATCAACATACATTCACCTGACCGAATTTATGCAAGCTGATTGGGTCATCAGCTCATGAATTATTAATGAGAAGATATATCAAACACTCGAGAGAGCGTGTTTCATCACATTTCCAAACACCTCAAAGTTCGTCAAAAATACTCCGCTGCGCGTCGTATTTTCAACTCTCTTCTCGGTGTTTGGAAATGTGATGAAACACGCTCTCTCGTGTTTGATATATTACTAAACTGGTAAACCCTGGTGGGTCATGAACCTAATACGTACACCTTTTGAACGATGACAATCACTTGGAAATTATCAAATAAACGCGGACCACGGTGTTTGAGAGGCAAGTCTTTACAGGCTTTGCTACCTCTTTAATAAAATGGAAGGCTCGAATCTTTTGAAACGCATCTTTTTCGTGTAACGTTCTATGCTTTTCATGCGCGCGCTAATTAACCGCGTCATAATAGCTAATTTGTTTCCGTGTCCTTTCTATCTTAAAAAAATGCCTTAGAAACCAAAATTTTCCATTCTTGCTGAAGACCACTTATTTCAGAGATATTCCATATGACGTTTCAATCGAGAATTGGAGCCACAAAGTACGCTAATGGAAAGCTTACCGGATGATATTTGGCTGGGGGTATTTTCATTTCTTTCTCAGAAAGATCTTCTCAGAATTGCGCTCGTCTGTCGGACCTGGAACCGCCTGTCACGTGATAGTTCACTTTGGTCTCGCCTTGATCTTGAACCATTCGCCAGATCACTCAGCGGCGATGTAATACTCAGGTTGATAAATACCATGTTTGCACCCCTCGGAAAACACCTCAGCCTTAATAAGAACCTTGTAACTACACAGATTTTGCAAGGCTTGTTCGAACGTTGCCGTCGACTGGAAAGCTTAAGTTTTAATGACTGCAGGTTTCATTCTGCTGGACCTGGATATGAACTCCAATCTGATCAAGTGAATACGCTAAATTTCTTGGACTTAAGAAATGCCAGTGGATTCGCTTCAGGAGTTGAAGATATTTTGATACAAGCGAATAACCTAAAATATTTAGGTAAGTTTGTCATTTTGTGTTTCAGTAATGCCTTGGAAATGTCGCCAGTCACTGTGCGAAAACATAATTTGATATTAACAGTATCAAAAAACAACGATTACGCGGACGCAGTCTTATTTGAAGCAACATCTTTTTTGAAAACGCTACATGCAGCTTCATTTACCGTAAACGAGGTAACCGCAGTCGTTCTCATAAGCGCTCGATGACTTCGTGTTTGCTACGAAAAAAGTCGGAAAAATCTTGGCGAGAATAATCTCCAGTGATCGCAATGTTGGACTGCGCATTTAAGTGTGGCGCATACTTTTGCCACCTCAATTTTATTTTGCAGGGTAAATTGCTCTTTGTTTTGCGTTTCAGTTCTCTTTTTGTAGCATTAAATAAAATTGGGTTGGCATAATAAAAGTCCCTGCGTGTATAACATGTATGGAATTGAAAAAAATAATATATAAATATATTGGTAGAGTATGCGAAATGATCTCAGTCTATTAAAACAAACTAAGTATTGGCAAGAGAGGATGTGAATCATCCTCTCTTGGTATCGAATAATATTTTATCAGCGCCACAAGGTGATTGGGGGAAGTTTGGAATAAAGGATATGAAGCTGGGCGCGCGCCTGACCGCAACAAAATTACCCGCGCTGTACATTGCTAGCGTTTCCGTTACTAAAGCCTTCTGCGCTTTCTTGTATTTAATACCCCAGTCACACCGGCAGAAGATTTTTAGTTAAACCAAAAAATCAGCAACAGAAAACCGAAAAGACTGAATTTTACATAGGGTTTAAATAAGCTATAACTGTTTTTTTTTTTCATTGTTATAAATTTAAAGTCGACGAGAATGGGGTATTAGTCTCGAATTAAATCGACTTAACAAAAAGTAAGTACTGAGCATGTTTTCAAATGAGGCCGTTTGTCAGTAAAGACATCTTGAAGCACTGATGAACTAACGGAGAAACTACTGTTACTTAAGGATGTGGACTTCGGAAAAATTAGTAACAAAGATAACGAAACACCCTGAATTGTGCTCGTCCAACAGCGAGGACACCTCAGACCAGTTGTAGGACACGCCAAACAATTAGATCTAGATAAAGAACTATATTTTTTTCTGAAGCATCCCAGCGGGCCGGAATCCTAAATCCTTGAATCTGATTGGCTAGTCGCACGCTCGTAACCGGTCCAGCTTTCGTAAATAGCCAATCTTGTATCCAACAAGGGAGAATAGAATAATTTTATATACAGCTGTTTTAAGAAACGTTGTTTCAAAAAAGTGCACGCCACAATCCCGATGGGTAATCTGGCATATGATCAATACACTCGGTTCCTGACAATGAAGCTGTCGAACCTACTTTTGTTAATTTCATTTAGCACTAGAAAATAAACGTCCATGGCGTCTCATTTTTTCAGGTTTCCCTGAAATGCTGAAGTCGAGGAACAGTGGACTTTATCCCACAATACCTTTCGGGATTGTCGCGTGCATTTTTCCCTACAACCTTTCTCAAAATAGCTGTATGTACTAAAACACCTCGATGTCGGTTAAAAGTGGCGCATTTTTAACTCCCCGAGAATCTCAGCCACTATTCGCCAACTCTTAGGTGAATAATTGTTAAATAAAATATAATATAAATGCGTTGGGAAACATGTTTTATTGCCATTGATTGCTTGATTGTTTTCTTTAGGTCTTCACTGCTGCATAAGTACTCGCCTGTTGTTAAGAATGTTTACGACAAAGTACAACCTGCGTATTGTAGATTGCACGCAATGTGACTGGGTCACAGACCACACCGTACAGATCATTGCCGAGAACTCTTCAATGCTGGAGTCGATTAGTGTTGCGAAATGCCGTAATGTACAAGGAAGAACATTGTCCACGTTATTAGAAAAATGCCCGCGGTTAAAAACGCTCATTTTAGAAGGAACGCAGATACAAGATGAGTACGTCAGAAAGGTGGATTGGGTTAAAGCAAACATCACTGAGTTAAATGTACTAAGTTGTTATCGTCTGTCATTTTCTGGACTGTCAGATGTGTTACCAAAGCTTAAGCGCCTGCGCTACTTGAAATGTGCGCTAACCGATGAAATTCTTAGATTAGTAGTGGACGGCTTTCCTTTGCTGGAAGTTTTCTTCCTTCACCGGCGCTACCCTGTCACCGTGCAATGTGTCAGTGATTTATTATTTCATTGTCCAAGTGTAACTTGTCTGGATATTTCCTCAATTCCTTTAGCATTTGTCTATTTCGAAAACTTTCTTCCCTGCATGCCTCGGCTTCGGTTGTTAAGTTTCGCAGGAAACGAGCTTTTAGGTACCGAAAAAATTATCCGTTCACTGGGGCGGAATTGTTTAGACTTAGAAGTTGTCTGTGTTAATTATTTCCATTCAACTAACAATTTTGAAATCGAGCGCTCGTTTGTGTTTTTGTTGCAGAAATGTCGGCGGCTCAAGGAACTTATTCTAAATGGTTTATTTGTAAGCAATTTATTGGTGTCTATTCAAAGCTTGGCGTATTACGTGTGCAATAGGGAAGATTTATTAATAGTAGAAAATAAGCACTTTTTCCTCCCTGGGCCGCAAAATAGCTTAGACAATGTTAAAAACCTGAAGTATCAATAGTTATAGCTATTGTCTAGTTAGAAATGGTTTTTGACGAAAGCGCTAGAATAATAAATTTTGATATTCATGAAAACCACAGTGTGGATTGATTAGCAGAACGAGGAGGCGAAAAAAATTACGGTACATCAAAATAAAGGAGAAAGGATGCTGCTAGCCTTGATGTAATACATTCTTCAAAGTTTGTGCTGCGTCGTGTTGCAATTTATAGATCAGACCAGCCAAGAAATCCAGTTGCTACGTTCCTAACGAAACAACTTTTTGAATTTTGCGATAATGAAACAAATCATATATGTGAACTGTGATGGTAAGACAATGCACTCAACTTTTATCTCAAATTTTTCCCAACTTTTTTCTCAACTTTTGTCCGAATTTTTTCCTTCGTTTTCTCTCAATTTCTACCCGAATTTTTATCCAAACATTTCTCCCGACTTTTTCCCGGCCTATTTTTCACTTTTACCCCAAGATTTTTCTCCCCTCTTTTCCCCCGACTTTTTTGTCTAATCTTACCCTGACTTAATTTTTACGTTTTTTTTTCAGGATTTTTCAACCGTTTTTTAACTATTTTCCCGAATATTTTCTCGAATTTTTTGCCCATTTTTCTCCGCGATTCTTTTCCGATTTTATTGCGGTCTTTTTTCTCAAGAAAAATCAGGAAAGAAAGTTTTAAAACAAGTCCGAAAAATGTCGAGAAACATTTCGAAAAAAAGCCAGACATTGGTCGAGATAGAACCGGGATAAACGCGATAAAAGTACCGTGGAAAATTACGGCACAAAATTCGAGAAAAAAATCGGGAAAAAGTTGAAAGAGGGTGGAAAAAATGTGGGGTAAAAGTCGGAAAATGTCATGAAGTTTTAGCGGGGAAAAAGTCCCGAAACATTCGAGAAAGATTCATTTTTCTCGACTTTTTTCCGACAATTGTCGAAAAATAGTCGGGATAGAAGTCGCGAAAAAGTTGCGATGGCCAAATTTCACGAGCGAAGACCATACAAAAGTATCGAAAATGTTGCGAAACAAAAGGTTTAATCAGTGCAATGGCTGTGCACGTGCACTTTTGTATATGTCCTGTGCAAAATAACAACGTAAAACAACTAAATTCTGCGACTTTTTGAGAAGTTGCGTTGTTTCTTTCGTATTTCTCTTTGAAGCGTTGTCGCTGCGACACGTCCCATCCACCAAGTTCAACGAGTTGGAGGAACAAAATTTCTGCAAAATTTGTGTTGCACGAGCTTGAAATGACCAGCAACGACAATGGGACGTGTCGCTGCGACATGTCTCCCTAGTGTGAACTGTGAACATTACGTGATGTTGTCCCTGCAACATGCTGCCGCGACATGTCCCCTCGTGTGCGGGCACCTTTACAATTGGGGGTTGTGAGAAGGAGTCGTATTCAACAAATTTTTGGTAGAATGGGGGAGGGGATTATTATAACAAGGGTCTATGCTGTTAAAAGAGTCGCTGATATAGTGAGCACGAATTATATAGAGCCATTTTTATGCTTCGAATTATGTGCGGTGTTTTATGCTATAATTTGGAGCTGATTTTATATACGGGTCAGTGCCCAGCAACTGACAACGAACTAGGTTGTGTTACTGTTAGGGTTTTTCTAACGGACGGGGTAAGGGTTAGTGTAACAGACGCGTACGGATGGCGTTAGGGTAAGGGTTGCAAGTTGAAAAAAAGTTGCTGCAAAAAGTAGAACTCCGTTCTACTTTGTGCAACATGTTGCTGCAACTTGCAACACTGAAATTTGTTGCAAGGCAAGTTGAGCACGCGGTAGTAAAACGGGCAACAACTCGTACAACTTGCCATGCACCAATGTTGCGAGACACATTGAACAAAGATGTTGCCCGTATTACCGGTCCTTGAGTAATGGGAACCGAATCGATCAGGAACATCAAACGAAGAGACAGCAGGTTGCCTACTTATCCATTTGTAATCTAGACGAAACAAAAAGAATTTTCACACTCGCACATTCTTGAATACAGTGCATAAAGGTTTATTTCTCAAAAGTCTTTATGTTGCCGATGGCGGCGGAAGACATGTCAACTCAGCGTGGGTTGCTCATGATCATCTTGGTACATGATGGGCAATACCTGCAACAACAAAAACGCTAGTTATACTACTAATCATAATTATTATAAAAAAATAACAATAATTATAGTCATAACAACCATGATAACAGAGACAGATTTCATAATAATACAATTATAATTTCATGACATTCTAAATACAATAAGTACATACCAAGGAGATTCCGTGGGCACATCAGAGAGGCCCAGATGAAGTACCGGTTTCCGGGACACTGAAAACAAACAAAAAAGAACACTTCGTATACTTTATGCCAAAAAATATTTTCCCCTTTTGTTCATTTATTTTGCCGTGTTAATACTTGGCCAAAGTATGTTTTTTTTATCACAAGTGAATCGCATTCATGCCTGCAGCAGCCGAGTTATTCACCGTGGGCATAGACATTACCGATACAGTTCAAGGTTGCCTATTTACCGAGTTAGGATTCCGAGTTGGATTTTCGAGTTAGGGTTTTCGAGGATTTTCCGTACTATACACTCCGGTTAGCCAACTATACACTCCTGTTATACTACTATACACTCCTGTTAGCCTACTACACACTCCTGTTAGCCTACTATACACTCCTGTTAGCCTACTATGCACTCATGTTAGCCTACTATACACTCCTGTTAGCCAACTATACACTCCTGTTATACTACTATACACTCCTGTTAGCCTACTACACACTCCTGTTATACTACTATACACTCCTGTTATACTACTACACACTCCTGTTAGCCTACTATACACTCCTGTTATACTACTATACACTCCTATTAGCACAGCATGAAAACATGAATTTACGCATTTTTACCGCTTGCGTAAAGATTCGTAAATATATGGCCTTTTCTTTACGGACAAGTTTCGCGTACCGTAAAGATACGTAAATGCAGAAAACGCGTAAAGACTGCGTAAATTATATTACATGTTCGTAAATGATAACGATCTAGATGGATATAATTCAAGCTAATTCACTACTTTCTATCGAGAGAAATACTAAAGAAGTGAAACAACATCCGTTTTAAGTAGAATTAAAGTTATTTTGATAAGCTTCATTGTTAACACTTTACGCGGCTTTATCATTCTTTACGCTCCTTTACTCACCGTTCTTTACGGACCTTTAACTTTCTTTACGCAGAGTCAATCTTTACGCGCCTTTTATTTCTTTAAGAAACTTACTAGTTCTTTAAGACCATTCGATTTTCTGTACGCACAATTAATAAGTTGTTTTTTTTTACATGGCCATAAACTGTCCGCTGAAATTACCTTTTAATACACCTTTAGCATTAAAACACAGGGAGTTGTCATATGACGAGAGTTAACTGTTTTGAATTGTTCTTACAATGGTGCCTGCAATGATATATGCAAAATGCAAGGATGCGCATCCTTGCATTTTGCATATATCATTGCAGGCACCCGCCCGGATGATGCTTTTACAGTTAGCTTTTCTTTTTTTAGCGTTTATTGCATTGATTGGCCTAGCCTCCGGCCGCAGTTTATCCTAAAAACCGATCCACGTACACTTCCCGGAATCTATATTAGCTTATATTTTTCGCTTGTTTGCATGTGAAAACACATCTTATCTTAAATTTAAATAAAACAGTGCTCCGTTCAATTTATAATAATAATAATGATGATGATAATAATAATAATAATAATAATAATAATAATAATAATAATAATAATAATAATAATAATAATAATAATAATAATAATAATAATATTTAAACAGGGGGCGATCTCACATAAAGTAGTTTTCAGAACGGCCCTGTGGAGAATATTACAACTAAAGAAATAGAAACGTTAATTGTACAAGACAATGCTTCTTAGACTTAAAAAATACAATATAAATAAATTAAAATATAACACAATTAAGGCATACGTTCCAATTTCTTTTATAAACACTATTACACATTCTTTGAGGCTTGCGAGCATCTGTCCCTCAGAGACTGGGCTCTGTTATACGCCGCTATCAACGGTCAGCGGGCTTACGCGTGTGTTTGAAATTGGCGTCCATTTTGAAAGTGACGATGATTCACAACTTGGACAACGGTCCGCTTCGAAGTCTTCTCTTCCGTTGTTGTCGAGCTTGTTGAGCTTAGTTTATCGAAAACTTGTCCTGGAATATAATGCAAGCCTTCGGACAAGAAAGAGATTGAAATGGAATGTGTGGTGGACGCTACATCGTTCCATTCCTCGGGATTCCATCACTTCGAGTCGACAAGAATTTGCGCGCGCAAAAGCGTGAGGAACAATTAAACACTAAATAGGTGAGTAGGTTTTCTCTTTTTCTGTCTTAAGCTTTGTATAATGTCTTACCTTTTTTATGTTTAACATCCCCTTTAGAAGATATTTCTTTACACGTTAGAACTGAGCAATAATTTTTACTTATCATGTTCGAATCCCCAGGAGTTCATGACAAACAAATTATTGGAAACATTCACTCATAATTCACCCATACACTAATATACTCATAATATTTGAAGTGTGTTAGATTCTTTTATTCAAAACTGCAAACGTGATAAATAATATTATACGTCCAGGGTTACATGCATGCGTTATTAAATACATTTTGTAAATCGATCACACTTTCAATGCTCTTCACCCTTGGATGAAATCACTGGCAACTAAAGCCACTTCATAATTATGGAAATTTACACGTATAACCTCTTTCTCCCAGGTTTTAAAAGGTCTGGCAGATTTAAATCAAACAATATTTTAATCAAACTGAATCAATACTTCACTTGAAATCTTGCTTGATCATCAAACACCCAGCATACATGTAGTCAATTGATAAAAAGATAGTTGACAACAATCAATGAAAATCAGTGAAGTAACAAAATTATTGTGAGCTCAATTGCTTTTGATTGCTGAAAAAAAATCATAAGGCATGGATACAGATTAAAGCTGGGAGCTGGGTACATGTAGATAAGAATACATTTGTTTATTACATGAATCTTAAGGTCTCTGCACACATGGGGACATGTCACAGGGTCACATCGCAACAACATGTAGAAGCGAGAAAATCCTGTGTTGTTCACACTGAGGGACGTGGAGCAGGGACATGTAGCAGCAACAAAATCACAATGTGTACACACCCAAAAAAATGTAGGGACAGGGACATGTCTTTTTTTTTTGATTTTTTTAAGATTTTATTATTTGCAAAACACGTAATTACAGACACTACTATCAAGTTACTTACATCACAAGAAATAATTTACTACACAATATTTACACCTCTCACAATACTACAGTTTACTATTCTCTCTCTCTCTGTCTCTCCCTCCCCCTCTCTCCCTTTCTCTCTCTCTCTCTCTCTCACTCACTTACAAGAATTCAAAAACACACCCTTTGAACCTTATATACATGTATATGTATATCAAATAAGTTTAGACATTATCATATTGTTCATACTGTCCATTTCTTTCTAAATATATCTAATTTATTATTTTTTGTACAAATATATTTCTCCGTGTCATACTTTAAAGTGCCTATGAAATGAAAAATGAAGCTATTAAAAAATAAGCTTATTGAAAAGGCCTTTCAAAGCAAAGAAGGGTGGCGTTTTTCTTTCGGCGATATCTTTTTTCCTCCCAGAGATATTCAAGTTTCTTCTAATATGCAAATTAGGTACTGATGACGTCACAAGTTGTGTTTGTGAGGGTCAAAACACAAAACCAAGCATATCTCTGGAAAGAATGAAGCAATGCAATGGAAACTTTGCATGGGCATTTAACCCCATATAATACATGACATGGTGCATAATTTAATGTTGCCATGGCAATAGTCTTGGTTCCAGTCTCTTTCCTCTTTAATTCAAATTTAACCATTTTTCACCTTACAGGGAAAAAACCTTAGTTCTTTTTGAAAGATATACAACGCTTGCACTACACTAGGTCTCCTTATCAAACTAAAAGAAGCAGACAATCTTTGTTGAAGATCAAATACAGGAATTATCATTTCTGCATGACAGAGATCTGGACCCGAGTGTGTTGCCATAGCAACATCAAAATATACACCGGCTGGTGTATTTGTTTGGGTGCAACAAGCTTGGCAAGTTTAAAGGAGATTGTCCAATTATTACCAGAGATATTCTTAATTTTGTTTTTTAAGCCTTAAACTTCACACCCTGTGACGTCATCAGTATCTAATTTGCATATTATAAGAAACCTGAATATCTCTGGGAGGAAAGAAGATATCAGAAAAAGAAAAACGCCATACTTCTTTGCTTTGAAAGGCCTTTTAAATGAGCTTATTTTTTAATAGCTTGATTTTTCATTTCATAGGCACTTTAACAACACTTTAAATTTGTAACCACTTATATTCGGAAGTTCGTTATTTCTTCTACACCCCCATAAATAAATTTTTCCTATAAGTAGCAGGTAATTCAGTAAGGGACATTCTGGCGTAAGAACACCGATAAGAATATCCCTTAAATGAAGATGTATCTGTTGTTCTGTCAAAGATAAGTAATATGATTCGAAATCTTTCCAAAAAGAAGTTGAGTAAGAGCAATCATAAAAGAAGTGCTGCATTGTTTCAGATTCCCGTTTGCAAAAAGAGCACAGATCATCTGTAACGTAGCCAATTTTATGTAATTTTGAATTTGTGTAAAGTATAGAGTTTAGCACCTTGAATTGAAAGGCCTGAACATATGGCTCAGAAGCAACTGAATGCGGAAGACAAAATGCTTTTTTCAATGACTCATCAGATAAATTAAATTTACACTTTAGTTTTTGCGCATTATTAGGAAAGCGTGCTTTTTTACGGACAAAAAGAGAATAGTAATCTTTTGATTTCTTGTTAGTTACGTCGAAAAGGCCACTGTCAGTTTTGAAGGACGGATTTAGGACTATGAGATCTGGGATATAATTAGCATTCCTCAAGTAAAGCGGTACGGAATGGCGTAAACCAGTCCATTCCAGAAAATTCGTCTTCTCTAGGTATTTTGCCTGTAATTCATAAGAATCAATATTGTTGAGATCAAAACGTAAATCGCCTACAGTTCGAATTCCATTATTAAAGTACCTTTTATAAAAAACTGGTTTATTGTTTATTCGTATTTCGTGATTATTCCAAATAAAGTAGTGCCAATTAGTGTCAACTGCATTGTCTTTGCAAAATTCAGACCACCATTTCAATAACTCTATATAGAATTGAGAACTGATAGTCAAATCTTTGATGTTATAATTGCAATTAAAAAGAACCAGACCCCCTGTTTCCTTTAGAAGATATTTTAAATAATCTTTCCATGCGCCTGAATTATCACCAAAGATTCTTTTCAGCCAGGAAAGGTGGAGAGATTTGATTGTGCTTTCAATATCAACCATTTTGATGCCTCCTTCCTCATAGTTGTTTATTGCAGATACTCTAGTTACTTTGTCTTTACCTTTCCATAGGAAGTTGTAAATCAAATGGTTTAACTCTTTCATTATATGTTCAGGGGTAGGTAACAAAGAAGATATGTAAACAACTTTCGGTAAAAGCAACGTTTTGATAATAGTAACTTTCCCGTAGAGGGATAATCCCCTGGAGGACCAGATGTTAATTGATTTTTTTATCTTGTCAAGTTTTTCTAAGAAGTTCTTTTGAAAAAGCAATTTTTTATTGTACGTGAAGAAGACTCCAAGGACTTTTATTGGATCACGCGGCCATTTGATTCCAAACGGCTTCGTTTCATTTCCTTTCAGCGATCCTAACCACAGTCCCTCTGTCTTTGAACTATTGACCTTTAGACCCGATATTTGTTTAAATGTGTCTAGCAACTGAAAGAGCTTGTACGCCGACTCTATGTCAGAGAGAACCGCAGTTGTATCATCAGCATATTGTAATAATTTGGTCTCTTCTTGTTGTCGCAACAACACGTCCCCTCATGTTTGCTGATTATTTTTGGCATGCGCAACACAATCTTTGAAGCTATTTTGTCCCTGCGACATGTTGCATGGAATTCAACTCATTAAACTTCGTGCAACATGTTGCAGGGACAAACTGTTGAGGAATTCCTGTTGCATGTGCCAAAAATTATCAGTACGCACAAGGGGATTTGTTGCTGCGACATGTCCCTGGGGTATGTCCCCTCTACAGTTACTTGTGCATGTACACATTTTGATTTTGTTCTAGATACATGTCCCTACTACATGTCCCTTCGTCTTGTCCCGCCTTGTCCTTGCGGGAACCTTTACCCTGAAGAGAATGAGTCAGTCAGAAAATTGTATGCATAATTAATGTATGGCATGGGGCTGTGCAGAAATCTTGCCATGACCTTTCCTTTGCTCATACCCACCAATAGTAAATCAAATCTTAGCTACAATTTATATCACTGTAAAGACTGAGTCACTGGTTGATATCTGTTACTATTGATTATCATCAGAAACATTTTTTGCCCTTTTTAAGGTTAGACAAATTTACATGTACACACACAAAAAATATTGATCTCAGTAATGAAACAAGAAAAGGTTAATTGAAAAATAACAAAAAATTCAGTGAGATACCCTCTCAGAGTGCATTGTTAATAATATTGCAATATGGAAATTGCAGTTTTCTTATTGCACACTTATTACACGTGTGTCATGCGAGTCCAGTTCCTGATTACAACTTTTTGTTACACACTAAAAGTTAAGGGACCCCTGTCAGCCATGCCTACAAGAATTTTGGTATTATATTTTATGTGGAGTGTGTCTAAACAAAACAGATCAGTGCGAAACTGCTTAAGCCTTAAGGTAATTACCGGTAAGCAAACTTCCAGTGGTACAACTTACAGTTGAGTACAACTTTAGAGAACACAGCTTGGCTTCTGTAATCATTGGTGCAAGACATTAAGTGGTCACACATTAACATATGTTGACTGGTCTTTGCAACACTAGTTAAAACCCATAGGGGAACACAATGAGCATTTACAAACACTGTGACAAGAAGATCCTGTTTGGCTTTTTCTTTTGTAAAATAAACTTGTAGTTTGATATAGAGTTTAAAACTGTTCATTTTCTATGCAACTTGCAAATGAGCAATTCAGTTTCTGTCAAGACATAAATTTAAAGGTCTGATTTATTTTGCAGAAAATTGCTCGACGAATCTCTGTAGTTGAGTGGATGGACTGGGACGATGGGAGGTCTGGCATGTCCATTACACACTTTTGATGTCAGGCATGAAATGGAACCGAGGACTTGTTTTTGAGCAGTAGTGGGTGGGTTGGTAACTGTACTATTTGAATTTGGCAACTCATTTCCTACCATAGGGGAAGTCTAGGTTGTTATCTCCAGATAGCTGTAGTGACAAAAAAGTTTAGAAAAATACTTTTGATATGAAATTAAAATGCAAACTTGTTACTACATGTATTTCTTGTATCTTAAGAGGGCCAGCTGCCTTACCAATGTGCAACAAACTAAGGAGAACTTGTATATGTGTAATTATTTTACCAACAAACTGTCAGGAATTATTTTGCAATTTGGAATTATATTCTTAAAAAATTGTCTTTTTGACAGAGAAGTGAAATAAAATGATAATTCGATATTTAGTTTTACAGTGTAGGTACCGTATGAGTATCAGTTCTCACAAGAAGAACAGATTTTTCCATGTCTAAATAACAATTGTAGATATTTTGCTTGTCAATCTGAAGGATGAAGAAAAGTTATTCTACAGTCTAAAGTGGCAAAATTTAGACATTTTCTTAAAATATCAATAAGTTCTACTATTATAATATCATTAACTTTTGAGGTTTTATCCTGCATCAGGCGACATCTGATCCTGCATTGTATATATGTGTTTCACGTGAGGAAAACACAATAAAGTGAATTGAAAGATAACATTACGTTGTTGTCTTTGGGGCACTCATTCATGGTCAGGGTCATGTTACATTTATAATACTATATCCCAATTTATGACGTTTGATAACCCGTAAAGAACGCCGTTCTGTTCACTTTATGGCAGTGGTAAAATTTTGTAAACGCACGTAAAGATTACTTTTTATACGAACTCATCTTTCTACACGTATACCCGGTTAACAGAAAGGAAATTTACACAAATAAGGAATATTCAATGAATAATGCCGGAGAAATGTTAACGATGGTTTGCGCGTAAATACCTCCTTTCGGTTAGCTTTAAAGCGGTCGTAAAACATCGTTGAAGACCTCTATACGACTTTTTACAATGTGGTCGTAAACGACCTCTTCACGACTTTTTACAATGCAAGTAAAGATAGCGTTTCGAGTCTAATTACGGATTCTTTACGCATGATCGTTTACAATGCGTATAGACGTTCTTTACGAATTTGTAAAGAAGTTCGTAAAGAAGCGTAAAGTAAATCTTTAGGCTTTCTTTACGGTACCTTTACGGAAGCGTAAATTTGAGATTTCATGCTGTGTAGCCTACTATGCACTCCTGTTAGCCTACTATACACTCCTGTTATACTACTATACACTCCTGTTATACTACTATGCACTCCTATTAGCCTACTATGCACTCCTGTTAGCCTACTATGCACTCCTGTTAGCCTACTATGCACTCCTGTTAGCCTACTATACACTCCTGTTATACTACTATACACTCCTGTTAGCCTACTATGCACTCCTGCTAGCCTACTATACACTCCGGTTAGCCAACTATACACTCCTGTTAGCTTACTATACACTCCTGTTAGCCTACTATGCACTCCTGTTAGCCTACTATGCACTCCTGATAGCCTACTATACACTCCTGTTAGCTTACTATACACTCCTGTTAGCTTACTATGCACTCCTGTTAGCCTACTATACACTCCTGTTAGCTTACTATGCACTCCTGTTAGCCTACTATACACTCCTGTTAGCCTACTATACACTCCTGTTAGCCTACTATGCACTCCTGTTAGCCTACTATGCACTCCTGTTAGCCTACTATACATTCCAGTTAGCCCACTATACACTCCTGTTAGCTTACTATACACTCCTGTTAGCCTACTATGCACTCCTGTTAGCCTACTATACACTCCTGTTATACTACTATGCACTCCTATTAGCCTACTATGCACTCCTGTTAGCCTACTATGCACTCCTGTTAGCCTACTATGCACTCCTGTTAGCCTACTATACACTCCTGTTATACTACTATACACTCCTGTTAGCCTACTATGCACTCCTGCTAGCCTACTATACACTCCGGTTAGCCAACTATACACTCCTGTTAGCTTACTATACACTCCTGTTAGCCTACTATGCACTCCTGTTAGCCTACTATGCACTCCTGATAGCCTACTATACACTCCTGTTAGCTTACTATACACTCCTGTTAGCTTACTATGCACTCCTGTTAGCCTACTATACACTCCTGTTAGCTTACTATGCACTCCTGTTAGCCTACTATACACTCCTGTTAGCCTACTATACACTCCTGTTAGCCTACTATGCACTCCTGTTAGCCTACTATGCACTCCTGTTAGCCTACTATACATTCCAGTTAGCCCACTATACACTCCTGTTAGCTTACTATACACTCCTGTTAGCCTACTATGCACTCCTGTTAGCCTACTATACACTCCTGTTAGCTTACTATACACTCCTGTTAACCTACTATACACTCCTGTTAGCCTACTATGCACTCCTGTTAGCCTACTATGCACTCCTGTTAGCCTACTATACACTCCTGTTAGCTTACTATGCACTCCGGTTAGCCTACTATGCACTCCGGTTAGCCTACTATACACTCCTGTTAGCTTACTATACACTCCTGTTAGCCTACTATACACTCCTGTTAGCTTACTATACACTCCTGTTAGCCTACTATGCACTCCTGTTAGCCTACTATGCACTCCTGTTAGCCTACTATGCACTCCTGTTAGCCTACTATGCACTCCTGTTAGCCTACTATGCACTCCTGTTAGCCTACTATGCACTCCTGTTAGCCTACTATGCACTCCTGTTAGCCTACTATGCACTCCTGTTAGCCTACTATGCACTCCTGTTAGCCTACTATACACACCTGTTAGCCTACTATACACTCCGGTTAGCCTACTATACACTCCGGTTAGCCTACTATGCACTCCGGTTAGCCTACTATGCACTCCGGTTAGCCTACTATGCACTTCGGTTAGCCTACTATGCACTCCTGTTAGCTTACTATCCACTCCTGTTAGCCTACTATACACTCCTGTTAGCTTACTATACACTCCTGTTAGCCTACTATGCACTCCTGTTAGCCTACTATGCACTCCTGTTAGCCTACTATACACTCCTGTTAGCCTACTATGCACTCCTGTTAGCCTACTATACACTCCTGTTAGCTTACTATACACTCCTGTTAGCCTACTATGCACTCCTGTTAGCCTACTATGCACTCCTGTTAGCTTACTATACACTCCTGTTATGCTACTATACACTCCTATTAGCGTACTACACACTCCTGTTAGCTTACTATACACTCCTGTTAGCCTACTATACACTCCTGTTAGCCTACTATACACTCCTGTTAGCCTACTATACACTCCTGTTAGCCTACTATGCACTCCTGTTAGCCTATTATACACTCCTGTTAGCCTACTATGCACTCCTGTTAGCCTACTATGCATTCCTCTTAGCCTACTATACACTCCGCTTAGCCTACTATACACTCCTGTTATACTACTATACACTCCGCTTAGCCTACTATACACTCCTGTTATACTACTATACACTCCGGTTAGCCTACTATACACTCCTGTTAGCCTACTATGCACTCCGGTTAGCCTACTATGCACTCCGGTTAGCCTACTATGCCCTCCGGTTAGCCTACTATGCACTCCTGTTAGCCTACTATACACTCCTGTTAGCTTACTATACACTCCTGTTAGCCTACTATACACTCCTGTTAGCTTACTATACACTCCTGTTAGCCTACTATGCACTCCTGTTAGCCTACTATGCACTTCTGTTAGCCTACTATACACTCCTGTTAGCCTACTATGCACTCCTGTTAGCCTACTATACACTCCTGTTAGCTTACTATACACTCCTGTTAGCCTACTATGCACTCCTGTTAGCCTACTATGCACTCCTGTTAGCCTACTATGCACTCCTGTTAGCCTACTATGCACTCCTGTTATACTACTATACACTCCTATTAGCCTACTACACACTCCTGTTAGCTTACTATACACTCCTGTTAGCCTACTATACACTCCTGTTAGCCTACTATACACTCCTGTTAGCCTACTATACACTCCTGTTAGCTTACTATACACTCCGGTTAGCCTACTATGCACTCCAGTTAGCCTACTATGCACTCCGGTTAGCCTACTATGCACTCTGGTTAGCCTACTATGCACTCCTGTTAGCCTACTATGCACTCCTGTTAGCCTACTATACACTCCGGTTAGCCTACTATGCACTCCAGTTAGCCTACTATGCACTCCGGTTAGCCTACTATGCACTCTGGTTAGCCTACTATGCACTCCTGTTAGCCTACTATGCACTCCTGTTAGCCTACTTTACACTCCTGTTAGCCTACTATGCACTCCTGTTAGCCTACTATGCACTCCTGTTAGCCTACTATGCACTCCTGGTAGCCTACTATACACTCCTGTTAGCCTACTATGCACTCCTGTTAGCCTACTATGCACTCCTGTTAGCCTACTATGCACTCCTGTTAGCCTATTATACACTACTGTTAGCCTACTATACACTCCGCTTAGCCTACTATGCACTCCTGTTAGCCTACTATACAATCCGTTTAGCCTACTATGCACTCCTGTTAGCCTACTATGCACTCCGTTTAGCCTACTATGCACTCCGTTTAGCCTACTATGCACTCCTGTTAGCCTACTATACACTCCGCTTAGCCTACTATGCACTCAGGTTAGCCTACTATACACTCCAGTTAGCCTACTACACACTCTTGTTAGCCTCCTATTCACTTCGGTTACCGTAATGATTCGATTTAGCACCCAGGGCACTTATTTACTTTTGGCACCTCAAGGGAAGGCGCTTATTTGAGACAAGGGCGCTTATCCGGGACAGGGTGCTTATTTAATTTTTTGAGAATCAACCAAATGTTCAAAACAAAACTTTAATAAATATTGAAAATTATAACTAACAATAATACAATCTGTAACAGTAACAAATTGCTGAAAGTTCAGTTACTTTTAAAAGAATTGTTTATTTTAGCAGTAGATATATACATATACTGTACGGTGAATGTTCATGAGTTTATCCACGGTACTTAACAATAACAAAAACTGTAAGAATGGGGGCGCTTATTTCCAAAAACACATTCTATGGGGGGCGTTTATTTGGAAGGGGGCGCTTATTGGAAGGAGGGCGCTAAATCGAATCATTACGGTAGCTTGTTTACCGTTAGCTTTCAATAATTGCCAACGAGTCAGGCCTTCTGGAAGACCAGAAGGCCTGACGAGGCGGCAGATTATAGAGCCGCGAGAAGATTTGTATGTGCGAAAAAAATCTCACAAACGCTCCAAAATGTAGAGTAATGTTAGTAATGTAATGTAATGTAAGGTAGATCGTGATGACACAATGTCTGATGTTTTTAGCCAATCTGTTGAGCAGAAACTGTTCAGCACGTGCACAATTTGTCATAGTTTTGGCCAATCAGCGCGCTACTTATTTGTTCAGCATGTGCACGATGCATGATTCATGGCGTCGATATGTGATCTGCAAACTCATCGGGCAATCGGAAAGTTACTGCGATCAGGCTTTCGTTCATTCATACTGCGAAAAGACGTTCTTTTTTGCTGATAAGACGATCATCTGGGCTGAACTCAACTGGTAAGTACTTTTAAAAGTTTGCTTTCAAAGATAAACTGTACACAGTTTGCTGAAGTGGAGTTAGCGAGTATTCGCCATATTAGAAGCAGCGTGTTCATCGAGCAAAAATTAGAACCAGCGTGTTCATCGAGCAGACATTGTAAAATTAACTTGTTAATTAATGACCAAATGATCATTAAACGTTGTTTTTATGCAGACTTGTTTCTTTAATCATGTCTGTTAGTGCTACTGTTTTATAGCAATCTCCGTTTTCGAACAAGATAGGCAAGAGATGAATCAAAAACGTGCATTTACCGGAAGTCGAGGGCATTTCCACGTACCAACTGGGTTGCCTGTTCAGCTTTTCATCCAGAAACCCTACTGGGGTGACTACCTCGCCTAGCGAAGCATAAACAAACAGCTTTTTTAAGGTCTATTGGACTTAAAAACAGCTGACACCTTTCCAAAATAGTGGCATAAAACTGCAATGGCTTGCAACCCTCAAATTACATGGATTTCACAAGGTTTCTCACTACAGTAAACACCCCCATATAAGAACACAATTTCAGAGGTCAGACTGATTGTGTTCTTATTTATCGGATGCTTAGTGAAAAATCAGCCTCAGGATGTTCTTAAATTTTTTCAAATTCAGTTCTCTATCAATACGGTAGTTTATAGTATTGTAAAGGCAAAAAATGTAATTCATGATATTAGATATTCTGAAGAGAACAAAGGTGCCCAAAACTTAGCTAATACCATTGGTCAGCAG
Organism: Meandrina meandrites; assembly: GCA_963693305.1. Classification (NCBI taxonomy): domain Eukaryota; kingdom Metazoa; phylum Cnidaria; class Anthozoa; order Scleractinia; family Meandrinidae; genus Meandrina; species Meandrina meandrites. Next base: position 19,543,249 of record OY855906.1, read on the forward strand.
GTGTGTTTATGGTAATTTGTGTAATTTTGACACCCTTCCCATTTTATAAGAACATTATTTTTTTTCCAGGCTGATATTGTTCTTAAAAAAGTGGTGCTTTATTTGCCAAATTTCAGCCTGATGTTCTTAATCCATGTGTTCTTATATGCGGGTGTTTACTGTACTTAAGTATCATTTTAGAACTCCTTCATTAGGCCTTCACCAAATCGCATCAGTTTTTTCCACAAACATTCCGCAACGAATACATGCAATGTACATTGATCACACCCACATCATAAAGTGTACTTTTAGTCAAACATTTACAATAAATTTATTATCCTCACAATGCTTCTCTCTTGTTGTACTCGTTGGCACTTCTACCGATAGGTACCACTAGTTGTAATGGGTCTTGCTTTCAACCACCAAGTAAGTCTAGAAGAAATATCTTGTTGGGTTTTGCTTTGCCAAAATATTCCTGACTCGAAAATCTTAACTACAAAATCCAACTCTTAATCCTAACTCGGGAGTTAGTTTGTCTCATGCAGTACAGAAGTCTTTTAGATGCAAGACCTGCGAAAAACATAAGCCTTTGATATTTTTGTGCTTTAAGACCAACGCATTATTAAAACGTTGGCTTTGTCGGTTGTCACTTTTTTCACACGTCTTAGCGAAAAAATATCCTTTTTGCATTATGCATCAGGCAGAGCATTTCTCGAGTAAGGGAGGTATGAACATGATTCATATTCTGGGTATGATTGAAGCTCTCCTTTCTTTTCTCCATAAACCTACAATTGTTAGGCAATTACGGTCGACAGTGAATTATTACCATGTTGAGAATAACAACGATACTAAAGGAGGTTTGGGAGTTTGCTTGCAGATCTGAAATATTTGTAATTCAGGGCCCGTGGGCAGGGGGGTGCAGTGGCTGCGTCCGCACCCCCTCACGCAATGTAAATATCCGCTTAATCCGAGAAGGGGAGGGGGAGGGTAAAAATTACTCTCAGAACGCAAGAAAAGTGGACTTAAACAACTTGAGCTTTCAAAGCATCCGGTGGAAAATTGCCCCTAGAGGTTTTGAAAACTCCCCTCTAGATGCTCATGCTTCCCGTGCTCGTACCCACTCGAGCAAAATCTTGCCTACGGCCCTGTGTACGATAAACACTCTTGTTCTTTGGCCATTTCAATTTAACTAGAAATAAAATGCAAACAGCGGCAACAAACATAACACATGAACTACGCATGGTTTGAAAAATAATCTAAAAACTGCATGCGAAACATCAAGTAAGTTTTAGATTATTTTTCAAACCATGCGTAGTTCATGTGTTATGTTTGTTGCCGCTGTTTGCATTTTATTTCTGCCATAAACACGTTTTTGTGGAAGCGTAGTTGTCCTTACCTTTGTTTCTTCCTTTCTCTTTCTGTTCTCTCATACAATCATGACCTCGTCGCTTTCCTTATTGCGTTCGACGATAGGAGAACGCAACTCTAATCTTGTGTAGCTAAAAAAAATCGAGATTTTGTTTCTTCTGCAATTTGCCTCGCTTTCGTTATTGGCCTCAGCTTGACGATCTCACTCGAGTGGCGTCGGTGGTACCTTACATGTATTTCGATCATGCAACCATCGTCGACAGAGCGAGGGATTACCGCAAGAGACTTTCCTTGAGGCTTGGCACTCTAGGCGAGACCCAACGCGGGCAATGAGCGTATCAACATACCATCAATTCGCAAGTCTTTTGCGTGATTCGATCTTGCGCAACAATAGCTTTGTGACGTTTGCTTTCGTAGCACGCGCCAATTAGTGAACCGTAAAAAAAAGCCGTTACGGCCTTTATGACATTTGAAACTGATGAAGACCGAAGATGTTCGGTCGAAACGTCTCCTGTGTGGGGAAAATAACATTTTATCACGCAAGGCATGTTACAAGTAGCACGTTGTTCATCAATGGCGAGCATATCGAACGCACTACATAATCTACGATTACTCCTAGTAAATTAAAAATAATCTGCTGTGAGCTCATTTCACACTTGTTATGCTCAACTCTGATGGTAGGCGCTCTGGCCTAATGGTTAGTACGCTGAACTTCGGATCAATGGGTCGGGCTCGAGCCCTTGCCGGGGCACTGCTTTGTGTTCTTGGGAAAGACACTTTACTCATAGTGCCTCTCTTCATTCGCCTACCTACCTACCTACCTACCTATGCTCACCTTTGAACACTGCAATATTTAACAATTATTCGGGCGCGCGTATATGACATGGTAGATAGCCAACGAGGCGCGTAGTGGCGAGTTGGCTGTAACGATCTCATATCCAACAAGCGCGAGTGGAATAATTGTTTTATTAAAAACACTCAATAGAATTGTAATATTTGAGCTTCCCATCTGTTCTCGTTTATGCGTGTTGGCTACAATATTTATGGTCAATGGTATATGAGCTCATATACCATTGCCTGTTAACATATCAAAAACTCAGTAATAGCAATATAGCATTGCTAGCTTTTAATAACATTGCATATATTAGAGAGCTTACCTTTTTACATATGCAATAGGTATCTTTCCTTGCATCATCATCTCTCTTGGCATCATCATCTCCCTTGGCACAAAAAGAGTATGTATTTAATACTACATTCTGCACATTGTTTATGTTACATCAGTTGTAAAGATACCGTGTTTAGCTTTGTAGTTCTTTTTAATTATGTGTAAAATATTAATTGTTATTACTATTTTTTAGCTTTCGTAATTCTTTTTTATGCAGGTGTCCCCTAACATTACGTGGTATCATCATCAAAGCAAATCACCTCCAGTCTCCTTCTCCTGTCTCTTTCTCTTTCGATTCGGACAAAAAAATGACCCAGGGCTATAGTTTTAGTTGATCTTCATTTCACGACCCAAACTATTAGTGATTGGGCATTATTTGTACCAGGAGGGGGGGGGGGGGGAGGGGGGTGTGGGTAGGAAGTTGTAGGATTTTTGGCTAGGCATGGTAAAATAAAACGGATATCCTCATAACAACTATCGATAAATTTTCATAATGCCCCAGTGTTTTTGCACTCATATTTTGAATATGATGAACTTACAGCAAAGCTGTCAGCGCACAGTCTTTAAATGTGTCTTGGTCTAAAAACATGAAACAAACAGCGGTAATAAACATTGTGAAAAATCGCATTTTACTGACTTGACATTTCGTATGCTATGCAACATACATTTTCAAAAGTATGACCATTACAAAATTTTAATGACTATTATATATTGTCATGAAAAGGGTCTGGAACCTAGACTGAAACAATTGATCTACAGCAGTAATTTAATATTATCGCTAAGGTTAAAAGAGCAACAACCTCTCACTGCCAACGTTGGCATTTAATGAGGGTTGTAGCTCTTGAATGAATAAGGTCTCTTTTATTGTACAATGGAGGTCAGTTTTGCTGGACGCTAGAATGTCAAAATGATCCCATTTGATGTTATGGCCCGTGGTAATGATATGATCAGCGATAGCTGATAGATGATCGCTTTTAGTGAGGGCCTTAAAATGTTCAGTTTTCCTGTCGTGAAGTCGTCGTTTTGTTTTACCAATATAAACATCATTGCAGTCCCAGCAGCCAGCTTTGTAAATGACTTTAGATCGCTGAGAACAATTAAGGCAGTCTTTGTACGGAAAGAAGGATTTGATGCGGCGTGTGTTCTGAAAGATGATCTTGAGGTTGACGAAAGAATAGAAGTTGGATACACAGGATTTCAGACGTTTAGTGATTTGGATGTTGGGGAGACCTAAGTAGGGTAACAGGATTATGACATCTTTTTTAGGGACTGTCGCAACAGTGGTGTCTGGCTTGTTTTTATGTCTGTTCAAAACATCATTGACGTTGTATGTGATAATGCCTTGAGGGTAACCATTTTGTAGCAAAAGCTTCCTGATATCTTGAATAGCAGAATGTAGTAGTGAGGCAGAGGAACAGATTCAGAAACAACGATAGGTGAGTGTGCGGATGAGATTGATTTTGTATTTGCGAGGTGTGAATGAATCCCACTTGGTGTAGAGGCCGGTAAATGTCTTTTTCCGGTAGACAGAGGTCATGAAACTGTTGTCGGGGCAACGTTTGACAAGAATGTCTAAAAAAGGAGTCTCATTGTCCTGTTCAAATTCAATAGTGAACTTGATACTGTTGTGTCTACTGTTAAGATAACGTAAAAACTCATTAGCAGTGTCTTTGCTGTCAAACATGGTAAAAGTGCCATCCACATACCTATACCAAAAAGAAGGATGAACTGAGGCGTTAAAAACCCACTTTTCCTCAAAATGGCACATGAAGATGTTGGCTAAGACTGGGCCTAAAGGAGAACCCATGGCTACACCATCAATTTGATCATAGTACTGGCCATCAAAAAGGAAATGGCTCTTCTTAGTGGCGAACTCCAACAAATTCCGTAAAACAGGACGGGGCAATTTCAGGGGATCAGGACGCGAGTACAATTTGTCGAGGCAAATATGTATTGTTTCATCAAGTGGCACATTTGTAAAAAGAGAACTAAAATCAAAAGAGCACATTATTTCGTTGTTATCTTTGTAAGTTGTCGCCCAATCTGCAAAACTAAATGAATCTTTAACGGTGTGTTGGTTGGTGGAAATAGGCTGAAGTATGCTAACAAGGAAAGAAGCCAGATTGTAATTGTAGCTTTTTTTCTTTCCTAGTTTGGATCCAGATATATGATGTCAGTTGACATCAATGAAACAATCTCAAGTTCTTGAAAACTGCAAAGCTACTTTCTTAGAGGGCACGTCATCTCTGAGTAAACTAATGATCTCAAGAGAACATAGCAGAATTCCTAGAACAAGTAGCGGCCATTTTAAGGAATGACTAACCGAAGTACACTAAGGGCACAAAGTCCAGGGTCAACCTGGCCTAGGGGACTAAATGTTGTTGAATCAGATGATCAAGTTCATGCTGTGTGAAGCTTGTCAGCCTTTACGATCCTTGGCACTAAGTCAGCGCATGCCTAAGCCTTTGCTAGATTTAACAATGCTAGATAGGCCTGTCCAGACGGAAACAGGCACCCTTTTAAGTTTGGGGCTTGGCATTGGCCTGACTACAGGTAGCCCAAGCGGTAACCTTGGGCTACCTGAATCTTGTTTTCGATTCCATTTGTCCAGAAGAAAGCGTTGGTATCAAAACTGCTCTAAAACGCTCCAAATCGGTTAAAAAACACATAGCACCACGCAGCACGCAAAGAAAGCAGCACAGGAGTTCATGTAAGCACCCATTCCATTTTTTTCGGGCAAAAAGGTCTCTGCCCCCAGGATGGAAGGTGCCCGTACGCCTATGTTGAAATGTGCACAATTGCCAGTATCTTAAGTACCTTGGTTTTAAAATAGAGTTATACAAAAAAGGTTTTAGACTGGAAATACTATATACGAGTTATTTTTACCTGGACCACTTGACTGGAAAATGCAAACAGCTCCATCAGGAAAATCCAATTTTTTTGATGCTGGTCTTTTTGTGTTGCCTGCAAACAAGGATGTTAACCTGCATGAGGCCAAACAAATTGGAGCAAATGTAGTTGATTCAGTTTACATAGTTAACTTAATTGTGAATGCACTTGCACAGTGAAAGACTCATAGCTATCAGGAGCCGTTTCGAAGTTCTGACAAAAGCGAACAAAGAGGTTTACCGAGTTTAACTATAGCTACACTAGCAGTAACCTGTAAGAAGTATATTTGCTTGACTCCTGGAGTTTTTCCAAAAAACGCATTTTTTAAACGTTTTTGGCCTTTTAAGGTCCATTATAAGTTAAAATAGCTCCAAATCACTCAAAACGGCCCTTGAAATGCAAAATGCGTACTATCTTCCCAAAGCAAGAACAAAGTATGGAAAATTTAATATTCGATCTCAGGGTCCTAAGATATGGAGTGCTATTGATTGTGATATAAAGCACTTGCCAACTTCATCATTCAAAATTAAACTGAAACAGAACTTTCTCCAAAGCTGCTAGTCAATTCTCTTTGAGACATTGAGATAATATCACTGTTTTTGGAACACCTTACCATTATTTTTCTATTAAAAATAGAAGAGTAACCAGGGTTCATGATGATTAAAAATTAAGACGTTCTCTCGTTAAAAATTTGGTAAAAATGAGCTTTCGGCTGCCAAACTACAGCCTTTAACGAATGATAAAAAATTGCGCGAATGAATATCAGGATGGTAGCCAAAGAATCAAACCACCCCAGAGCGGGCTTTTACAAAGCAGTTCTTAAAGCCATGAGAGAGAAATCCGGAGTCCCGGATGATCAGTTTAAAAGGTACCAAGAAGTACTTTTGGGCGACAAAGATCATGAGAAAGTTCTGGAGATGATGTCGAAAGTGGAAAATTAATGAGATCTCCCAGGCCTGCTCGTTTTTCTTGGAGGGGTCGTCGAGGTCGCTCGCCTCGTCAGGTGCAGTGTTGTTATTGCTATCAGTTTGGGCATTTCCAAATTGCCTGTCCTATGCGTCGCCAAGGTCATGGAGGATTCTCAGCACCCCCTGCTAAGAAGGGTAGATTAAGTTTAGGAAATGCAGAGCAATCAAAGCAGTAGTCAAGTCGTTAGAACGCTGGTTCAGTCCCTTGCCTTGTTCATTTGCTAGTGTATTTTCATTTTACTGGAAATAAAGGTGCAGTTTGATGGCATATGTTTTCAGTGTTTTAAATGTTTGCAATTCGCTTGTTTTTTAGTATTTCTTCGGGTGTTTCCTAGATTAGGGTGAGTAACTCTCATGGGTTTGCCGTATAGGTCGGTAACCTGTGGACGTACTGATCTCAGGCGTGTGGAGTTACTCCCTCCTGATCGGGAACTTCATTACTTATCTCCCGTTGAACGTCGTTTTAAAGGCCAAATTCTTTTTTTCTGTTTTTTGTTCCTCTAGAGTCCTCCTACTAAAAAGACACGTTTTGATGAATGCGACAGTGTGCCTTTCGAGGATTTTGCTTCTTGGCTTGTTGCTACGCAACCAAGGAGTGTTCAAACTTGGGTGGATGTAAATGGGGTTCCCGATCAGGGGGGAGAACAAAACAAGGCGCCTTGGAAGGATGTCTTTCTATCAGAAATTGCTCCTGATTTAAAGCGTTTGTGTCTCAGGGACCCAGAGAAATTTATTGCTGGTGGAATTCATGGAAACCCTGACGCTTGGGAAGTTATTCTTAAGGATCATCCGTCTGCAGACATGATTCTTGATTGGATCAAGAATAAAATAGACATAACACATTTTTGCCAACATTTTAAAGACGTTTACAAAGGGTCCAGTTATAACTCTGATTTTCCTCCTTCGAAGCTGTTTTGTAACCATGCTTCTTGCACGAAGTTTACAAGTTTTGTATCGGAAGAAATTTTAAAGCGGGTGATGACCGGGGCCATCAGAGTATGGGGAAAAGTTGGGTTTGATTCCCCTCCTTACCTGGTTTTACCACTCACGGCGGAACCTTCCAAGCCAAGATTGTGCTTAGATGCTAGATTTTTGAATTTGTGGATGAAGGACATGCCATTTTCACTCAACAAGTTGGCTGATGTTTCGAGGTATATTTATAAAGGTTCCTACATGACAAAGTGTGATGATACGTCCGGGTATGATCATGTCTTCCTCTCAACAAGTTCTCAGACTTATGTCGGTTTCGAGTTCGGGGGATATTGGTTTGTGTGTGCTACGCTCCCTTTTGGATGGAAGATTTCTCCATATATATACCACACTACTGGTCTTGCGGCGTCCGGATATTTGAGAGCGAAAGGTATTCCTTGTTCTCTCTATATCAATGATTGATTAAACGGTAAAATCTTAACGTCCTCGGGTTCATGGTCGGTTCTCCCTGCTTATGGACAGGCTGAATATAGATTTAAGGTGGTGGTGGTGGCCATTTTCTGTGTCCTGTCACTCTTGGTGGATCTCGGCTACACCATTGGCATTAGTAAGTCTGTGTTGTTCCCAACTACCACGGTAGAGTATTTGGGTGTTTTGGTGGATTCAACGAATCAGTCATTTCTTGTTCCCGAGAGGAAGAATGTTTCCTGGGCTGCTTTGCGGGAGCAAATTTTGGCTTGTAACAAGTATGTAAACATCAAGACAATGCAAAGATTTCAAGGAAAATGCATATCTTTTTCACTGGCAGTTCCTGCAGCAAAATTGTTCATAAGGGTGATGAGTTCTGCCATTGCGCGTGCTTCAGCAAGTGGTCAAGTGATGCTTTCCCCTTGTTTACGAGAAGAACTTTGTTATTGGCAGTTTTTGGAATCATGGCAGGGACCTGTTTCTTGGAGAGATGAGAAGCATGTTGGTCTGTCCTTGTCTACGGATGCTTCCGGTTATGGATGGGGCTGTGTCCTTCACTTGCCCTCGGGCGAGCAGGAATTTCGAGACTATTGGGTTCAACATCAAAGGCAGATCGATATTTCAACTAAAGAGATGTTGGCTTTGGTCAACGCTTTGAAGGCTCTTCCTGCTACTATTAAACACTGTAGGATAGATGTCGATGTTGATAGTCGTGTTCTTATTGATGCATGGGAGGGTCAGGGGAGCAAGAATTCCCCTCAGCTGACTAAAATAACCAAAGATCTTTTCTTCGAGTTATCGGAGCGCAACTTACAGCTTAATTTAAATCATGTAAAGTCTGGCGACAATCCTGCGGATGGTCCCTCTCGTCGGCTCTCTCGGCTGGATTCAAAGTTATCAGATGAAGCCTGGAGTCTGGTAGAACAAACTTTTGGTGGAATTTCTGGCCACTCATTTCGCCTTATGGCGTTAGACTCTAATGCTGTAATTGGTCGGTCTGGTAGTCCACTAGCGCATTTTACTCCCTTTCCGAGTCCGTATTCTCGAGGTGTCAACTTTACTGGAGACAGATGATATGTCTAGTCCTTACGTTTTTCTGCCGTTTGGATTGGTGGGTCCGGTTCTGAAGTTCCTTTATAGTTTTAAAATCCCTTTCACCATTGTTGTTCCGGAGCTTTGTCCATTTCCATATTGGTGGCCTGCGTTAACGGCTCACTCTTCAGTTAGAATTTGTCTTGGCTCACGGGGTACGATGGGCGTTATTTTGGTTCCGTCTAAAGTAGACTACAGTCCTGCCAAGTGCATGTTCACCCTTTGGGCGTTTAAAGTGTCTCGTTTTTGACTTGGGAACGAACTGTAATTGACGATAACGTCTCCTTTATTCTTTCAGCCGTTACCTCGAGTTCCGAAACTGTTCACTCCATCAGTGGCTTGTCCCAAATGCTCCTACGCCAACGATGAGCTCTTTCGATTTTGTCAACACTGTGGCTATGTGCGGAAAGATGTCCAAGAACTTGGAGCTGGAGGACGGTTTAAAAAATTAAAGTTGATGAGAGCAAAATTTCTGAACGTTTGGCACAATTGTCACATCAGCGCGGATTGTCGCGTTATGTGAAACAGAAGTCTGCGCTCGAGTGTGAATTGGTGAATTTCTTGTTTCATCTTTCAACCCCCAAAACGCTTGCCTCAGCCTTGCCAGAGGATGTGATAGCGTTCTTAGTATGGAAAGATCATGGGGGTAAAACGCGTGTTCATCTTCGGGGATGTTTAAACCTTTCTAGTCAAAGTACTAGTATGAGTTCTTGTGAATGCCCCAAGAGACTTGCTTTTGGGACGGTTGATGCTTTAATAGGGAAACTGCGCGCAATTTTTGCTGATCACGGCAGAGCTACAGAATAGCAGTCAATTTTGAACATTGGTAATCTGGCTGCGGATCGCTTGGTTAAAAGATATTTGGCGGATATTCGGGAGGAGTAGTTGAAAGCTAGAGTTGTTCCACGTCAAGCCGTGCCTATTCTCCTGAATGATTTGGTGATCTTAGCCCATCATATTCATTCTCAATTGTTACATTGTGCGACATTAACCCCGAGACAGATCTATATTTTTGCGAGAGATCAGGCGATGTTTAAAGTCCTATTCTTTGCTGGAGATCGTGCCGCTGATTTACTTTTGTCCAAGACAGTTGACATTTTACGTTTTCCTGATAATTCAGGATTTATTTTTAATCACTTTTGGACAAAAACATTAAGATCGGGGGATGCAAACGTGTTCGCGCTTAAGAGAGGTTCTAATTTGACTGTCTATCCTGTTACAGTGCTTGAATTGTATTTTGATATTTGTCAATCTTTAGGCATTAAACTATGTCCAGGTTTTTTGTCCCGTTCTGTAACTAAATCGTGCAATATTTCACTGGAGCATTTGGATTCCGAAGCGGCTCAGGCTAGATTGAGTGTTTATACTACTGCACTGGCTGACCAATTATCTGGTGATCGTTATACTCTTCATGGTTTTCGCAGTGGGGCGGCTGTTTCCTTGGCCTTGTCGGGAGTAAGTTTGCATGAGATCATGGACCATGTTGGTTGGAAGAATAGTTCGACGGCCTTGCACTACATCACGTTAAAGCAGGTGGTAAATCCCGCGGGTGCGGCTGCACAGTTGGAAAATCTGAATGTCGAGATTGGGGAGACGTATATGAGTCTTCACAATTTAAAGGGTTTTTCTCGGGCTTTTCGCGAGTAGTTTTTTGTTTGGATTGAATGAGGATTAGGAAGAGAGTTGAATAAAGAGATGTTTCAAGAGAGTTGTATTGCATTATTGACTGGAAAGTATTTTGAGTATGGCACCGGGCTTGGGTGTTATAATTTAATTGTTACTACATACCAGGCCATAAACCAAGGTAGTCAAAGCTACTCCTTTGATCCATCGCGGTTGTTGATTTGGATTGGCTTTGACCAGTAAAGTCATAATTGGTTGTACAAATTCCTGAACTTCCTCCCACAATGGGAGGAATTTCATGATCCAGGCAATAAAGGCTCCCTAATAAATGTTCAAGATAAATGTTTAAGCACAATCATTATTTTGGAAATTATTATTATCATCATTATTATTACAAGTGAAACCGGTAAAAACAATATATAATTATATATTCCATAGAAAACAGGTGAATGTGAAAAGGTTAACAAAATAGATTAGTGTGAACCAATCTGCAGCTTACTTTTATAAGCAAATGCCTACATTGTGCGGTTCCAGAAAATATCCATACCCACGCAAAGGATGGTCATTGGAAATTCCGAAGGGGGAAGGGCGGGGGTGACCTCAATAGCCCAAGTTTTTAAAAGAAAATATGAAGCTAAACTGGAAATTCAAGGGGGTGGTAGGGTCCAAACCAAAGCACCACCCTTGGGGGAGGTATGGATATTTTTTGGAACCACACATTATAATTAGACTGCCATTAAACTATTGAAGAAACTTTAGCCTGTGCTGTAAAAAAATAACGTCTTTACTTAACCTGGAGCAAACATTATGGTTTGTGATAATAATTACGTAAATTATCTGTAATTTCATTATTTTTATTCAAGCAAAATATTTTTGTCATGAGCCCCAGAATGGTTTTAAAACATACATGTAATAAAGTGCCAGTATTCAGATGTAGCCTAATTAGGGTCTGGGATACCCATATTACATAATCACTTATCCTCATCGGGCCCATGAGAATTCTTGAGGCTGGGTTCATATTACATAAATAGCTATAAATGTCACTAAAGTATATTCAGGTTTAAATTGGCAACATGTGGCAATCAATCAAGTTTGATCGTAGCACGAGTCAAGTTCGAGTCAATTTTCTTTTTACATTTTCTTTTAAACACCGTTTAACTGTATTGTAAATATTATCGTCAAAAATGTCAGACAGGTAAAATAAACATCAGTAGTTTGGTTTTCAACCGGAGACAGTTTTCAACTGGAGACAGATAGTTTCGCACCATTTTTAGATTTCAAGCACACACCTGCTCACCCCCAGAGTTGTGCCCAATTTCATACCGTGAGGTACTGGGTCGAGTGCGGACTTTCATGGACAAATTCAAAAAATAAACAATGGTGTCCGCCGTTGCGAAGGAAAAGGCATCCTCATAACGAGCTTATTGTTTCAAAAACAAAAGGATTAAGGAAGGGGAAAATTGTCGGAAGATGACAGTTTCGAATTTATAAAAGAACAGATAAAAGAGCAAAAAATCAATTCCCTGGATTGTGATGTCTTATCCACATTTTGTGCTAAGCTACAGCTCAAAACATCAGGCACAAAAGAAGCCCTCATTGAAAGGTTATCGCCACTACAGGATGATGCCATGATTGAAAAAAGGATAACTTTGATCGGTAAAAAGTTCAAGTTTCCAACTTCACTGCTGAGAGAAAGCGTTCCTCCAGCTACAGCCGGCTGGAAATTTGACGTTTCACTTTTTCCCAAGATCGGACAAGCCGAAATAGATGCTCATCAGTCGCATAAGCGCCAGGGGAGAAAAGGGCAGCACAGAAAGGCTTACAGAATGTTCCAGTCTCAAAGAATGAAGCTTATCAAAGCTATACAAGGGGAAGGAATTTCGGTTGGGTCATTGGAGACAATTAAGCCAACTGAGCCGGTTGGGTCATTTGAGACAATTCAGTCTTCTGAGCCGGTTGGGTCATTTGAGGCAATTCAGTCAACTGAGCAAGTTGGGTCATTTGAAGCAATTCAGTCATCTGAACAGTTGGGTCATTTGAAGCACTTGGCTCACTGCAACCAGTTCGGTCATTTGAGACAATTCAGTCATCTGAGCCGGTTGGGTCATTTGAGACAATTCAGTCATCTGAGCCGGTTGGGTCATTTGAGACAATTCAGTCATCTGAGCCGGTTGGGTCATTTGAGGCAATTCAGTGATCTCAGTTGGGTCATTTGAGACAGTTGGTTCACTCTAACCGGCTGGGTCATTGGAGACAATTAAGCTAACTGAGCCGGTTGGGTCATTTGAGACAATTCAGTGAACTGAGCCAGTTGGGTCATTTGAGGCAGCTCATCCATCCGAACCAGTTGGGTCATTTGATGCAATTCAGTCATCGGAGCTGGTTGGGTCATCTGAGGCATTTCAGTCAACTGAGCTAGTTGGGTCATTTGAGGCAATTCAGTAAACTGAGCCGGTTGGGTCATTAGAGGCAGTTGGCTCACTGTAACCAGTTGGGTCATTTGAGACAATTCAGTCATCTGAGCCGGTTGGGTCATTTAATAATTGAGACAATTTAGTGAACTGAGCCAGTTGGGTCATTTGAGGCAGTTGGCTCACTCTAACCGGTTGGGTCATTGGAGACAATTAAGCCAACTGAGCCAGTTGGGTCATTTGAGACAATTCAGTCATCTGAGAAGGTTGGGTCATCTGAGGCAATTCAGTCATCTGAACAAGTTGGGTCATTTGAAGCACTTGGCTCACTGTAGCCAGTTGGGTCATTTGAGGCAATTCAGTGATCTCAGCCAGTTGGGTCATTTGAGGCAGTTGGCTCACTCTAACCGATTTGGGTCATTGGAGACAATTCAGACAACTGAGCCGGTTGGGTCATTTGGGACAATTCAGTCATCAGAGCAAGTTGGGTCATTTGAGGCAGTTGGTTCACTGTATCCGGTTGGGTCATTTGAGACAATTCAGTCAACTGAGCCAGTTGGGTCATTTGAGGCAATTCATCCATCCGAACCAGTTGGGTCATTTGATGCAATTCAGTCATAAGAGCTGGTTGGGGCATTTGGGTCATTTCAGTTAACTGAGCCAGAATGGTCATTTGAGGCAATTCAGTCAACTGAGCCAGTTTGGTCATTTGTTTGTTTCTCCCGATGCACAAACTGACTTTATTCTCTGAATTGGAAAAAAACATGCCGGCCCAAATATGTCAAATGTGTTACACCAGAGTTCCAAAGGAAGTCCATATGCATAGCGTTCAGGGTGTTTTGAAAACCAGTTCACCCGAGCTAGGTAAAATTCATATCTCTTGTCTGATGAATCAGCTGACATTGATTTCACTTTGAAACAGTGGCGGAAGAATTTCAACACTTGTCCTGGTCTGGTATCATTGCATCCCGTGGTACAGGCAAGTGATCCATCCAGTCCTGTCCAGTTAGCTAACACAGTGGCATTCCTTGATGTCTGGCTTTGCAGTGAGCCATAGTTCATGGATCCGACTTTTACAGCTTTGAATTCTGTGATAGTAAAGGGCATGTCAATGATAGTTCTATCATCAAATCCCAAAAGCTCTTGATAAACTGATCTCAGTGCACTCAAATCTTCACTGTCTAGTGTTCCATCTTTTGGTGCTGACATTGGACAAATGCAGTTCTTCCCTTCGGTCCAGTCACAACAATTTAAATGTTGAACTGATCCATCTCTGTGCTCTTGAAGACTTATGTCCTGCTCTATTGGCTCCTGAGTACTTTTGACTGACCCTGAACTGTGGTAATTATCAAAGAACTCCATAAACGAATCCTGATACGTCTCCTTTCACGGGAAAATAAGAACTCACAATTGACCTCGTTCCCAATATGTGGCTTCATAGCTCAGTTGGTAGAGCATCGCACCGGTATCGCGGAGGTCACGGGTTCAAATCCCGTTGAAGCCCTGATTTTTTTCAGGCTTCTTCATCCCAATTGCTTAAATTGGAAATTCACTGCGAAGATCACATATCACCTTCATATATATCCGCAGTTCATATATGAATCATTTCATATACTACATGTCATTTCACTCCTTTCACGGGAAAATAAGAACTCACAATTGACCTCGCTCCCAATGTGTGGCTTCATAGCTCAGTTGGTAGAGCATCGCACCGGTATCGCGGAGGTCACGGGTTCAAATCCCGTTGAAGCCCTGATTTTTTTCAGGCTTCTTCATCCCAATTGCTTATATTGGAAATTCACTGCGAAGATCACATATCACCTTCACGTCTCAGGGTAGCTGAAGTCTTTCACTTTAGTTTGCATCAAAAACTTCCTCATTAACTGAATTTCAATTCAACGATTATTTGTGTGATAAGAGCCCAGAATACCATTAAACCTTTCAAAACTAAAACACCAGAAGGACACAGGAAAATTTTATGAAATTCCATTGATGTTATTTGTTAAAACCACAATGGGAATTAATTGAATTCCCATTCTAAGAAAGTTCCCATTAATGGGATTTTCTCAGAGTGGAACCTGCTGAACAATTACCATTAATGTGAATTCAGTCTCCTGAATGTAATTTTGCTGTTTTCCCATCAATGAAAATTAATTTGATGAAAGAGAAATGGTATGTCAGATCACATTAACAGATTTAACATAAAAACCATTCCTGGGAAAAGTATCAATACCATTAATGTTATCATGGAATATAAAATTCCATTAATGGGATTAACATTCGGTAAAAACAATGATGGGTATTCTGAAATCCCATGCTAGGGTTCTATTTAAGAACCATATATGGGAAATGTATCTAAACCCATTCATGTTACTATAGAATAAAAAAAGCCATTCTTAGTAATGACCCTTATTAAAACAGTAATGGTATTTCAAAACACATGAATAGGTTTTATATACAAACCATTCCTGGGAAATTTATGAATTCCATGAATGTTACTGTAACTAACGTTAAGCCGAAAAGACGCTTGGGTAAATTCCCAAGGTTCTTAGCACGCGCTCGGGAAAGCACGTGTGCTCGCAAACGTCAGATTTATAGCAGTCGAAGTTACCTTGCTCGTTTGTGCCGAAATAGAGCTTTTTCCTTGGATTCTTTAAGATTTAAGACCAGTCCATTGCCCTCGTCGCTGGACAAAGGTAATTCGTAGCTCATTTTCGCTTTGACTTATTGTATTGTCATGAGATTTTCTTGTATTTTGTTCTTACAAGTACTCGCAAACGGTTCAGTTTCTCATCGAATTTCGTCATGTATTTACTTTCTAGTTTTACGGTTCTTTCTGTATCCTGCTGAGGAGATTAAAGAATTTGTAATTCTGCCAGCTTTGCAATTGTGGATAGTTCTTTGGACCGTTTTTTGGATGAATTTGGAGTCTATTTATCGAGCGAAAGGTCGCCGGTAACAGTAAAACTTTGGTTGCGAGTCCGTGGACTGGACACGTGGACATTGGATCCTGGATCATCTCAAGATGAGCGAGTCGACGTCGGCGCAAATAAACAAACCGAATGAAGATGAAACAAAGGATACAGGGGATATGCAAGATGTCCAACCAGCAACTGGTGAACCGGAAGGTAGGAAACGCACTCTTACACAAAAGGGTTTTGAGTATCAGTTGCCATTTAAGAAGAAGAGTTATGAAGATACCTTAGTCAAATTAAGGAACTGTGTTGACAGAGTCGATATGTTGTGGATAGATGCAACTGATGTTAATGAACTTCGCCAGCTTAGGACTGAATTGGAAAAAAGTAGACAGGCTTTCGAAATAGCACGATCTGGGTACGCACCCTTTTTATCAGAAGAAGAACTGCAGCAACTCTGTGGTGAATCGTCTGACCTCTTGAAGCGGGCAGTGCAACTAAGAACAAATGCTGGGGAACGGATTTTCATATTAGAAAGGGATGAGATAAATTCTCGCGCAAGTAGATCGTCAACTAGATCATCATTGTCAAGAAAAACGAGGAGCTCAAATCCCTCTGAGATAAGAGCAAGGGCCGTAGCTGAAGCAGCAAAGAGGAAAGTAGAATGGCAGTATGCTAAGCTGGAAATGCAGAAGAAGGTGGAATTAAAAATGAAAGAGTGTGAAATAGAAGAAATGCAGAAGAAGAAGGATTATGAAAGAGCTGAAGCTGAAGCTGCCGCCCTGGCCAAGATTGAAGAAGAGGAAAATGATGAGAAAACCATGCCAGATTGTTTGGATGACATCCCTTGCGAAATTGATAAGGAAGATCGTGTACGTCAATATGTATCGGCACTATCCACTACTGCAGCTGACACAAATGCTACATCAATTAATTCGATGGATCACCAGCAGAACACTTCGGTTACTGTTGTAAGCACCATTCCTCTTACAGCCTCAACTCCTGTTGCACATGGAGCTCCTGGAGTAAGACCATCTGTGCTCAGACCATCAGTCACATCCTTTTCTCCGCTGCATGCCCAAACAACGATGACGACACTCTCCACCCCACTCTATTCAGCAACAACCACATCCTTTTCTCCACTGCATGCCCAAACAACAATGCCGACATTCTCCACCCCACTTTATTCAGCAGTAAATTCACACAGCATCACGGAAGCGATTACAGAAAGTTTTCAAGCCGCTC
Source organism: Meandrina meandrites (assembly GCA_963693305.1). Taxonomy (NCBI): domain Eukaryota; kingdom Metazoa; phylum Cnidaria; class Anthozoa; order Scleractinia; family Meandrinidae; genus Meandrina; species Meandrina meandrites. The sequence goes on from OY855906.1 coordinate 19,560,302, forward strand.
GAATGCCGCCACCGAATCTTTCAGTTTTCACTGGTAACCCATTGGATTGGCCAACTTGGAAAAGTGCATTTGAAACTGTGATAGAGAAGAGAGCTACCAATCCCAGTGAAAAGATCCTGTATTTGCTTCAATATCTGTCTGGAGCTCCAAGGAAGGTCGTGGAGGGTTATCAGTTTTTGTCATCGCCTGATGCATATCAAACAGCAAAGAACATCTTAGAGAAACGATTTGGCCATCCATCGGTCGTTGCTGATGCCTTTCGAAGAAAGTTAGAAAATTGGCAGAGGATCACCCCAAGGGATGGAACTGCCTTGAGGGAATTCGCTGACTTCTTACGAACTTGCCAACTTGCAATGCATTCAGTCGAGGATCTCGAAACATTGAATAAGGAAAGTGACAACAAAAAACTAGTTAAGATCCTTCCTGGCTGGGCTCATCCCAAATGGGGAAGTAAGGTTCGTGACTATCAACAAAAACATGGAGACAACAAGTTTCCTCCTTTCTCAGCATTTGTCACCTTCGTCACCGAGATAGCTGATATACAGTGTCTACCCGTACTTTCCAGTGTAGAAGTCATTAAGCAAGAAAGAGAGGACAAAAGGAAGAACCGAAGGAGAGATCCTGGTCATGGAGGACACCCCCAATTCAATTCGCTGTTAACGGATGTTAGAGAACCTTCAGATACTCCAAAGAAAAATAACAGCAAACCATGTGCATGGTGCAAGAAGCCCCACGACTTGAACGCTTGCCAAGAACTTTTGAAGATTTCTCTACAGGAAAGATTGTCATTTCTTATCAAGAGAGGATTCTGCCTGAGGTGCCTAGAGCATGGCCATATGGCAAAGGAAAATAAGTGTACATCAAGATTGAAGTGTGCATCATGCAAACAACAGCATCCCACATGTCTGCATAGAGAACAGCAACCAGACAAGCCAGTCCAAGCAGAACAAGCTTTGAAACCAGCATCCGAGCCATTACTTGTGCCAACATCTGAACCAGCATCTGCCAAGTGTACACGAGTATGTGGAGTTGAAGGTCAGGAATCTGGACAAGACCAAAGTTTGATTATTCCAGTATGGGTATCTAGCTGTGAAAACCCTGAAAACAAGCAAATGACCTATGCCCTCGTTGACTGCCAGTCAAATGCAACATTCATTACTGAGAAGTTGAGACAGGAGCTTGGACTTCAAGGTGTTAAGAGTCACCTGCTGTTATCCACTCTGCATGAGGAAAATGAAGTGATCGAAAGTCACAAGGTCAAAGGCATTACCGTGATGGATTTGAAGCACCAAAACAGCATTCCTTTACCACAGGCGTTCACGAGACAGACGATCCCTTTCAAGAGCTCACAGATTCCAAAGCCTGAGGTGGCTATGTGTTGGGAACACTTGAAGCCTATTGCAAATGAACTAATGCCATACAGGAAGGATTTAGAAGTTGGTTTGCTGATCGGAACAAATTGCCCAAGAGCCATAAAACCGCGAGAGGTAATACCTGGTTCTGACAATGATCCATATGGAGTAAAAACTGCTCTTGGTTGGGGCATCATTGGCAGAGTATGCCTTTCCCCTCCATCTGATTCGCATGAAGATCATGACGTTTGGACTAACAAGATCATTACAAGAGAACTGACCAGCACTGGTGAATGCACCAAGCCCCGCTATGGAGCAACATTTGCCCTGAAATCTCATGTTAAGGAAGTCTTCAATCCAGCTCAAGTAAACGAGATGTTTGAGTTAGATTTTCAAGACAGATGTGGAGACAAAAATGAGCGATCGTTATCTGTTGAAGACCAGAGGTTCCTTAACATCCTTGGTGAAGGAATCCACAAGCGAGAAGATAGACACTATGAGATGCCACTACCCCTACGTTCAGAAGAAGTGGAGCTCCCAAACAACCGTTCCCTAGCCCTCAAACGTCTCTTCCTTTTGAAGGAACGCTTTAAAAGAGACCCAGGCTATTACAAGGATTACGTGAAGTTCATGGAAAGGGTTTTAGAAGATTGTGCTGAAAGATGTGAAGGTGACATTGCTAGCAAAATTGGCAGAGTCAATTATGTCCCACACCACGGTGTATATCACCCAAAAAAACCGGGTAAGATCCGTGTTGTATTTGATTGCAGTGCACGTTATGCCGGAACGTCCCTGAACCAAAACCTGCTACAAGGGCCGGATCTCACGAACAGTTTGGTTGGCGTTCTGTGCAGGTTCCGCCAAGAAGCCATAGCATTCTCTTGTGATGTTGAGTCTATGTTTCACCAATTCTTCGTGAATGAAGAGGACAGAGATTTCCTGAGATTTTTCTGGTGGGAGAACAGTGATCTAAATGCAGCACCCATTGAGTACAGGATGAAGGTCCATTTATTCGGAGCCGGTTCTTCCCCTGGATGTGCCAATTTCGGATTCAAGCAAGCAGCAAATGATGGGGAAGAAGAATTTGGAACTGAAGCTGCCGACTTCGTACGACGAAACTTCTATGTCGATGATGGCTTGAAGTCACTCAGTACAATCTCTGCCACTACAAGTTTAATCCAGAACAGTCAAGCCATGTGTGCCAAGGCTGGTATCCGCTTACACAAGTTTGTCAGCAACACCAAGGAAGTACTCGAGGCAATCCCTCCTGAAGATAGAGCCACTGGACTACAAGATCTGGACCTGAAGTTTGACCAGCTACCCATTGAACGCACATTGGGCATCATGTGGTGCATAGAGACTGATTGTTTCAGATTCCGGATCGTCCTTCAAGATCGACCGTTAACCAGAAGAGGAGTTCTCTCCACCGTATGTTCAGTGTATGATCCTCTTGGCTTCGCAGCCCCTCTTATCCTGGTTGGAAAACAAATCCTTCAGGAACTCTGTCGTGGGAATGTGGACTGGGACGATCCAATCCCCGACAACCTAAGACCTAGATGGGAAAGGTGGAGAAACGAATTGCATGTCTTAGAAGAGCTGGAAATCTCAAGATGTTTCAAACCTAAAGGCTTTGGAGAAGTAAAGAGTGTTGAGCTGCATCACTTTTCGGATGCGAGCCAGAGCGGATACGGTCAGTGCAGCTACATTCGCTTTGTGAATCAACAAGACCAGCCACATGTTTCATTTGTCATGGGAAAGGCTCGAGTAGCACCCTTGAAGGCAATGACCATCCCTCGACTTGAACTAACTGCCGCAGTAGTTTCCACCAAGGTCAGCCAGTGCCTCAAAAGGGAGTTAGACTACCAAGATGTCGTCGAACTGTTTTGGACTGATAGTCAAGTAGTGATAGGATACATAAACAACGAAGCAAGGCGTTTTCACACCTTTGTAGCAAACCGCGTACAAGAAATACACAACCGTACAAAACCTGACCAATGGCATTACGTGGGGACTGACTCTAACCCAGCTGATGCTGCCTCACGTGGCCTCACAGCTCATCAACTTGTACACGATTCACGTTGGCTGAAGGGCCCGAAATTTCTTTGGAATTCAAACATTCATTCAGTACAAGCATGTTACGAGCCTGGTCCCCTTGTTTCACAGGACCCGGAAGTGAAAAGTGTCTCCGTCCTTGTTACCCAGACATTGAAGAGATTTCCTGACCACTTTGAAATTAGCAGATTGGATAGCTTCTCTGACTGGTTCAGAGCCAAGAATGCAGTGGCATTATGTTTACTACTAAAGAAGTGTCTAAAGGAAAGAAAGATCAAAGAGAGCAAAGTTCGTGAAGGCAAGTTGAGAGAAGTTCCCAACCTCCAACATCAGAAACCAAGAGTAGATGATTTAGCCCAGGCAGAGACGGAAATCATGCGCAGCCTGCAGCATGAACACTTTATGGAAGAAATCAGAACACTGCGCTCCCTGAATGCTGGAGAATTCCTAGATAGAGAAGCTGTAAAACAGCGCGACAAAAGTTTGAAGAAGACTAGCTGTATGTATCGCCTTGACCCCTTTCTAGATGCCGATGGAATCCTGCGAGTTGGCGGTCGCCTCAGAAGAGCTAACATGCCAGAAGGTGTCAAACACCCAGTCATATTGCCAAGAAGATCTCACATCACCGAGTTGATAATACAAGATTGCCATCGTGCCATTAAACATCAGGGAAGTGGGATGACCCTTAACGAGCTCCGCCAGCATGGATACTGGGTAATTGGTGGTACATCAGCAGTAGGATGTTTCGTCTCAAAGTGCACAATTTGCAGAAGATTTAGAACACCCACTCAAGATCAGAAGATGGCAGACCTGCCTAAGGATAGAACAGAGCCCGTTCCTCCCTTTACGTACAGTGCGGTGGATTATTTTGGTCCTTTCTATATTAAGGACGGTCGTAAAGAAGTTAAGCGGTATGGAGTGATATTCACCTGCATGTCTTCAAGGGCAGTCCACATCGAAACCTCTAACACGCTAGAGACTGATTCTTACATAAATGCACTTCGTCGTTTTCTAGCTGAGCGTGGACCCGTTCGCCAGATCAGATCTGACCGCGGCACAAACTTTGTTGGAGCCAAGCGAGAACTAGCAGATGCCCTACATGAGATGGATTGTGAGAAAGTAAGCAGTCATTTACTAAAGGAGAATTGCGACTGGATCGAGATGGAGATGAACGTTCCTTCAGCGAGCCATATGGGCGGAAGTTGGGAACGGCAGATAAGAACTGTGCGAAATGTTCTCGCAGTGCTGCTTCAAGAGTCTGGAACCCAGTTGGATGATGAAAGCTTTCGCACACTTATGAAAGAAGTGCAGAACATAGTGAATTCAAGACCACTCACCGTAAGCAATGTGATGTCCCCAGGTGCTCCAGAGCCATTGACACCGAATCACCTCCTCACAATGAAGGTTAAAGTGCTGATGCCTCCTCCAGGTGTGTTCTTAAGAGACGACCTCTACTCAAGAAAGAGATGGAGGAGGGTACAGCATCTCGCCAATGAATTTTGGAATAGATGGAGAAGAGAATTTCTACACACACTACAAGTGCGTCAGAAGTGGACCAAACCGCGCAAAAACCTAGCGATTGGTGATATAGTTGTGATGAAGGATGATCACGTCCCAAGAAACAAATGGAAGCTAGCACGAGTTGAGCAGACCCTCCCAAGTGATGATGGTTTTGTTCGAAAGGTCGTCCTAGCTATCGGAACTCGACTTCTTGATAATCATGGAAGAAGAACAAGCGAAATTCAGCGCCTGGAAAGACCAGTTCACAAGTTGGTGCTGATTTTACCTCAAGACCGGGAATTCCCCGTCGAGGAGCCTGCCGAATCAGAGGCTTAGTGCCAAGAAAGACATTAAGAACTGTTAAGGACTTTGTCACGTAACCCTTTCTGACCGGATTTGACAAGATTATTTTCATTAGTGAGATTTCCTGTATGTATTGAACAGTGGACTCCCACTGTTGGGGAGCCATGTAACTAACGTTAAGCCGAAAAGACGCTTGGGTAAATTCCCAAGGTTCTTAGCACGCGCTCGGGAAAGCACGTGTGCTCGCAAACGTCAGATTTATAGCAGTCGAAGTTACCTTGCTCGTTTGTGCCGAAATAGAGCTTTTTCCTTGGATTCTTTAAGATTTAAGACCAGTCCATTGCCCTCGTCGCTGGACAAAGGTAATTCGTAGCTCATTTTCGCTTTGACTTATTGTATTGTCATGAGATTTTCTTGTATTTTGTTCTTACAAGTACTCGCAAACGGTTCAGTTTCTCATCGAATTTCGTCATGTATTTACTTTCTAGTTTTACGGTTCTTTCTGTATCCTGCTGAGGAGATTAAAGAATTTGTAATTCTGCCAGCTTTGCAATTGTGGATAGTTCTTTGGACCGTTTTTTGGATGAATTTGGAGTCTATTTATCGAGCGAAAGGTCGCCGGTAACAGTTACCTCAAAATATAAAATCCCATTAATGACATTGAACTGAATAAAACCCATGCCAAGGTTCCTCTAACCCATATACATGCATGTATGGGTAATGTGCCTAGAGTGAATCTATTTATTTTGCTGTGGAATAAAAAATCCCACTGATAACAATAACATCAATCCTAATCAACATAGAAATGGGTATTTATTTAAAAACCATTCATAGAAAACATACTCAACCAGTACTTAATGATTCATCCGATCTATTGTAGGTTTTTTAAATACTAAATTTTTTCGGTGGTCTCTGTCCACCTTCATCCTAGTAAAAATTGTGTTCGTTTACTCTGATGAAGGTGGACAGAGGCCACCAAAAAAATTTAGTGTTTAAAAAACCTACAATAGATCGGATGAATCATTCTAGAGAAATTAAGTCTACCGATCACCACAGACAAAGAGTACTTAATATGTCATTTTGGAATAAAAAAATGCTGGTATTTTCAATCTTATGCTTGGATTTTATGTAAGAACAATTAATGGAAAAAACCTAATTTCATGTTGTCTTTGAAATTTAGTCCATAGCTGTCATTAGCTGTCATTAAGCATGAGAATTCAACATGTATTCCAAATGCAATACCACTGGATCCTATAAACCTGAAAAGCCTGTTAATCTTGGCATTAATCTTATTTCCTATGTGAAGTTGATTTACGGTGCTATCTTAAAGCTGTGTACAAGACTGATTCACTAACTTGAATCACTAAAATTGTGAGCTTGCCACCCAACAGCTCTTAACCATACTATCATTATAAACTATGAAATATTCAAACTCCCATTAAATGTTACAGTTAAACATCAAAGGCACACAATTTTAACAAGGTACAGGTCATGTGATCAAGTCATTTAAAGGGCTTAACTGGAGAAAACATTTTTTAACAAAATATTTTTTCTTCATTCTTTCCCAAACACCAAGTTTCACTTTTGCCTGGTTCTACCATTAAATGTCAAAGAAGACTTCGTGTGACTGTTTCTGTTAGTATAAGGATATAAAAACACAAGAGAGGAATATATATATAGAAACTACTAGCAGTTTAGTACCTGTAAAATAAGCTCAGTCACAAGCATTCAATTTCTCAGCAATATCAATGCTTAAACGTCATAAAAAACAGGAATACCGGTAATCTTGCATTTGTTTGGAGACCAGTAGAGAAATGTTAAATGTTATTGTTACGACAAGGGTTCTGCTTCATACATGTAACAGTGCCATGGTTATTTAATTTTCATTCAAATTACTTAAAAATGGATTTAAAAAGTTACATTGTCAATTTAAGCTACTGTTTCCAAACATTCCCTTGCCAGTGACCTTGTGCAAGTCCTAAAATACCGGCAGGCACAAAACGCAGGTCACAGGTCACAGGTCACAGGTCGCAGGTCACAGGTCACAGGTCGCAGATCAGTAAAAAGAAAAACTCATAATTACATAATTACTCCTGCATTGCGGCGGAAGTACCGGCATTAACTTTCGACGCATATACTTTAGTATTATATTCTTAAATTTCGATTTACCTCTGTCAGGTATGTTGAAGTGCACCAAACATGTTTTCAGCTTTAAATCTTCGTCTTTAAATATCAACTGGTTTTTGCGTGGAGAGCAACAGAACGCAGTCCATTCTTTGGGGCCTGGAAAAAACTAGAGGCTCTGACAGGAGCTTGGGACGAATTCCCTCGTGCGACTTACCATGGCTGAGATGGCGGACGCGTACGAAGAAGCTAGTAAAGCGTATGTTTCCGAGGTAAGAAAACAGCGCTTGCTGTTGCATTATTGGTACTTGAGATCCTTTCAAAAAATGTAAAATATCCCAATCAAAATGCTGTCGTTCGTTCGAGTTTACTCCAAGTTGTTGACTGTCGGCTGACAGACCTTTGTTAATCTCTGATTCCATTTCTCATACAGGAAAGTGATTATGCAGAGGAGGTGGATTCCGTATATTCCCAAGGCTCTCCCAGTTCAGAGTAAGAGATTAGTATTATTATTATATATACTGCAGACTGCAGACTGCAAAAATGGATGTAAAAGTAAAAAAAGTTTGCTTTTTTTGTTTTCCCGTGCAAATCACCACCGTTTCTTTGATCAGCGGTATTTTTAGAGTGTCACTGCGCAAGATTCTGCGCATTGATGCACGCACGAGGGAACAAGATGGACGAACATTGTGGTAAGTAGAATGACGTTGTTTACAACCCTTTTTATCGGTTTGTTGTCACTTTTTGCCATTAAGAAAACTGTCTTTCTTTTTCATTATGAATCACGATATAACTAGAAGTCGACAGATCTACGGAAGTTCCTAATAGCAGGTAATATATTCGTGTTTATATTTGAACCGTCGAAATGCTTTCTTTGAGTATTAAAAAGTTTGAATCTATGTATGTTTTTGTCCAAGTGGATAGCACTATGTACAGAAAGCGATTTTTTTTCTTGGCCAGAAATTCCGTGATATTGACTTTTTCTACTTCTGCGATGGTTTGCTTGGATTCCATAATATAGATGATCTGTTCCGTAACTGGGAAAATTGGACAATAGATCGAACTCTCCAAGAAAGCATTTCGGTGTTACAGTCGCTTGTTGTGATGTGCATTTAAAACTAGGAATTCCTTTTCACATGTTTCAAACCAGCGAAATTGAACTAGGGTTTTTTATTCGTACAGGTTAATGTTTTTACATCATGTATTTTGTTTTCTTTTTCATTATGTAGTTCTGTTGGTAACAAAGATGTGGAATTAAGTGTACATGGAATACAGGTTGGTGTTTTAATGTCTTGAATGTTGTGATATATCATTTTTTATTTCAAACGTTAATTCCTAGTACTTCCAGTTTTTGTATAGCATACATGGTGATAATCTTCAGTACAACATTTGCCCAACAGGAACATGAGGATCCTTTTGATTTGCCCCCGCCTTTATCTCCTTTGTCACCGGAGCCATGCACAGGAGGGTAAACGAGTTTATGTATTTATGACACATTTATTTTTATCTGAAACACTGGTGATGATCCCGGTGAGTGCGGGAAGAAATGTTTTTTTTTTTATGATATTGTTCTATAGAAGTGCTAATTTCAAGTTAATTAATAATTATTTGGTGAACATGGAACACGGAAATTAGCACTGAAAAGCACAACTCTCTCTTCTTTTCAAGTACTTGATCTTTTATTACAGACCAATCAATGAAGCCATACAATTAGTAGTTACAGAAGTACATTTTACTGATATCTGCAATGTTGGGTATAAAAAGTATTCCTTTCTGTAGAATCATAGTTAGGATTCATTTTCATAGAACTAAATTGCAGCTGAATAGCATCGAAAGGAAGAGAAAGAGGGAGTAGTAATTAGAGAGTCTAAGGCGGATTCCTAGAATGTAGTAGCTGTATAGAACAAAATATATTGAAATTAAAAGTGCCAGAAGAATTTCTTCAAAGATTGTCAGCTACTCTTATTGTTGATTGCACCTGTTGGATTTTTAAGGGCTATAAACTAAGCCTTGTCCAAAAATGAAAGACACATATGTAATTATACTTAACTATTTTTTCCATTCTTTATTAGGCAAACAGAAATGCCTCTTGTAGACGAGGTGGGTGTATTGCAAATTACCAGGAATTTGAAAAAAAACTAAGTAACATTAAATGGATTTTTGATGACCCCAAAAAAACATACATACGAATCGTTGATTGAGTCAATTTTTGGTTGCATTTTAGTTTGAAAGTGTAATGATGCCAATATAAAGGAGTGTAAATGTTTTGTTATTCATTTCACTAATAAAAATTGCACATTAATTTACTGATATAGAAATCATGTTCTCCTCTTTATGCAGAGAGATTTTTTAGAGGAGCCAGCTCAAACAGCGCAAACAAAGAGTCCACCAAGAAAATGTCCAAAACGTTTTCTGCCAAAGCCATGGGCAGGAAGGAATCTTTTTGGTGATAACAGGTGTGTAAAGCTTTATCCATTTAACTTCATTGTGTAGAGATTTTTTTTGTTACTCCTTGGTTGCTACCAAAGCAAAGAAATGTTAACATTTTTGATAAATAGATTAATTCAGTGAATTTTCTTTACCCTTTCTTCAGCAACACATTTAAAATAAACTACTGTAGCTTCAACTGACTTCAAAAAATTGTGCAAGTTGGCCAGTAGAGATAATTCTTTCTTTCTTTCCATACATCCATTCCAATAGCAAGAATTTCACCTTCTGAAAAGGCCGAAACACTATTGAACATCATATTGGATTTTTCCCTCGTTTGAATGCCTTTCTGTTTCAACACTTACTGCTCACCAGCTGTAATCATGATAACTGCTAATATTGGTTAGTATACACTGCCATGCAACATCCTAGTTTTATTATCCTTTTGGTCAGTTTCCAGTTAGAGGAATCATCTCCTCCACAAGCCCTTAATGAGTCATTTCCAACTACAGAGGTAAGTCTTGTAACCGCTAATCTAACATCGTACCTTATAATTTATACAGATAAGCCTTTTTCAGACAGGCTTATTTTAGGCAAGGAAGATGGAACAACAGCAGTAACTGTCTTTAAGTAAGAGAAAGTGCAAAAATTCCATAAGATGCTTTAAATATCCCTAACATGAAATAGGACCTTGTGAACCGAAAAAGATTAAATTTGCCACACCAGGCTTGAAGCTTGAAGCAAAGTGCATGTTTCTCAGATTTGTGCATTTCATTTTAGATATGGGCTTGCCTTGAATGCCCGAAGGAATTTTACAGCGAGGAATTGTGGTGTGCACACATGAGAGAGTGCTGTGGTATTGAAGAAGAATACAAGGTTTGTTTTTTGATAACTTATACTTCTTTAAGTCATGTTGCTTGAAATTTACGTTGTCTTTTCGTTCCTTTATTTCAGGAAAGTGTTGATACAAGTGATGGTGAAGATCATGATGATGAGGCTGTTATCCATGTTCCTTCAGGGGACAGCGACTTTGATTTTGAAAGCGACGATAGTGGAAGTGAAGAGGAGTAAAGCAAGTAAGTGAGAGCAAAAGCAAATTAAACCCTCTTGTATGATCCATACAAAGAATAGTACCACTTTACCACACCTTTTTTTTACGAAAAAGTGATATTTTTTGAATAGGGAGTAACCTTTCAATTCAATTATGTTTATGTACAGTTTGTACACACTTTGACTTAATTTCTGAGACCCTTCATAAAGAACCATTTTCAATCAATTCATGAGCAGTGCATTGTGAATAACATGCACATGTACAAATAGAAGATTTTGCATCATGTTTAGCACTAAAAGCATTTTATTATAATTATTACTTTATGAAAATTTATTTTTACATAGTAGGTACGGTAAAATATTCTTTTGCTTAAAAGCTAATTTGTAAACATTAGCTATGTCACGGTGGCTGAATAATTAGTTACTGAATAATTGACCACTGACGCATAACATTGCTGATCACTATTCCACGGTTCTTATCGAGGCAAATTTTGTGAAATACCACCTTCTTAATCTCACAGGCTCCCAAAGTTTCTCCGGGGTGATGTGACCCTTCCCATATACCAAGCTGGAAAGGAGGCAGAATTTGATCGTTCTCCACTGACAGTTGCTAGTATTTTGTACAGTCCAGACTTGAGCAGAGTTTGCAAGCAAAAACCTTTGAAATGCCAGGAAAATGCAGCCTTTGTAGTGAACACAAACTATCTGGGCGACAAAGAGGATGTGGTTTCCGATGACTTGGGGACATTCCGTAACAACGGTTTAAAAAAATGGTTCTTTTGTGATGACAATTGTGGCCAGTTGGAGGAAATCGATGAACCACGAAATTGGGAAGAAGGGATGTTTACTTTGGAGAAAACTTACTGGGTACACCAAACCTACAATGACTTTAGGAGACGACTGTGGAGACTGAAAGATCACCAAGGAACTGAAACAAAATACATTTTCTTGGAGTATTCTTTCAAAGATGGTGAACATCCCATTCAAGTAACTACGCATGGAAATTCAAAAGGCAAAAAACCCCACATTCGACAGGAGAAGAGTACTATGACTCGACTGAAGACTCTGGCAAAGGAAGGGAAAAAGCCGTCGGAAATGTACAACATCGTCTTCGAGGAGAAAGGTGGTGTGCTTGGTGCAACATCCGTTGCGTCGCTGCCAAGGCATGAGCAAGGGAAGTATTTAAAACGTTGTCAAAAACGAGAAACTGAAAAGGATGAACTTTGGTCAATTGCAAATATGGCAAAGGAAGAAATGAAGAAAAAAGAGCCCTTTGTAAGATACCCTGAAGCCTCAACAGGAAATTTCATGCTTGCTGATGACCGACAGTTAAAGGATGTTGAGCGGTTTTGTACTGATCGCAACCATCACGGAATATTTGGCATAGACACTGTATTTAAATGTGGCAATTTCTTCGCAACACCAACGACCTACCCTCACCTGATGCTAGTCGACAAGACAACCTCTCGTCATCCCACTATGCTTGGACCACTTGCTGTTCATAAACGGTTAGACACTGATGCGTACGAATATCTGGGGTGTTCAATGACACGTGCCAATCCAGCTTTAAAGAACATCGTGGCTATTGGGAGTGATGGAGATGAGAAGATACATAAAGGCATGTTCATCAGTGTCGTTTCAGCAACTTGGATGCTAGACAAGCGCCATGTCGAGGACAACATAAAGAGAAAGCTTTCTAAAATGGGAATAACTGGTGATAAGCAAAATCCATTTATTGCTGACATCTTCGGAGATGACATTGAAAAGGAGAAAGGTCTTGTGGACAGCACTAGTGCAGAAGAGTTTGAACAATCGCTGCAACGTCTGAAGCCAACTTGGGACCAAAGAGAGCTATTGCTAACAGCAAGTGGAGAAGCAGAATTCTTTGGCTGGTTTGTTCGTTACCAGGCAACACTAATAAAGGAAAGAATGATTTACCCAGTACGAAAAGCTGTTGGTCTTGGTCATGAGTTCTATTACAACAATGGGCACTTCCAGAAAATATCCGTACACAACGACGGACGGCTTCCATATTTTAACCCCCCCTTGCCTTCAGAAATTCCAAAATGCATTACCCCTCCATGCCCTCTGAATTCCAAAATCGTTAACCCCCGCTCCCGTTCGGAATTTCCGTTTTTTGTCAAGCTCTAAGGATTTACCTTTTGAATTCGATAAGACCTACCGTAGTTTTTCAGTAAAAAAGCGCACAGATTTTTCGACGAAATTTTCTGTCCGTGGCAAGTTTCACGCAACAAAATCTTCTAATGATCGCAGTTTGTACTGGAACTTACAATATAAACAAGAAACTAAAGACTGACTTTAAACAAATCATTGACTTTTTAACATTTTTAACATTGAAAAGACACGGCAAGTTTTAACGTGATGTTCATTACCGCGCGTACGCAAGCGGTTTAGCAACACATGTATACGAGGGCATTTTGTCCATAACTTAAGCAATAGGCTGAAAAAAATAAAGATACTTATTGCAAACGAACCTTTTGAATTGTGGGGAACCGGAAAGCGGCTTTAGAAGACAAGGAAACATATGCTAGTCCGAACGTGACAAAATATCAAGTGGGATAATGTTTTATTTTAAGATATATTTTTATACATCATCCTTTTTATATTCATGTCAAGTTGTCATTTATTTATGTCAAAACACATTCTCCTTTGTCAGTGTGTTTTTTGCTATATCAAATGATTTTTTTCATTGCAACAAATAATCACTGTTTCATACATAACGTGATTGATCTTGATGTCAAGTTGTCGCACATTTTACACATCAAGAACGTTTCTTACATGACGTAAGTAATTTTTTCATGTCAAGTTGTCGCACATTTTTATATATCAAGAAAGGAGAGATCATCTTTTGATCAGCTCTTGTCATCACACGAGATCGAGGCTAGGCGCGCTTTCCCGCCAAAACCCACGAAGCCTTCGGTCTCTTCGGTTTTCGCAAGGTCCACAAAATGGAGGGCGAAAGTCGTGGCTTCAATTTGGAGACACTTGTAAGGAGAATAGTGTCATCGGTGTCATCTGTACAACACAATGACAACGTTTCCTTGAGTCCGGCTGCAAACGTCGAGGAAGAGATCAACCAGCGATTTCAGATCCCACGAGGTCCACGAAGTGTTTCACAGCCACAAAGCTCCACCAGCACTGCCGGCACAGCCCTAGCCGCGCATTTCAACCCAAGCAGCAATTATGGCTTTACAAGTTCTAGAACAAGGCGATGCAGGCAGCAACGCAACCTGCCATATCAGTCAAGGCAAAGAACGTCTTCACGTCGTTCCTGGGAAAAGCGATCGTCAACGGGAGTGACGTTGAAAGAAGTCATCCTTTTGCCGCGGCCGTCACATTCCAAAATTCCAAAATTCAACTCAAAGTTAAAACTGCAGGAGTGTGAACTGATATCCGATGGTTGTGGCATCGATAGGGCATGGAGCGATGCAGAAGTGAGAGAATTCCTTTCGACATTGTTTAAGGATAAACTAATAGACAGGGAAGGCGTTCCAGTAAGGTCAGTGGATTTTTCACGGTTTTGTTTGCAAGTTTTAAACGCTTTTCCCTTTTAGAAGAAGTGCAGGATTCATTGTACACTGTAACTTATACAAAACTTTTCGTCGAGAATAATCGTTTACTGTCTGAATTAGAAGTGATCCAGTGTTCACGTACGAATAGCAATATTTTTGTACTCGTGTGTCAATTTGTTGGCGATTTGTTCGATGTGTTCTTTTGCAGAAAGTACCGTTCATTTCAAAATGTTACAAAATTTTGTCTTTGTCTTTTGGTTGCCTTTTTGCGGTCTTTATGGATTGTGCAAACTCATGTTTCTTGTAAAATAGTCCTTATTGACTTAAAATATTACCTTGCGTTGGAAACAACTATTGCCATAAGGGCCATTCCATTTGATATCTTATCACCCCGGCCCCCTGTTGAAGAGTTTTTCTGAAGGGGTTTTGGAAGTCCAGTGCTCGAAATTAGAAAAAAATGGCTAAAATTTCTGTTCTGATAGGCTATGAAAGTATAAATTATTTTACATTCACAGCAGTGTGAAACAGTGTATCCTATTAAACAAAACTGCAGAATTCCTTCCAGTAAATAAACACAACGCTTTAATTTTAATACTTTTACATGTAATGTTAATGAAAAAACTTTTTTTTTTTTTTGAAGGGGTGTAGTAATTTTCTTAATCTCAACACCCGCAAAAACGCAACTAAAAACAGCTAAATATAAACTCTTTCCAGACAAGATGCGTCTCGGATAACAATGGCGTGTCAAATCTGTTCGCTTAAAAAAGTCAAAAAGGGGTGCCTTTTACGAAAGGGGTGCCTTTTCTGTGAAAATGGTATATAAAAGGGTAAGGGATTGGACCTCGGGGAGGAGCCTCCCTGTGCAAAAATCTTTTGGGTAGGAAAAATTAGGGTTTACTCATGGAAACTATTGTTTGTAAACTTGTAGCTTTGACTTTATGAAAGTTATTGGGAATAAAGTTACAGCAGTGAATTTGTCCTCTGGCCAAGCAATGACTGGCAAAGTTCTCCTTGGTATTGCAAAGCAAGGTCCTGTTTACATCAGAGCAAAGAAGAGTTTACAAGTATGTCTTTTTTGTTGGTTCTGATTTTGCAACGGTTACACTGTATATAATAATGATTTATAAATTTTTCTTTGTTTTTGTTACTAAAACAAGCAATAATAATTGTAAAGTTCAAAAGAATGTTCAATGATTAAAAGTCCTTTTTCCAGGTATTTATTGATCAAGATGATGATAGTGACTCTGAAACCGATGTTCCTTCCAGTGCAAACCTGGAACTTACTGAAAACAGTACTGAGCAAAATCAACAGCTGAGTACAAGTGAAGAGACCAACAGAAGTATTCAATCCTGGTGCTTTGCTACCACATCTTCAGATTCCCAGCCAGTACCGCCTGTTCAACCACAGACCATGAGATCCCGGTGTTCGTCAGTGTCAACAGCTACCACATCTTCTAATTCCCAGTCAGCACTGCCTGTTCAACCACAGACCATGAGATTCCAGTGTTCAGCAGTGTCAACAGCTACCACATCTTCTAATTCCCAGCCAGCACTGCCTGTTCAATCACAGACCATGCGATCCTGGCATTCTGAAGTGTCTACAAATTCTCAGCCAGCACCACCTGAACATCATTCACAGACTGTTCAGGCCAGTACTAACCATACAGGTAACGAGACTGATCATAGTTTTTAAAGCTTGTCTCAATATCGGGTTACTGTCACAAAGACAGCAAGGCGTGGGATGCATTCCATTCCTTACTTGTCTAGCACCTCTGTTAGCCTTAATGGCACGCCAGTTAGCCTAAGTAGCACTCTGGTTAACCTAGCTTAGGTAGCTTGCAGGTTAGCCTTTTTATTTGGAGTTGGGATTTCTGCCCCACATGCCTTGCACATTTGTTTTCAGGGTTTTAGGGTTTTTATGTATTCCGTATACAGGAGGGTTTTCAATATTGGGTGTGCATTTATTTTTATGCTAAATTGGGCTATTTATGGGTGCAAAGTATACTGTGTTTTTCTAAAAAAAAGGTGTTGGAAAATTTTGGGTATACTGGCTATGTTTTTTAGGTAACACTTTCCCCCCCTGGCCGACCCTGCAATACCAACAAAATGTTAGAACTTCTAACTTCTTTTTTCATATGGCTCAAGTTAGCTGATCATATGAGGATGCACTGGTACACACATTATTTTATTACACATATGTTTCCTTCAATGTCATTTCTTTATTTTTATGCATAGTATTTGTGCTGAGAAAATAGAGGCTGTAGACAGTCCAAAATACTGGTATACCAATAAATTTTATACATTGAAAGTCTAAACAAGCACTGTCAATAAATATTATTAATAAACTGTCAATTATAAAAGAAATTATTATTATTTGTTTAATTTCCTGTTTAATTTTCTTTTTAGAGTTACTGTCAACATTGAGGGATATCTTCCCATCCAAAGGTGTTGCCGAAATTAACCGTGCAATTATAAATTCACATGGAACCCTAGAAGTTGCCATTGAGGCATTACTTGAGCAAGATTTACTTGGAGAAGGTATGTAATCTGAAATAATGTACTCAGTTGCTAATTCCTGAGAAACTCTGCAATGATTATAGTTCCTAAGCTGCATGTTCAGGTGGATAAGGTACATCTGAAAATTTTTAAAAAGTGCAGAAATTTACCTCTCTGCAGTTTTTCTGAACAGTTTCAGAAGGTCAGCAGATATTTTCAATAGTCTTGGTTTGGTGTCTTAGTTATTCTTACATATGCTTACAGGCATTCTGCTGTTTCTTGCATTGAAACTAATCAATTCCTAAAATGAATTATAAACTTTCAGATTTTATGAATTAATTTCCCTGATCTTGCACAATTTTCTGAAAGCACAAAAATATATCTGTTATTGCTGCACTTTGTGTGGCTCAGTTCAGTTTCCTGTCAAATCATATTAAATTATTTTGTTTCACAAATGTGTGGTGACCCTCTTCAGATGTTGAGCACAAGGGCCACTGAGTTAAAACCTTAGATTCCTCAGTTTTATCTCAGTTAAGTTCTGATACCCAGTTTTTTTCCAAAATTTCTACTTGGTAATGTTTTGACAGTACTGTGAGTTTTCTCATGGCACCTCATGAAGGGCTTTGTTGTTAAACATTCAAGTTCAATTGGATTTGTGTATGATTTGGCACCTTCTTCAGGTTTGCTCAATCAGCCATGTGGTTTTACCTAATGTACTAGTAACTTAATTAATATATATCAGTTGGCTTGCAATGCAGTAAAACTAAGAGTATCACTGTTTTTATGCAATAACATTATCAAATGTGCAGGTGCAAATGGGTTTGATGAAGAGCAGCTCTCCCTTGCAAGTGCAAAAGCTCCGTCGTTGGCCCTGACACAATATAGGGAGCAGATGGTCATAGGGGGTTTGCGGCACCACATCAGCATCAAGCGCAATTCTGACACCTTGTTCCGTGATATTGTGGCAATCTACAAAAGGGGTGGTCAAGAACTGAGGAGGAGGCCAGAGGTCACATTTGAGGGAGAGGAAGGGGTCGATGCAGGGGGGCCCACCCTCGAGTTTTTATGGTTGGCTTTAAGTCAAATGAAGAATGGAGATGGCCACCAAATAAGTCTGTTTGAAGGAGCCAGTTATGGTCATCTACTACCAATTCACCGCAGTTCCTATCTTGACAGTGGATTGTACTATGTGTTTGGGAAGGTGGTGGCTCATTCAATTCTCCATGGGGGCACAGGTTTTCCAGGTCTGTCACCTGCTATGGCAAGATTCATTACTGATGGTGAACCGGATTTAGCATCAGCCTTTGTGTCAGTAGAAGATATCCCAGATCTAGAGTATAAGGACATCATTGAACAGGTTCTTGATATTTAATTGTTTTTGCATGTTGCTGAGTGTTAATTTTCTTTATATTTTGTACATGCCATGTACCTGTAACTGATGTTACATCCATAGTATTCCACTGTTCATCCACTGTATACTTTATGATCATACTCAATAGGGATTTCCGATTTAGCGGAAAATCGGGCCGATTTTCCGCTCAACAATGAAAAGCCATTCTTTGAAAAATTGGTTTAATGTCTTGTTTACCAATATATGGACGAAGAGAGTACACTTGTGTTGGGCCTTTACTGAGCAGTTTAATATATTGTACTGGGACACAATACAACTGCTTGGGGAGGGAGGGTAGGGTGCGTGATTCGACCGTAACGAACGGCGAGCGAGCGAAGATAATGAAAGTACAAACTGGAAACCTGATCCTAGCGTACCGTACCACTCCCCATTAAACTCAATTAATATTTAATTCCACTAATATAGTTATTGTTCTATAAAATAATAGAAGACGTAGAACAACAATAACTTCCACTTCGGTTGATTTTCTGCTAAATCGGAAAGCCCTAATGTAAATTAAGTTCAATTCCAATTTACAGTAATTTTAGATGTTTTTTATTTGAATGTTAGTAAAGTTTCATCACATGTACCTTTGGGATGGAATTACGTATAAATTAAATTAATCACTTAAATCTAATTCAGCTGGGTTCATTTAGCCACTGATATCAAAAGCTTGTCTAATACCTTTTGATTAATCATGAAACTACACAAGTTATTTTCCTCCTTCCTTGTATTGTTGGTATCTCTTCTTGTGCTATTACAACTGTACTATCCATCCAATTTTATGGATAACAGTTGTGTTTTAAAGTAGATAATGAGGGTAAATAAAATAACATCTATTAATTATATTGTATCATTTGCTTGTAATATTGGCAGATGCTAGAGGCCAAAACAACAGAAGAAATACAACAATTGTACAGTGGCAACCCACTTGTTCCAGTTCTCCTGGATAATGCAGGATTTACTGGAGTTATCCTCTCTCTGGAAAACAAAGACTTAGCAGTTCATCAGATCATGGTACACGAGGTACTACTGAAAAGAAAACTAGAGGTAGAAGACATCAGACGAGGCTTGGAATCACTGTCACTGAGTACCTTCCTGTCATCATTCCCATCACTATATAAACAAATTTTCCCATCTGCTGAAGACTTTATCATCAAAGCAGAGATGATTACATCACAGATAATCCCAATGGAAGGAGAGAGTTTAAACTGCAGGAAGAGGAGAAATGCATTTGACTGGCTTGAAAAGTACATTCATGAACTTGGTGAAAGAGGCAAAATGACAGGTAATTACAACTACCATGGTTTTTCAGATGTTGCCACACAACTCTTAATTTCCCTGTTAAAAAAACTTAATTGTAAGGTTTGGAATGCTCTCACTTTCCTTGTTAAAAAAAACTTTATTGTTAGGTTTTAATAGGTTAGTTTTTGTAAACAAATTTTAAGCTTTTTACTATATGTTATATATGGTTCGCCTTAGTTATATAGATATAGGTATTTATTAATGTGTTTTATTTTTTTTATACAAAAGCACTATGGAGAAATGGACCCCCTGTTTAAATGTTATTATTATTATTTTTTATATTTTTTTATTAAAGTTTACATTTGTATACATTGTACTTCTATCCCCAGTGACTGAGAACAGACAAGTACCCTCCATTCATATCAGCAACAACCAGATGGGTCATGAACTTGTGGTATTATCTGACAATGATGACTCTGATGAAACAACAGCAGCCGCCACCAGTGCAGAGCCTTATTCCATTAAAGGGGCCAACCAGTCATTTTATGATGACCTACCTGGTTTGGCAGATTTTTGCCAATTCATAAGTGGTGCACCAAGACCTCCACGTCAAATGATAAGAGTAAGGTTCAGTACAGATGATTCTCAGAAATTGCCAGTTGCAGAAACATGTTTTGTGTGGCTGGTTCTTCCAGTTGCAAACACGTCTTATTTAGAATTTCGACAAAACATGGACATTGCTCTCAAGTTTGAGGCAACTGGCTTCTACATTATGTAGGTCAACTTGATTTAATTGTCTGAATGTTCAATGTCTGAAAACTTGAGACATCAGACCTTATATATTGTAATATCACTCATTTTGGAATTTTTGTTAATGGCACTACAGGATCTCAAACTCAAGTAAATGTTCTTCAATGTGTAGTGTTATTATTTTTTTTTCATTAATTAAGCCTCCAGTTCGTGAGCATGGTCAAGACACCTCTCACAACATCAAATCCTTAGTGTTTTCTGTGTTTTTTTTTTTTATTTCTTTTATTTTTTTGTGTGTGTGGAAAAATGACCACAAAGTTTGGGCAGAAAAAAAGCCTACAGGACAACATCTTATATTGGGCATTAAATTTCTTTTTAGGTTTCTTCTTTTTAAAACAGAACACCAAAGGATTTGTTGGGAGGGATAATTAAAGGGAAAAAGGTGTGCCTCTAAATACGCAACCCTGGCATTCATGCTTCTCTTGAGTGTGTGGTTGATGGTTGTCACCATCAACAACATTTCCTCAAACTGTTTGGTTAAACAGCAACCATGACAACCTGTGCATGTAATTACTTATTAATGTCTCACTGCACTATTATGAATCAAAACGGGATACATGATGGGCCAATACTGAGCAATTTAATAATATTGTATGGGACATGAAATAATACAACTGCTTGGGAAGGTAGGGTTGGGTATAAGCAAATCAACCCTTACATACAGTAAGCTAAAACGATGGAATACAATGTGTGTAACAGGATCCTGATGTACCGTTCCACTCCCAATTAAACTCAATAATTGGCAATGAAGTAAGTGTAAATTAATTGGTGCTTCTTATTATGATCAGTGGAAATTTTTCTGGAAATTTAACTGAGTGCACTTAAAATTCTATGTCCATACCACACTTTTGACTTAAAGTAAGTGTAAGCTTTTTTCTTCATTGCCATCGAAAATGTACCCAGTTATGGGAGAATTGAGCATCCTCATAGAACCAACTTGATATTGCAGTTTTGTCAATGATCTTATGGCAGGAGCAAAGCAGATAACATGTGGTAAAAAAAGCAAAAGGGTTAGGAACAAACACAAGCAGATTGTATTCTTACTTCTAAGATTATTGCAGCTGATGAAAAGGAAATGATGCTACTATTTAAATTGTTGTGTTGCAGAGAGAAATGACAACTTCTAGTGTTAGTAAAAGTGGACTGTACATGTGCATGTACAAATGGAAAGTCTTAGTTTACTTCAAGAGGAGTTAGCACCTCTTAAGCACCTGTGATGGACATGACATCAGTCCAACCAAGATTTTACTGTTAAAGTTGTTGTTTTTTTATTGGTACACAGTAAGAACCAGCCTATGTTACTATGTTAGTTCTCAAGTGGGGACTGGATACTTCATACCAACAAAAGTACTCTCCCCCCCCCCCCCCCCCCCCGAGCTTTAGCTGATGTTTACACAGATAATGACATAGAACATTAACACGTACCAATCCCTTTCCAGTTCACTTTGTTGTGTTTATGTTTATAACATGCATTAAACCTGGTTAAAAGTGTCCAAAAAGCCCCATCATGTTTTTGCTTGATACAATCCATCCTTAAAACAGCATTATATTTGAATGTTCAGCAGAACTTAATAGTCAACAAGACCTTAGTAAAACCATGCAAAAAGATACCTAAGGTGGATTCAAGTTAAATTCAACTTTGAAACAGGCTCTGCTAGCTTGTGCTTTCACTAAATATATTTGATGGCATCACAGAAAATTTGTGTCTGGGTTTCAAACGATACCAATATCTTTCAGACAGAGTCAAGAAAGACATTTGGGGCTTAAAGCACTTTTACCCGGCAACTTGTCTCTTGAAATTAACCTTGTAACTTTTATGGGAATAAAATTACTTAGAACATAGCCATTCTTTTCTTGTGACACATCAACTAGAAGTTTTGATTAGGATTGCCTTGTTGAAAGAAATTTTATCTGTGTTAATAAGTTGTTTATAGTTATTGTTAGAGTAATCAACCTGATAAATTGTTTTCTAGCTGATATTGATTTAGAATTTACTTGCAAGTCAATGAAAAACAAATAATTTATTTAAGAAACTATTAAACTTGAATATTTCTGTTTGATATGCCTCATTGTGTTGTTGTATTGACAACAGTGAGTCAGTGGCAAACATGCTCAAAACCAATTTTGTGAAAAATCCAAGGGTTTTCCAGTCTTCACCTTGCTAAATTCTCAGCTTCCAATTTCCCTCCATGTACCAAAATGGGAGTCAGGGAAATGGCTAGGAAACAATAGTGGAAAAGGCCTTTTTCAGCCGATGCTGCTTGTATTATTCAGTACATGGACATTTTGAAAATTTCAGAAAATATCAATACCTCTGAAAAATATTGCACTTTTGATACATTTTTGATACTGTCCATGTGACCTGAGCCTGTATCTTCTAGTCAGCAGCTGAGGCATGTAAGTGTAATACTGAACAAAGAATGATGTTCTTCTCAATATTATTTTAAATTTTTCAACTTCTTTGACTTTATGTCCACATGTTGCTGATGCAACTGTGAAAGAAAAAGACCAATAATCAACATTTATGGCCAACATGTACAGTACCAGTCATTATCAATACCAACAACAAAGGCAGATATCGTATCATTTTGAAAAACTGGTATTGGCCCATCGTTATATTCAGCATCCTTTTCAAGTTTATTTTTGCTGCTGTTCCAATGGAATTTAAGCTCCAAGTTTCCCAGGGGCATAGAGGTTTGTGTTCTCACAAAAAGCAAATACCGAGGAATTGTCGGGAAGGGAGGATTGTTTATTCTGGAATTGATTGATCTGCATTTGCCAAATATGTTTATATTAATTCCAACAGACTTGATTAAACAAAAAGAACCTACTGAAAAATTCTCTCAAAGGTTGTAATTGCTGTAATGTATGACACAATTCCATTGTCATCTGATGGGGCACTTGCAATTGCTTGGTGGAGAGCATTGAGATTCTCGCCTGACAGATGAATGGGTGATTCAGGGACAACCACACAGGAACCATCATCTAAAGCAGGAACAGGACCCTCTTCCTCAATGCCAAAATCATCCAGTTCCACACTTCCATTGTCTATGACATCTCTCACAGCAACATGGTCTGAGTTTCTACTTTGTAACATCCCTTGGAGCCACATTTGTCTTGGAGTGTAGTTTGATTCAGTGGTTACTGGGTGATCATTCCAAGCACTGACCAACTCCCTAAGAGCAGTGTTGATTAGAGGCAAGTAAACCACATGTAGACAATAAAGGTGAGCCTCACTTTCAGGATCAAAAACACCACACTGTTCAAGGTACAAAAAGATGTTCAAAAACCTGCTGACAACAACCCTGTTTACCTCACGCCACAGTCTTTTGATGCGTTGATTATGAACGGAATTGCCAGTGATAATGCTCCCTCTGTTTAAACCACGGGCATTAATCATAAATCTACCAACAGCTATATTCTCCAAGCCCCTGTCACTTCTTACCCTTGATGGCAAATGATAGCTTTGTATGGCCTCCATGAACAGGTGAAGTACAGTGTCTGCTCTGTTATTTGTAGATGCTTGTAAAAATACTACAAGCCTAGAAAATCCATCAATTCCACCATGTATAACAAAGCGATAAGGCTGAATAAGTTTATGATCACCATCGATATGCCTATACAAGGAGTAAATTTATGTTTACTGTACGAAGATACCATATCACTACTTAAGCTGTATACACCTAGATATAATAGGTATAATAGTTACCCTTTGCCTCTGTCTCAAAATGAGTCTACATGCAAAACCATTCAAATGGAAATGAGTTTGATTTGCATGAAAATGGACCTGTAGGTGACACTCAGTTTCTAATGAATGGTTTCGCACGTAGACTTGTTTTGAAACAGAGGCAAAGGATAACTCGGAAATGGCCTATTCAGTGGAACAATACACTGTCCAAAAGTGGTTATCCATACCTTGCTATACATAAGATTGATTGAGCAAGGTTTAGTGAAGCAAGAATAATGGAGCCCATTTTTTTATATTGTGAGTTTGATTACAATTCAATTATCAAACCAACTTGACATTTGGAGTTCAATTTGGTTTGATTGCCAAAAGTGCGATCAGATAAACCAGGTAAGCCCTTGCCCTTCTTCAGTGGAATCCATCAAGGTTGAAATGTCTAGGATAAACTTACATGTAACTATTTCAGCACAACATTTACCTTGTTACACTTACATGAAGCTGTACACCACCCCCACCTCTCTACACAAACATGCAGTCACACCAAATGGGCCTCTAAAGTTCCAGACTTTGGTTCCAGACTTTGGAACCAAGGGTGGGGAACTCCCCAATATGGCCTATACGGGGATGTGCTGCTGGATACGGTATGTCCCCCCCCCCAGCCCTAAACAGGGTATATAATTTCAAGCTCCTCTGTCCTAATCAGGACCTGAACCCGTCCTAGACAGGGTATAGCTGCTAGACTGTCGTCGAGTATTTAGATTGTTTTCAATTTCACTTCAATAAAAAGCATTACTGTATTTACTGGGAACAGTGTTTGCATTTCAATGCATCAAACACTGCATACAGGATGCAAGTGCCAACGAGCTATGAATTTGAACTGCAAAAGCAATAAATAATAAATGATTGTCGGTGTTGTCCTTTGTCCTAAAAAGGGTCTTAAATTAGGGGGTGTTGTCCTACCAGGGTAAGTAATTTAAGTTTTTATTATCCTAAACAGGGTCAGGGTTTCAAACCCCCAGTGGCACCCCTAACTGTAGGTCAAGTACCCCCCCCCCCCCTCCCCCGGGCTTTAGAAGAATTACTGTACAACTCACTCACCCCCTAACAAGTTAACACACAAAGCATTGAAACCCTACTTACCACAACGAATTAGGGCATGGGACATTGTACGTTCGACGAATTATTTGCCTTGTTTGTCTCAGGGCAGACATCACTGGATCTAATCTCTGTAAAGCTGAAATAATTCGATGCCTTTGTACTCTTAACCCCCTGGATTGTATAGCGCCGCGAATTAAACCAATTCCTGACTGGGGCGCCATTGTGAGAATTTCTCTGATTAAGTTATCCAAGGTGACATCGGCAATCTGAGAAAAGTTACCGTCCCGGCCAACAGGCATACCAAACGACTGGCGACGACGAGAGAGAGTCCTTGCAGAAACGCCTAGTATCCTTGCAATATCGGTCCATCTGAATCCTACGTCCTCTCTGAGTGCGCGTATCTGTTCCTCAGTGATCCCAAAAGGTGGCCGCCCTACACGTCCAGATTGTGTCGGGAACGAAAGACTAGCATCTGCACCTGCTGTTAAAACTTCATCGTCGCCAATCTCGCTATTATCACAGTAGAGATCTTCCAGCCTTTCTAAAATTTGCCTTATGGCTGCCATGAGCTGTTCTAAATCGTATGCGAGATCCTGCTGATCAGGACGATTTTCAGTTATCCTCTGATACATAACACGTAATGTTGCTTCATATTGTTCCATTCTCCGCGCTAACAATTCGGCTTCATCACCATCACCACCCATCTCCAGGCAAATAGTGCACTGGTTAAACACTGACAAAACACTTGTAAAAAACTCTTCAACATTGGGGATAAAGAACCGATTACTGGCCGCCATTTTGTTTGTGCTTCACTGGTCATACCCAGGCTCCTGCCTGACCGCTACCCAGGCTCCTGCCGCGATATTTGCTGATCAAAAGATGATCTCTCCTTTCTTGATATATAAAAATGTGCGACAACTTGACATGAAAAAATTACTTACGTCATGTAAGAAACGTTCTTGATGTGTAAAATGTGCGACAACTTGACATCAAGATCAATCACGTTATGTATGAAACAGTGATTATTTGTTGCAATGAAAAAAATCATTTGATATAGCAAAAAACACACTGACAAAGGAGAATGTGTTTTGACATAAATAAATGACAACTTGACATGAATATAAAAAGGATGATGTATAAAAATATATCTTAAAATAAAACATTATCCCACTTGATATTTTGTCATGTTCGGACTAGCATAGAAACACCAAAAAACACAAGAACCTTCTTCGAAAACAACTCGACAAACAAAGCTTTTGCGAACTTGGTAACCAAGCTACGAAATCGGTGGAGGACTGGTCATTGATAACTACATGTTTGCCAGGTTACTAAGCTACGAAGTTCGAAGCGATGTTTTTCTCCAAGCAGATTTATGGCTTTGATTATCGGGAAATGTCAACTCTTTATTCCAGAAATGTGCATAGGAGTATTAACAACATTTATTCAAGCTTGTTCCCTGAATAGGAAAAGGAAAGCCCACAAAATCACTTGTCTGTACCCACTGGAAATCCCAGATCTGAAACCCCCCCATGCCTTCGGAATTCCAATCGTAAGTACCCCCCTTGCCTTCGGAATTCCAGTTCAAAGAACCCCCCCTTGCCTTCGGAATTCCAAAAAGCCGTCCGTCGTACTGTACGGATATTTTCTGGAATTGCCCAATGCACCCGAGTCGATAAACAACACCATCAAACGAAAGAATGACTACAAAGCTTGCAACGACGTTGTGCAATTCACAGAAAACGTGAGAGAAATTAAGGATATTCAAGCAAGAAATGTAGAGCGAGCAATTGTCGGGGAAGGTCCTTATCGACTATGTCCAGAGTACAGTGACCTATGTGTGGAGCCAGAGGTATGGTTTTACAATATGACTGCTTCAGAGCGTCAAAGTCATCTGGAAAAGTTTGCGAATATGAACATTCGCCAAAAGAAAGGTAAAGACTTTGGTGTTACACCCAGTTGCACTAACCGCAATCTCACCCAGGGCTTATCTGTCTCGTTTGAAGATTCTGGGTTGTCGCAAATTCTTCATCAGAGCTCCTGGCAAAAAGCTATTCAGCTGGTTTCAAAAGCTGATTCCATGTCTCCAGCCCCAGGAAGACACAGAAACAAGGCCGTTTTCGTAGAGAGCCAGTCAGCCAACGTAGAACGACCAAACCTTGTCTTGCTAAAGACGGATGGTAGTGCCACTTGTGAATGCCAAAAGTTCAAAGAAACCAAGCTTTGCTCTCATATTATAGCAGTTGCTGAAAGGGATGGTAGCCTAGCAATGGTTCTTGCTTGGTACAACAGCTCTGGATTCATTAATCTTGCTCAAACGGCAGCTCGTGGAGCTCCAAAGAAATCTGGAAAAAAACCTGGAGAGAAACAAAGAGTGCGCCATAAGGGGACTCCCTTGACCCGTAACTGTGATGAATATAGTGCTCGTCCAGGTATTGCAGTAAGAGAGCCAGAAGTCTGGGAAAACGAGAAGGATTTCTTTTTAATGTTTCGTACTTGTAACCAAAAGAAATGCATAAGCTGCAAGGCAGAGTTTGACAAAGTTCCTCCCAACAACCTATGTATTTCACACAAGGAGAAGTACTTCTACCCATACCAAGGCAATTTTCAGGATATGCGCCTCTCAAGGGCAGAAAAAAATTTCTATTATCATGTAAGTCTTGCTTGTATCAAGAATCGACATCCCAAATTCCTAAACGATTCTCTCAAAATTCCGGATGATGTCAAAGCTAATTTGAAGGACTGTCACCAGTTATTTTTAAAAAATAGTTTGGGCATTAATTGCTAGACAGAGTGATAATTGCGATCGCTTGTATCAAGAATGAACATCCTAACTTCCTAAACTGTTTGACTCAAAATTCCAGATGATGTAAAAGCTAATTTCAAGGACTGCCACTGTTTATGTTTTGAAAAAAAAAAGGTTCGGAGATTTTTTGCTGGACAAAGAGACGTTGCGATTTCACCGCCCTTATGGTAAAAACAGTTTGGGTTTTGGTTACAAAAATAATAGTTTTCTTCTGTTGCGTCCATTTTGGCTTATTTGTTAAAAGTTCCTGTTTTTGTCACTTGTGTTTGTTAAATCTGAAGTAAAGTTGACGTTTTATCTCCTTTACACTTCCTTGCACAGAATGGTCTTTCATATTTTAACTATTTTACAAGTAGCCACATTCCATTCATGGGGGGGGGGGGGGGGGGGTATTCTCTGAGCCTGAGGCGATGAATGATTATTTTTCATTAATAAGATACACCTGGAAACAATTATACCTCGTTAATTTGTAGCCCTCAGATTGCTCTACCAGGTAATAAACTAAGGTTTTCTGTTAGCAGAAAGTCGGCCCACAGATAAATGAACAGCTACTAGAAATTGATCAATAGTAGAAAAAGTCGAAATGGGATCGTAACAAAACAGATTAGCGACTTTGAAGGGAACCGAAATCACAAAAAGATTTTGGCGAACTCAATTATCTGTGAAGTGTTAAACTTTCTTCTTTATATAAACTTCCTCACTCTTGTATTGTGCTTAGGAGCAAGGAAACTCTGGGACTAGTTCCTTGAAAATATACCAGAGACATACTTTCCCTTTGCGTTTCTGGACTGAGAATTGTTCAAGTGAAAAGAACTGAATTTCAAGATTACAAGGCAGTTTAGCAGACGTAAAGCACTTAAAAGAAGGTTGTACTTTGTAACACCGTACATGTATAACAAAATACTGATGGCGAATGAGGGCCACCTCCTTAACTTGATTTACCATTAACGTAAACAAAAAAATCGGTGTCTTATCTACAGGTACGTGCACACATTTACTTTTGTCAACTTTATCAATCATCCATGTTATAAATCGGTCTTATTTTAAGATTACTCACTCGAAATACGCCTTGAAATCCATTTATCCACTTTGCCACTGCCACAAGGTTCAATGTGTCAAACAAACCAAACAGAACACTTCTTTCACGGGCTTCAGTTTTAAGTAAGAGTTTGCTACAAGCGAGCAAACGAACGTCCGCCATATTTGTTTTAGTTTCAATTTGTTAAGTGCTGACTTCATTAAATGCGGGCTCAAAATCAATAGAATGGCGTCTGCATTCTGCGGTCTGCGGTCTGCAGTCTGCGGTCTGCGGTCTGCAGTCTGCAGTCTGCGGTCTGCGGTCTGCAGTCTGCAGTCTGCAGTCTGCGTTTTCACCCGACCGCTAAAGTAGGCACCCTCCTAGATTAGCAATAGACACCCTAGCTGTTTAATACCGTGACATTTTTAAAATGTTTTAACAAGAATACTCTTCTTATTGGGTTACCAGCCATCTATCTTAACACAAAGGTGGTCACAAGACTTTCCTACATTTTGTCTCACTTAAGGTCACCAAGGATCCGGAAAGTGTGTATTATCATGTCAGGAAAATGTGTGTGCTGACCAAATGTGACAGGATCTTACCAAGAAATATCACCATCTCCGAGTCTGTCAGCGACAAGATGAGCGAAATTCACAAGCGCCATCTTTCAAATGAATTTGGTGTTTTGGTGTAGAAGGGTTCATATTAATGTCCTTTTGGAAGTTTTTAAATTACAAAGACCAAACCCTTTGTTGATAGCCAAGTACCATCACAAAACTGTTAGATTTATGTTAGGAGTTTCTTTTTACCTGAGTTATACAGTGCAGGTTTTTCATGTCGCAGCCAAAGAAAGAGTTCTAAATGACAATGTTATGTTGATGTTAAATACAACCACAAAACTTTTCGACTTATATTCAGGAGTTTGTTTCCAGTTGAGTTATACAGTGCAGGTTTTGTATGTTGCAGCCAAAGAAAAAGTTTTAAATAATGTTTTTATGCTGATAGCCGGCTACCTTCACAAACTGACCCGATTATTTCCATAATCAACCTGGATGTAGGGGATAAACCATATAGGGAAGTCTGAAATGATTCAAAGAAATAAAATTGTTCAGGTTGCTCTCGTTCCTGTTTTACACCAACACTGAAGTTTATAGTGGCCATAGCTATGCACATGTTAGTTACAGCATGTCACAAGTCTAATAATTTATGCTAGCCCTCGTGGAAATTGCTAAAAAATAAAAACGTGAAAAAGTGCACATACGGCGAACAGCAACATCATTCGCGTGCATGTTAAACCTATTTAATTGATGCCAATAGTCTGAAAGGTTTCTCCTATTTAGGACTGCGACTAAAAGCACTGCAAGTGATACCATGGCTCATGCAATTTTAGATAATGAGAACCAAACATAAAAGATGATTTCCAGTCCATACTGCGCAATCTCCAACTGCAATGTTTATATGAGTCTCACATGAAAGAATGTTTACTGGCAAAGATAAAAATTCTGAAACAAACGTACTTTTTTCTTGATGAGTAGCACTAGATGTCCTTGCAAAACAATAATAACGACTAGAAGAACGTCCACGCTATTCAAAACCGACGTTTCAGCTCATTGAGCATTCTTGAACGAAACGACCCGTAATGGCGGATTAAAAAACTTCATGTACGCTATTACCGAAGTGTGATGTCAGCAACGAATTCAAAACAAAAATGAAAACAAACCCCGCGACCACGTAAAAGCTGGATCTTTCGAGGACCCCTGGTTTTTAAAGAGCTACGTCATCATTCCTGTATTTTCAAAAGATTGGCTAAACTTTAAATTTCAAAATCGTCATTTCGAAGCCCTTTCAATTCTTCCCATCCTTGTTCTTTACAATCACCCCTTTGGT
Source organism: Meandrina meandrites (assembly GCA_963693305.1). Classification (NCBI taxonomy): domain Eukaryota; kingdom Metazoa; phylum Cnidaria; class Anthozoa; order Scleractinia; family Meandrinidae; genus Meandrina; species Meandrina meandrites. The sequence continues at coordinate 19,591,075 of OY855906.1, forward strand.
GTTTTCTTCCTTCGCAAACCATTATTTTTAGGTTTCCTAACATCTTAACCGTTATTTAGGCCATTAAAATATCGTGACGTAGCTCCTTTAAAGACAAAGATTTAAAGCTGAAAACATGTTTGGTGCACTTTAACATGCCTGACAGATGTAACTCGAAATTTAAGAATATAATACTAAAGTATATGCGTCGAAAGTTAATGCCGGTACTTCCGCCGCAATGCAGGAGTAATTATGTAATTATGAGTTTTTCTTTTTACTGACCTGTGACCTGTGACCTGTGACCTGCGTTTTGTACCTGCCGCTAAAATACAGTCCCAGTGTACTGACTGCATTGAGCGGTGTCCATAGCTTTCCCTAACATACAATCCTGCTCCAGGCTTGAGGGGGTCTTCAACATAATAATATAGTTTGACTGTTTTGTCTCTCTCTTGGACACTGATAATGTGTGCAATGTAGTTTTCCCCATCTGCACAGGCAACAACCACTACGTCATCACGCTGGGGATAAAATGGGACATTCACTGAATCACCACTAACAGGCAATTGCTCCCGCATGAAGTCAATTGTAATGTAGTGATTTGGGTTCTCTAGGTTTTCTGGATCCGGATAAAGAATAACTTTTTGAAGTATTTTCTCAGTGGGAAGAAGAAGTTGCTGAACAGAACGAACAACAAGTTTCCCAAAATTGTAGGCGTAAATCTTTGGTGATCCATCTGCATCTTTCATTATTGGAAAGAGGCTGCCTCTTAACAGTGAGTGAAAATGATTATCAACCACAGCACAAACAAAGGCATCAACATGTACAACAATTTCTTGGTCTGCCTCATTGTCATCTGCAATGATAACAGTTTCATCTGCCCGATAAAGAATACCATCAGGTTTGGTACAAGGTTTCCATAAACGAGAAAAACAGAAACAGTCAGTTTCAATCTTCTCAGCAGTAGGGTACTGTTCATGGAGAAGGTGCATTTCATTGACCGATAATCGATAGTGATTGTTTTCTTGTTTGCCAACAAGGATTCCACTAGCAGGTCTTGCTTCTGGAGGTAATTCTGAGTATAGTTTCATTGCTTCAGATACACTACTTGCACAAAGTTTGCTCTGATTAGAGTTTCCTGGCCTTCTTTCCTTTGGCTTTCTCAGTTTACACTTCAAACTTTTTAAAAGTTCTCTCCTGGCTTCAGCTTTGGCGAAGGTTAGTTCAATGTTCTTCTTGTTTGAAGAAGTGGCAATATATTTAGAAACTGCTTGCTCATAAACCTCACACCAGTAATTATCAGGTGACGAAAAACGAAGAATGTCTTCAGCAGCATGCTCAAGATTGTGGGCAGTTACAACACATCCTTCCAACCATTTCTCCCATAGTAGTAGACCATTTCAGCCATCCTGGCAGCCAAAACCCAAATTGCGAAGTCATCATCTTCAATCAGACCACCTAAAACACACTCAGATGCTGGAAATACAAATTTTCTATATTCCTCACCCTTCTAATGTCCAATTTTAGCACAAGACTTTGGGATTTGGCCATCCTTAAGTTCACTGGTCCAGGGCATTGTTTTAAGTCGCTTATCCACAGCTGATTTGTCAACTGTTTCACCATCAAGATAATGGTTTAAATCTTTCTTCACAACATTCAGTGGAATATTGTGCATCATGTCAAACACAGTGTCTAAAAGAACATTGAACCCATAAAGCCTGTTCAGTCTGTGAAGTATAGATAGTCCAGTGTAACCACTTTGCCTTGCTAGAGTGGCTCGAACAGTGGGTCGGTCTTCCTCCTCAATTTTTGTCATCATTGATACTTCATCTTCTAACACACAAGGTTCAACAGGAAATCTAGCATGGTACCTGTTGTTTGCTATATAATAAGTACTTCCATTGTCAATGTTTGTACCTCTTAACTGATGCCTTCGGCAAGGAAATATCCCACCATTTATGAACTTGCCCACCTCGCATTGTGCTGGATAATCCCCTGTCCATAACAAAAGCATGCACCGCACAATGGTCTCCCCAGCATTGCATCCATTAATTTCTCTGGCATAATAAACCTTGTTCCCCTTAATGAAGCTGTCCTCTAGATCCTTAATAAGTGGTTGCAAAAATGGATCTAGTGCACATGGTCGTTTATTTGGGACATTATGGCAAGGGACAAAACCTACAACATACGCTTCATCTGTGCAGCAACGATCTATCTTGGACATGTTTAGAACTGAAACCTCTATGGCACCACAACTGTGACTTGACTTGCTCTGAAATGGATACCATCCATCCCAGTGTCCAATTAGGGCAATGTTTCTAGGGGCACCCCTGGCTTTTTCACCCTTACAAGTAGTTTTCGTGCCACACTCACTGCAAATTACGGTATAGTTGTGTCCATCAAAAGGAGAGCTCTCAGTTTCCTTGGCACCTAGAACTGCTGCACAGAAATCACATCTCGTTGGCAACAACCATTCAGAGGTAGGGTCCCAGAACCAAGAGACTTCACTGAACCTGTTGCCATCCCAAATCTCTTTAAGAGGGAACCAACATCCTTCATGGTGTAGCCAGTGGTCTTTCTCTTCCCATAATTTTGCCATCTTTTGACACATAGTTTCGTCAGAGCACCACAATTTAACTTTTTGAGGGAGTCCTAAATAGTAGTGCTGTATAGCCCCAGGCTTTCCACAGAACCTACAAACAGAATTTTTATCCTCCATTATGTCATAATGGGCATGATGACCTTCGTCAAGGCATATGAAATACTGTTTAGGGTCTTCATAGCCGACTTCTTTGAGTAACTTTTCAGTTTCTTGCCAGTTAGAGGGCCAATACTTTTCCAAGTTACGGTCACCTTTGCAGAAAAGGTCCTTTGCATATTCCAACAAATTTTCCATACTTTTAACAGATGTTTTCATCTCTTCTGCTAAAATAAGACCCCTGAGTATGCATGACACTATTTCCTCTTTGATATTGTGATCATCATCATTGTCATCAGTGCCACCGCCATCGCTACTGCCACCACCACCACCACCACCACTACTTTCATCACCACTGCCACCATCAGAACCAGCACTGCCACCATCACCAGCTGCACCACCACCGCCACCATCACCACTACTTTCATCACCACTGCCACCATCAGAACCAGCACTGACACCATCACCAGCTGCACCACCACCACCACCACCGCCACCATCATCACCACCACCACTACTTTCACCACCACTGCCACCATCATCAACATCGGCATTGCCATCATGATAACCGTTCTCACTGTCATTGTCGTTGTCATCATCATCATCATCATCATCATCATCATCATCATCATCATCATCACCATCATCCGGGTCAGTACAATTGGCACTTATAAAAAAGATAAATAAACAGTTAACAGAGAAGCAAAGCTCAAGGGCGAGCAACTGTAAAATTTGGAGTACAACGATCTCAGGGCATTTGTGTCCAAATGATTCACTTTACCACTAGTACTTTATTTATTTCATAACCTTTGTTGAAGTACTGGGAGCAATTTTAGAATACATGGCTACTTAATAATCAACAACACATAACTGAATGGCTAATAAATAAAACTAACTTTATGCAAACAAAAGAATCCATCCTTGTTCAATAACATGCAACTAGTAAGTGGCTGATTACATATATGCTTTCTACATATGTGTGTAATGAAAATAAAACAAATGGGAAACATCCAGCTTACTACAGTAGACATTTCCTTTCAAAAAAGGACAGCATGCACGTGAAGCACTCAACAGCATTACATGTATATAAGGCCATCCCAATAAAATGTTTCGTTTCCCATCGCTATTTCACTAGTCAAAGAGGCAAGTACTTTAATTTACAAGCACACAATCTTGTTTTATTAACAACAATTGGGTATGATGTGATGTCCTTGTCTTTTAATATTAACATCGATGCTAAGTTTTTCAAAGGCTGTTTCGTGCCAAGGGCATTAACGATTGTTCCAACATTCTCAGTGAGATCGACTGAAACAGAATCGTTCGGTTCTGCATCTCCTGGCTTCTTAAATGAACCCAGACCCCTTAAAGTGTTCATTCTTCTTTTTTTTTTTGCCTGACCGACTGACCCACCGTCACAAGAGACAGGGTGATGGGAAACGAAACATTTTATTGGGATGGCCTAAGCTTATGAATTCAGAAAATCCTGCAAGTTATAAGAGAAAGGTATGGTCAAGGCCCGTGATTTTATATTCTTGCTTACAATTTTTTAGCAACTCACTTGGCTAAAAGGTTGCTTCTTTCCCAGTGGTGAAACTCAGTTGAGGACACTGCTTTGCCATTGCATGTTTCACACGGACAATGTGAATGCCTGTAACTCAGATCGTGGCACAAGCAAGTGGAAACCTCACCCCGCGTCCATGTTCGTAATTTCTCTCTTCGAGGTCGTTTTGCTTTATAGCGGTCTTTGTCCATCCTATTTGAAATATCATTTGACACATAGGGTACCTTAAGTTTCTTTTCCTGTAAAAGCTAGTCAATAATAGTGCTGAAAAAAATAATTCCACAAATTCCTTACGTCTCAGTTGTTATCAAAATGCTCCGTGTAGAATGGCTGTAGATATGTTGTTGGTGCTTCCAAAGAAAGAAAACATACTAATGTTGTGGCAGAAACCAGAGAATTTTCACAGAGATGGATTAATGTTAACGCCAAAAGACAAAATAGTTTACAAAAAGCTTGAAGATGCTTAAGCATAAGCATAATGGCAGAGTCGACATCGTGGAGGCCACCGTCCAGGCCACCTGAGTCCTGAGATGAGTCCTGAAGCTTTTCGGTCAGCGCTGACCATTGCCATGACTACCAGAGAGCCCGCGAGGCTTTTGTTCTGATGGAAGCACAGAAAACCTGTGCAGAACCTCACTATTTATTTCCCGCCTAAAATCTTTGGCGGGCTGACGCTTTCGAGCAGTTCAGGCGAAAATATGGAGGCGATGGACGCTAAAAAAACAGAAATACCACTATACTTGGACTGCGATACTTGGACTGAAGAGGAGGTTTTTGATTTTATGGAAAAGCATTTCACCGAAGAAGTTGCTGTTAAATTCAAAGGTAAGCCTGGCTACAAGTTCTGTGTTCTTCGGTTCACATTCAAAGCTAGGTAGAGCTACATTTCTCCGAACTTTCCGGGCATTAAAAGCTACCTTATGTTCAACCAATCTTTAACCATTCTTTTAAAACATAAGGAATAATATATTTGCTTTACTATACAAATATGGGCTAGTTAGCGGCTAAAAATTCTAACCAACCGATATTATCGTTGAACTGTTTTGCTTTACAGAACAAAAGATTAAAGGGTCCCTTCTAAAATTTATGGCAGCAAATGCATCAGTACAACAACTTATGGCCTGTGGCCTAAACGACATTGGTTCTCAATTAGAATTCCAGCGTCTAATCAAAGATATAACACAACAAAGCAAGGGGGTACCGACGACAAAGCCACAGAAATCTCAAGTTCCTCTGACAGTGGAAGCATTCGCAGTGTAAAGACTGTCAAGCCAAACCGAAATGCGTTGAAAACTATGTCGGACCTAGACCGAAAGATCTACAAAGCAAAGTAAGCAAAATAAATTGATCAATGTTCAATGAATTGAACTTTAAAAGTTTGAATTCAGTGAGGTAAAAGATGAAAAAAGCTACCTCATATTTTAAAGCTTACATGTAAACTTACGTTCCTACCGAGAATACTTCTGCTTATAGATGAAACGCCGTTTTGAAAAAAAAGGAATTTTACAGTGTAAATCAGTAATAACTATTTTAAATTTAATCTTCTCTTATGCATAGTTACTAAGGTTTTATATAGAGAAAACAATTTTTTTTTCTGTTGTAGGACAACAGTTGTTTTAACCTCATTTAATTTATGGTATGCTTGTAATTTTTACAGAAGGCGAAATGTACAAGAAAGAGCCGTGCAGAAGTGGCCGGGTAATGACATTCCAATTTTTAGAAAAAACATGAAAGCATTGAAGCAACTTAATGAATTGGTTGACGAATTAGCCTTAACATGCACATATACACCTGCTGGATTCAATAAAGGAGGAATAAGACAGCACATTTTAGATACGCTAAATGAACGAAGGCGTAGGATACACAACGGCCATGATTATGAAAAGGTACATTGGTTTCACCTAGTTTATTACTTTGCTCGCTAATTTAATGCCAGTAAATTTTTTGATTTTGACTGATTTTGCTGGTGAAATATGTTTCTAACTTTGTATGGTTTGTATGCCAGGACCTTGGCCAATAGGTTTTAATCATAGTTAATCCCAGTAATGATTCCAAGTTCAAAGCAGGTACAGAAAACAATATAAGTACACAATCTTTTCGATATTTTCTAAAGGGAGATGGTCGCCACAAAAAACAGCCGAAAGGTGAGGAGAAACAAGAAGAGAGTCCAACTGAAGATAATGCAGAGTTAATAAAAAGAAACGAAGTGCAGGATAAGGAGGAACAAAACAACAGTTCAATTGAAGACAGTTCTGAGACAACAAAAGGTAATCAGTGTAAATGGTAGTTTTATATGTATCATACTGAAATAGTCAGTTCCTGAGCAAAATATATCATTAATGGTCTGGCCAGGTGAGATAAAAATCACCCCTCCCTAGATTTAAGAAATAGACAATGGCACATGCTTTACATGACATCATGCAAACTTGAGAGGGAGTTTGGTAGAAGTCACTGGGGAGGTTTTACACCTATGAGCACTTCAGCTTCTGCTAAACTCTCTTCAGTTACAAGGAGCAAAGCAGATTTTTAATATTATTACCATTATCCAGTCAGCTCTCTCATTTGTCACGCTGGTTATGTTAAGAAACTTAATTAAACAAGTAAAAGCCCATACTTTGCTTTGGTTGACTGAGTATTTTACCATTTTTGGTTTTGTTTCAAGCATTACTGAATTTGTACTTCTGACTTCTCATTTTTTTAATTTTTTTTCACAGATGGGGAAACAAAACCTTCCAGAGATGGGAAAGCAAACTCTTCTACAGGTGGAAAAGAAAATCATTCTCTTACAAAAGAGTCTGCATCAGTGATAGTTTCAGTGGCTTTTACTGCCATAAGCATAAAATATGTCACAAGAGCACAGTTGGCTTCAGCCAGTAGAACACTAAAACTTAGTCTTAAACCATCACTATCCAAAGAAGAATATGTCGTACCAGTGGCAAGAGCTTTGATCAAGGAAGGGTTTGTTAAACTTTCATCGGAGGAAGTCACTCGAGAAAATGTGGTTAAGCTGAAGTCCTTCTAAGACCTTGAGTCACCCATTCAATTTTCTACAGCTGGGGTGTATTGTAAGTCCCAAAAATGTTTATGGCCCGAAAGGTTTTGTTGCATGGAAAACATTAACTACCAAACGTTCAGTGTTGATGATTACACAAACTAAACAGTTAAGCCCCAGGTTGGTTGTATAAGTAGGGCTACTTTGTGGGATAAAAACTACCTAAGTTTTGACAAAATTAATATCTGCCTGGGCCTGGCCTGTGTATAAAGTGGTTTGCAATTGAGTTTCAAAAGTTAAAGACTGAAAAACACTTCGCTCCTTCTTAACTAATAAAAAGTGAAACCAAAACTGGTTACGACTTGCACACAAATAGTTCCCCGTGAGCTTGGCACTGGTTACATGATTGTATGAGTTTTTCTTTGTCAAGTTGAACTCGGCCAACGACTGGGTTATTTGCATATGTGATTGGCCAGAGTAATTACTTTACAATACTCAAATGGAAACCCTGCTAAAAGAACTTCAATTTTTTAACATTACTGGAAATATGTTGTGTTACTGAACATTATGTTAATCTTACAGCCGCTGCCAGCATACATGTATCACATCCCAGTCATGTCATTTTTTTAAAGGAATAGGCTGTTATATAGTTCCTGTCCCCTGGCGCCAAGTTGGCGCATAGGGCCTCTGGCTGTTATATAGGGATGGATATAAATGTACTATATTTGATGTGATAAATTTTAAGTCTGTTATACATTTTATCTTGATACATGTATTTGAGAAGATGTTAAGAGTACAAGAGAAATTATTGAGACAACATTTAATTAAAGATGCTTTTATTGTTGGAAGTTTGTGAGCCATTAATTTTTTTGATGCATTCTACTCTGTAAGCTGCCATACTTCTGCAGGTAAAAACAGTAACATCAACCACAGTACATGTACATTATCATATACCAGTAATGTAATCCAGGCACTTCCCAGTATTTTTAGTATGGTAAGATCACAATAATCACTCAGTGTAATCTGGGCATTTCCCATTCATAGCATCATCGGAATAACCACAAAAACCATATTGTAATTTAGGTATTTCCCATTCATAGGATTAATGTACAACAAAAATAACCATCATGTATTCTGGGCATTTCCCATTAAAAGCATGAATGGCATTTCCACAATAACCATCATGTATTCTGGGTATTTCCCATTAATGGCATGAATGGTATAACAACAATAACCATCATGTATTCTGAGCATTTCCCATTTAAAGCATGAATGGTACTTCTGCAATAACCATCATTTATTCTGGGCATTTCCCATTAAAAGCATGAATGGTATTTCCACAATAACCATCATGTATTCTGGACATTTCCCATTTAACGCATGAATGGTATTTCCACAATAACCATCATGTATTCTGCGTATTTCCCATTTAAGGCATGAATGGTATAACAACAATAACCATCATGTCTTCTGAGCATTTCCCATTAAAAGCATGAATGGTATTTCCACAATAACCATCATGTATTCTGGGCATTTTCCATTAAAAGCATGAATGGTATTTCCACAATAACCATCATGTATTCTGGGCATTTCCCGTTACCAGAAAGGTCATTTTATAACATGGAAATTAAGCAATAACCATGGTGTTACCTAAAATCCATTAATGGCATTAAATGCAATTTTACTGTCACGTCAGTAAAATATAGTTAATGGAACGTGACGCTCGTAATCAGTAAGCCTTTCATGGCGGCGTTGTTTTCAATTAAGCTATTGTGTAGGCAAGCTCCCAAGGCCAAACAGACTCTGAGATACATTGTATTCTAGCTCAAACATTATGGCTTTGTTACCTCTAGCAGATTATAACGATCGATAGCATTGGCCAAGAATATTAAAGCACTATTCATGGCTAAGAGTATACACGTGTAATGCTAAGCTGTCCGGTAGTACAGCTCTTTCTACTGGCTTTCCCAGCAGACAAGCGTCTAGCTATAAAAGCTCAAACAAACTGTTCAGAGTTCACTTTGGTGTTCTGTTGTACAGCGCAGTTAGCACTTGCTATACTATTGTTAAAAGTTTTCCCTCCCTCCCTCCCTTTGGAGAAGAGGTTGGTTTGCTATTTGTTATTGTAATAAACTTGGGTCACTCCTGTGTGGTGCGGTTAAGTCTGCGCAGCGACTTCCCCCAAGCGTCTTGGCTACGTTGCCTATGAATATCGCCCGCTACCAATACTCTTGTCCGATCCAGCACGTGCTGTCTTGCAGTCAGCTCGTAGTGCTGGGGAGATATGTGAGGTTCTTGTGTCACGCAATCTCCGGAAGTCGCACAGGCTTACCTAATGCAAGGCAGTGCTCCCCCATTAACGCCAACTTGGGTCATTGTTTGTTTTAATTAGTAATTTGCGTGATAAGCAAACAACGAGTCACGATTAGATTATTTTGAAAGGAACAGTTACATTAAGGCTTTTTTCACCATTTTCCACATAGTGGGATCAGCTCAATTTCCATTATTGGTAAATGAATTCCCATTAATGGAAATCTTAAGAAAACATTAATGGTAATTATTCGCGTTAACCATTGATGGGTTTTAACAATGGTTAAAGCACTTTTTTCCACCTTCAAAACCATTAATGTTTTTTTGAAAATTTTTCCTGTGGGAATGAAATGGACCATAATCAAGTAAGCACTCCTTCAAATGGCCATGCAGATGCATATTGGGAGTGACAAGATCTTTTCCATACAATGTCTCAAATATTTGCAAAATTGCGTCAGATACCTGTCTCCAATTTCAATGTCATTGTCAGTCAGTACTCTCTTGCCTAGGCTCTTGCAGGCAAGGACAAAGAAATGCCAACACTGAAGGTGGTCTTCTGGCAGGATTCCTTGCAGTGCAAACAATGAAAACACTGATGTCCAATTTTTCCATTGATCTGCTGTGAATCCTGAGAAACTTGCTGAAATCTTTCCAGGTATGCGACCAATATCTTGAGGAACTGTCATGGAATCTACTAGCTCTTGGATTCTTTGAAAATCCTCATCACTGAGGAACTCATTTTTCTCATTTAGCCACACATTCTTCATCATGTGTTTAGCTGTCCCAAGATAAAGATTATGCATTGGGTCCACCACAAAATAGCATATACAATCAAAGTACTCTAGCTTTTGTAAAACTGAGTACCTGGCACCTAATTCGGAACAGAGTCTTTGTTGTGCGGCAGGGCTGGTTTCCTCCAGTGTATGCTTTGCTGCATTCTTATGTTCTAAAGAGTTTCTAGGATTCCAGTTCTCTCTATTGAAACCACTGAAATCAAGCCCCTCTCCAGACATAAAGTTTTTCTTACAGCGGGAACATCCTTGAGATGCGATGTGTCCAATCATAGAACAGAGATAACAATAGACCTTGCGAACAGACCAATCACATAACCTTGCTTTGACGGCATCTTCGGGAAAACTCCAACAACAAATGATTTGACTCAACTGCAGACTCGACTGTGTTGATCTTTCTTTCGACGTACAGTGTACGATCAACTATGGCAAGTTCTCGAATCGGAAACGCTAGTCCTTCAGAATTCCGCCTTGTTTTAATGAAACTGACTGAAGTTCAAGAGAAATTAAACACAACGGATCAATCGTCAGTCACAGCGCAGCTGAGACAAGTGGACGATTCACTTCAAATCGTTGAGGGAAACCAGACAGATATTTCCGATGCCGTCCTTAACAACCTGCAGAGTATCGAGACGCCGATCGAGACTGGATTTAAAGCCTTGGAGGAGAAGATTGCAGCTTTAGAAAGAAAAGTTGGGGACTGTCCTGCAATCGCAGAGGGAAGCACTTCAGGAATGTTAACGCCACCAGGTTCTTCAAAGAAAAGAAAAATCGCCCACCATCCTGATCTCTCGGTGAGTGATGTTAGTCTTAGTAGACTACAACTTCCCGGGACAACTTATACGTTGTCTTTAGTGCATGTTTCTTACCTAGCTTAGATTATATGATGACTTTTTTTAAGAATTTTGCGGCTTGCCAACCAAACCCAAAAGCCGGTTTTAAAATGCGCGCCATACAAGTTTTCGATTTCTCACATCTATTGTTTGTTTTGCTGCACAGCCGCCTGTGAGCTGATATGTTTGACAGACTGCTTGTGTCCTGTTGTAAAGGCGCCGAGGGATCTTTAATAATCATTCCTTATTGTTCAGTTTGGGAATACAAGGAGCCGGCACTTTTTATTACCAATGCATTGTAATCTTTCACAGCACTATATCCGTTCAAAGATGGAACAGCTGGGCCTTTCATGGAACACTGACAAAAAGTAAGTTTAATAAGTGATGTATAAACTTATAAGGTAATATAGAAACAAAAAAACTGTTGAAAAGTAAAACAAAAATGTTTCTGTTATGATAAGTTGGTAACCTGTGTAGTTGTGTTATCACGTGATCTTAAGTAAAGATGTTCAGTAAAATCACTGGAGAATAAAAACTCAGAAGATACAGACGTGTACTTCTTTACTCATAACATGGTACCAGGATCTCTTCAATAGTAAGCTTACTGACTCCGAACTGTGACATGGAACGCATTAAACCTCCCTCGGAATTGGATATTGATAGTCTGAACCTCGCAGAAGAGTGAAATGAATGAAAAGAAGCGTGGGAATTGTATCGGGTATCGAGCGGCCTACACGAAAAGGACGATGCCGTAAAAATAGCAACCATCCAAAGTGTTCTCGGCAACAAAGCAAGACGAGCGCTCAAAACCCTACCGGGCATTTCCAGAGATATCACAGAAAGAACCGTTGCAGGCATTTTAACAGTGCTCGAAACGTATTGTGTACCACGGAAAAACACATTTTACAAACGATACCGTTTTAGAACGACAGTACAAGAAGGTCGCTCAATCGACGTATTTGTCACAGATCTTAGACGAAGAGCGATCCAAAGCTCCGAGAGCGACTACTACGAGAAACGGATTTGACACTCGAGAAAGCCGTAAAATAATGCAGAATCACGGAACAATCCAAAGGACAATCCAAGATCTTCAGCTCCCCACCTACCGAAGAGGACAGCATTGATACCGTAAAGAAAATACAGCCGCCGGTCGATACTGGAAAATCCAAACAGGAAGACTCAAAGAAAATACTCAAATGCAAATTCTGCGCCATGTCTCACAACAGAGGAAATTGTCCCGCCTATGGCGCCACGTGTCTCAAATGCAACGGGCGAAACCACTATGCTCGATGCTGTCTCAAACCAAAGAATGACACGGAAGAAAGAAGAGTTCGTCACGTACAAATTGAACTGAGTGAACACAAAGAACCAATGGAGGGGCTGTACATCGAGGAAATTCAAGGTAGCACTAGAAGGAACATTCAGTCAGACTTATTAGTTAATAATGTTCCTGTAACTTTCAAACTCGATACGGGTGCAGAATGTAATGTAATGTCCATGCGTTTGGCAAATGAGTTAAATGCTCGTATAGAGCCAACAAACATGTTACTCAAATCATTTGGGGGGCACCAATTAGATACAGTGGGCAAATGTTTTCTGGATACTAAAGTAAATCACAGTAAGGGTACAACTTTTTTGGAGTATTATGTCCTTCGGAATGATGTGAAACCTCTCTGGGGTTTAGACTCCTGCTTAGAGCTGGAGTTAATCAGCCTTAATAACAAAGTAGAACAAATAGGTCACAGCATTGATGAAGTCCAAGCAAATCCTGGCCTTCTGGATGAATTTCAGGATGTTTTTAAAGGTTTAGGATGTGTTGAGGGTGAATATAACATTAAGTTGAAGGCTAATAGTCCCTCCATTCAACCACAAAGGAATGTTCCCCTAAGATTGTTGGACAAACTCAAACTAACTCTAGAAGATCTTGAAAGTAATGATATTATTGCTAAAGTGGAAGAACCCGTTGACTGGGTCAGTAATTTAGTAATTGTTGAAAAACCAAACAATTCGCTGAGATTGTGTTTAGACCCACCAGATCTAAACGAAGCAATTGAACAGGAAGATTTCAAACCTCCAAGCTTTGAAAAAATTTCAAACACGTTGAACGGTTGTAAAGTTTTCTCAGTTGTTGACATGTCAAATTGTTACTGGCACCAAAAGCTCACAGAAAAATCTTCATTTTTATGTGTGTTCAACTCGCCTTTTGGGCGATACCGGTTTAAGAGAATACCATTTGGTATTTCACATGCAAGTGAAGTGGCCCAGAAAATGGTTGAGAAACATTTTGATGATATTATCATTGGAGGTAAGGATGAACAAGAACACGATTTGATCCTACGCAAGGTTCTGACCAGAGCACGAGAGCGCCACATTAAATTCAACCGTGACAAAATTCAATTTCGTGTTAGCCAGGTCAAGTACATGGGTGAAGTGGTGAGTGAGTCAGGATTTTCACCAGACCCAGAAAAAATTTCTGCTATTCACAACATGCCCACCCCATCTTGCAAACAAGACCTGCAAAGGTTACTGGGCATGATCAACTATCTCGCAGGTATATCCCAAATATGTCGGAATTAACTGCACCGCTGCAATCCTTGCTTAAAAGTGATGTACCATGGGCTTGATTTCCAGAGCACGATACTGCGCTTACAAAACTCAAATCAGTCTTGAGTAGTGCTCCGGTTCTACGATTCTATGACACGAGTTTACCAACCACACTCCAAGTTGATGCCAGTAAAAGTGGCTTAGGGGCATGTCTGTTGCAACAGAACCAACCAGTCGCATATGCTTCACGTGCTATGTCCAATTCAGAGACAAACTATGCTCAAATAGAAAAGGAGCTTCTAGCAATTGTTTTTGGGTGTGAGAGATTTAATATGTACACATATGGAGCAGATCATAAACCCCTGGAGAGCATTTTGAAAAAAACCCTTTTCAAAGTGCCTCCTCCATTGCAAAGAATGAGACTTCGTTTGCAAAAGTATAATCTCAAAGTCAGATTCGTTCCAGGGAAGTTTCTGTACATTGCTGATACCCTCTCCAGGGCATTTGATCAGTCCAATGCTCCTATTGACAGTGATATGCATCATGACATGGAGTATTACATTCATTGTGTAATTACCAATCTCCCAATTTCAGATGTTAAGTTGATGGAATTACGAGAGCTCAACCACAGTGATCCTACCATGCAAATGTTACACAAATTTACCAAAGAGGGTTGGCCCGAACACAAACGCAATGTACCTTCTCCTTTAAAATCTTTCTGGGATGTGCGGAATGACATTCATGATGCAGATGGAATTTTACTCAAAGATAACCGACTTGTCATTCCATCTGCATGGAGAAAAGACATTCTCCGGAAATTGCATATTAGCCACTGTGGCATTGAGAAAACCAAAGCTAATGCCCGCATGACAGTATTTTGGCCTGGCATGACCAAACATATTGAAGAAATGGTGTCTAGTTGTGAAAAATGTATGAAATATCAGAGTAAGCAACCCAAAGAACCCATGCAAACCCGGGAAGTTCCACTATTACCATGGCAAATAGTTGCATCTGATCTCCTGGAATACAAAAATCAAAACTATCTTGTGGTTATTGATTATTATTCAAAGTATATTGAGGCTTTCAGGGTTCATGGTAAAACAAGTACTGTTGTTATCCGGAGTCTGAATGAAATTTTCTCAAGACATGGATATCCTCAAACTCTAGTTGCAGATAATATGCCTTATAACTCCAGAGAAATGAAGCAATATGCGACACAATGTGGCATAAATATTGTAACAACCAGTCCCAAATATAGTCGGGCTAATGGTCTTGCAGAAAAGGCAGTTCATGTTGTTAAAAACCTGCTTAGAAAAGAGTGCAATTTGAATGAAGGTCTTATGGAATATCGTAACACACCCATAAGCAATTTTCCTTATTCGCCTAACCAAATGTTGTTCAGTCGGCAAATTCAGACCAGGGTTCCTGTTCACCCGAGTATGTTGGTGCCACAGATTTGTCATGACATTCCTGAACTACTAGAAAGACGTCAAGCTAAATATAAGGAATTCTATGATAAACAAGGTTCCAAACCATTGCCAGAACTTAAGGAAGGGGATAGTGTAAGGTTTATGAAACCAGGTGACAAACATTTATCACCTGCTGTAGTTAGAGGTAAACATGCAACTCCTAGATCGTATTTGATTACTGATGAAACTGGTACAGAGTATCATAGAAATAGAAGACATATTCATCTTACTCAGGAGCCACCTATAACTATAGATGATGATATAGATAATGATGCAGAACCAGTATCTACAGAATCCATTGTGAATCCAGAATCAGACAGTGCTAACTCGGAACACAACCCACCCATCAATGATGTTTCCTCAGGTCCGCGTCGGTCCACACGTATCAGATCTGTTCCGAGTTGGCACAAGGATTATGTCATGTGTTAAGATTTGTAATTGTAGAATCATCAACAGTTGAGTTGTTTGCTGCTTGTTCCAGTTGTTATTATAATCTACTTATCCCTATAGAAGATAGCCAAATAGCTTGAGAAAGGGGATGTTATGATAAGTTGGTACCCTGTGTAGTTGTGTTATCACGTGATCTTAAGTAAAGATGTTCAGTAAAATCACTGGAGAATAAAAACTCAGACAGACGTGTACTTCTTTACTCATAACAGTGTCTTTGCTTGAAATACCTTCTTTTGGATGCTTAAAGAAATTCATTGATATTGAGCTAGCTGGATGATTGTGTAGTTTGTTTTCACTTTCTTTCTGTTTGCATTACAACTTTTGTGGTTCACGCTGACTGGCCAAATTTTGACAACTCAGAAAGCAAATTTCTCTAGGAAACATCATCTGCTGACTTCCACTTGAGGGCTACAAGCCCAAATTGCGTAGTTCCAGGAAATATCCATACTCCCCCACAGAAGGGATTGGAAATTCCTGGGGGTGGGAGGGGTCTTAAAGGCAAAAAACTTAAAGGAAATGTATGAAGCTTAATTGTAATTTTCAGAGGGGTGGGGGGGGGGGGGGGGGGTCTAGAGAAAATCCCTTCCATTGGGGAAGTATGGATAATTATGAAACTACACATTACATGTAGAACAAAATATTTGTTTTAATTGTAACTTTATACTTGAGCACAAGAACTTTGTTTTATACCGTTTTAACTGAGAAGCTAGTGTGTCTCAGTTTGATTGTCATACTAGTAAAATGAACATGTGCAATTATTTTAATTTCTTACAGAGAGAATGAACCACCAAACCAGGCTGTATTAGCCACCATCCTGAAAGAGGTCAAAGAGATAGACCAGATTCAAAATGATTCTCTCTGTACAGAAAGAAGAATTCTAGCTATGTTAACATTTTGTAGTTTTACATGATGAATGCCAGTGCATTATTGACGTTATCCTGTGAACATGCTTTGAGGTGGTGAGCCAAATGTATGTTGCTTTACTTGCCAATTTCCTTCGCTGGCCCAAGCTATGTTGAGATTTATAAGCATGTTAGAACTCAAGAGAAATGCTTAGAGAAGCACAAGCCGGGGACAAGTGCTTCTCATTCAGTAATTTCATAAGGAAATTCTTTAGAAAAATCAGTCTTGTTCAGATAGGGATTGCTTTGCCAAATAAACACATTTTGTTTCAAGTGCCCCATCTTGCCCTTTGGTCACTACACCCTGAAAACTGACAATCTTTTTCATATGCCTGATTGCGGTGTACCAATCTTTCCTTTCAGATGCTATTTCTCAAAATTTCTCATCATCAAAGAAACGTAGGCGACAGGAAGAAAATGGTACCTATGAGCAGTATCAAAGGGAGCAAAAGAGGCGACAGAGAATTAAAAGGGTAAGGACATCTCTAATATTTGAATAGTTTGGTTTTTCTCGTTTTGGAACATGATGCTAGCACAAAAAAGTTGTTTGACAGGAGTCTTCTAAACACTGAATTATCACACCAGCTTTTATCTTTCAATAAATTTCTGATGGTTTGAATTTAAGTTTAATCTAAAAACAGGAAAGGGTTGAATTACACTTTAGATCTGGTGCTAAAACCCTTTTACACCAAGAACCACTCCAACCAGTGACTCTGAGATTCATTCAAGGGTCTTTAAAAATGGTTTATTGTAGGATTTGCTTGCTATTCAGTATTATAAAAACTTCTTTCAAATTTGTCCTTTTAGAAACTGGATAAGAGAATAAAAGTTGCAAGGAAAGAAGAAAGGAGAGACCCGATCTTCGAGGCCCTGCACACAAGTCTAGTCTCCTCTGATGAATCTGATGTAGAAGATCCAGCAGCAATGGTGACCAGGCCTCTCACCTGGAGGACAGAGGAAGTGTCCAACTTCTTTCGTAATTTAGACCAGAGGTATAAGTCCTCCATGACAAACCAGCAGAAGAGGCAATCAGTTAACAGAAGGGTTGGTACACCAAGTCGTAGGAATAGTAGCGAGATCCCAGAAAAATTGCTTTGGGCCACCACCTTGTAATTTTAAATTATCCTAAGATATTGCTGGGTATACAGCAGTCATTCAACTCTCTTCTAGGGACCACTTCTTGTAAACTTGCTATATTTTTACACAATGATATGGATGATGTTGGTCTGTCATCTCCATTTTTTTCATTCTGTCTGAAATTAGTTTTGAATTAAGACAATTTGTTCATTTCAATTTTCTCACAAGAAACCACCTCCGATGACAAATTTAAAGTGAGACTTTTGTACAATCGTGGTTGATTACAAGAGAGTTTGAAGACTGTAAACACATATATAGCAAGTAACTTTTACTAACAACATGTTAAATACCAGTATATTTTGACAATTCAAGTCATCAGGCAGCCTACATTTAAGTTATTGTGGAAGGTGAATTTTTCTGGAATATTTTGCTTTCCCTAACCACTGTTTGGCACTTATGTCCAGGATTGAATGCAGGTGTTTTTTATACCTCATATATGAATGGACGTTTTACCATTTGCACACTACTTCATATTGATGTAATGTATATGAAATGATTCATATGTGAACTGCGGATATACATGAAGGTGATATGTGATCTTCGCAGTGAATTTCCAATTTAAGCAATTGGAATAAAGAAGCCTGAAAAAAATCAGGGCTTCAACGGGATTCGAACCCGTGACCTCCGCGATACCGGTGCGATGCTCTACCAACTGAGCTATGAAGCCACACATTGGGAGCGAGGTCAATTGTGAGTTCATATTTTCCCGTGAAAGGAGTGAAATGATGTAATGTATATGAAATGATTCATATGTGAACTGCAGATATACATGAAGGTGATATGTGATCTTCGCAGTGAATTTCCAATTTAAGCAATTGGAATAAAGAAGCCTGAAAAAAATCAGGGCTTCCCGTTGAAGCCATGAGCTGGATGCGTGTACAAAGTTCCCGAAGATTTCCCTCTCTGACAGGAGGGCGTTTTCCCAAACAAATGCACTTTGCCGGGGATGTCTCAAGTGGGGCCATATACATATATACAAGGAATGCAGAGGAAGGAAGACCTGTAGGACATGTAGTCGCAGACATCCAACTTCTCTGCACGATGAATCAACAACGCAAGATGAGTCCTCTGATCAAGTCAACAGAGACCCAGTATGCCATTCTATTGATGTATGTAGCACAAGTAGCTATCCTGAGCCTGTTAAACACTCTCTTATCGTTCCAGTGTGGCTCCATCATGAAGATAGTCCAGATAGCAAGATAATGGTGTACGCATTGCTCAATGACCAGTCTGATGCCGCTTCATCAAAGAAACGGCTCTTGAGATGCTCGGTATTGAAGGTCCTGAAGTTCACCTGAAACTTTCCACAGTTCTCGCGGAAGACATCACAAGCCAGAAGATTAACGGCCTTGTGGTATGTGGAGTCAACAAGAGTACAGAGATCCCCCTTTCCCGAACCTACTCAAGAGACATCATTCCAGCTAAGTGGAGTCAGATACCTAGACCCGAAACAGCACGCAAGTGGTCGCACCTCAAGAGAATTGCTGACCACCTTATGCCATATGATGACAGCTTAGATGTCAGTCTGCTGATTGGAATTAACTGTGCACGTGCGATTAAGCCAAGAGAGATCATCCCAGAAAATGATGATGATCCTTATGTGAAGAGAACTGTCCTTTTTTGGGGAATAATTGGTATGACTGCACCAGATGCTACTGGGTATGATGACGGTGTGAGAGTCAATTGTATCATCTCATGTGAAGTTCAGTTTATCCTAAGGAAAATCTGTCACTTTGCCCTGAAGACCTGCACCAAGGAAATCTTTACTCCGCTGCAGGTTAGAAGGATGTTTGAGCAAGATTTCCCTGAAGAAACTACTGAAGAGCGTTCACTCTCAATCGAAGATAAAAAATTTATGAAGAAGATGACAGAAGGAATACACCAAAGAACGGATGGACACTATGAATTGCCTCTGCCATTCAAACAAGAGTTAATAAGGCCGCCTGACAACAAAGAAGTTGCTCTGAATTGGCTCAGCAAACTAAAAAGGAGGCTTGAACATGACAGCCGTTACCGAAGGGACTACCTTTCTTTCATGGCCGAAATAATCCAGCGCGGCAACGCTGAACGAGTGCCCGTCGAAGACATCCATCTCAACAACGGTCATGTGTGGTATATCCCTCACCATGGGGTCTACCACCCAAAGAAGCCAGATAAGATAAGAGTTGTCTTTGACTGTAGCGTGGAGTTTGGTGGCGAATGTCTTGACCGACACCTCCTCCAAGGTCCTGATCAAACCAACTACCTGGTTGGTTTACTTTGTCAATTCCGTCAAGAGCCAGTGTTATATGTGATATAGAGGGCATGTTTCATCAAGTCCATGTCAATCCAGAACAACGCAACTTTCTTCGTTTCCTCTGGTGGGAGAATGGCAACTTCGATAGCGAACCCAAGGTGTACAGAATGACGGTTCACCTATTTGGCGCCACCTCCTCGCCGGCGCGTGCAAACTTTGCGCTAAAGAAGGTTGCTAGTGATTATGAAGACAGGTGTGGCCCTGAAGCAGCTGACTTTGTGAAGAATAATTTTTACATGGATGATGGTTTGAGGTCAGTGTCAACACCCGAGGCAGCCGCAAGCTTAGTGAAGAATACAAAGAAGTTGTGTGGGAAAGGAGGGTTCAACCTCCATACGTTTGTCTCTAACCACAAGGCTGTAATAGATTCTATATCACAAGATGACCGTTCCAAGGTCCTTCAGAATCTGGACATCACCAAGGATATGCTGCCAGTTGAACGTGCCCTTGGAGTTCAGTGGTGTGTCAAATCAGATAGTCTGCAGTTCAGAGTTGAGTTAAAGGACCAGCCATTGACAAGGAGAGGCATCCTGTCTACTGTGAGTTCTGTGTTTGATCCTCTGGGCTTGCTCGCCCCTGTCATCTTGATTGGAAAGAAGATCCTCCAGGAGCTGTGTCGTGATAGGGCAGGATGGGATGATACAGTTCCAGAACCCTTGCGAGCTAGATGAGACCGATGGAGAGGTGACCTACTTCAACTTTCTCACCTGAAAGTTCCAAGATGCTACAAGCCAGAAGGGTTTGGAGAAGTCAAATCTGTGGAGCTGCACCACTACTCGGATGCCAGTAAAAATGCCAATGGTCAGTGCTCATATCCAAGGTTGATCAACCACTCTGGCCAAATACACTGTTCGCTTGTAATGGCTAAGTCACGAGTAGCCCTGCTCAAACCAGTAACAATTCCAAGGCTGGAGTTAACAGCTGCTCAATTATCAGTAAAGGCTGGTGCCACCCTCCACCGAGAACCTGAGTACGATCAGATTACTGAAGTGTTCTGGACTGACAGCAAGGTCGTCATTGGGTACATTTCCAACGATGCACGTCACTTCCATGTGTTCGTTGCCAATTCAGTCCAACAGATATGAGACCGCACATCACCGGGTCAGTGGAGGTACGTGGAAACAGCCCAAAATCCAGCAGACGATGTTTCGCGTGGCTTATACACGCACAATCTCATTGAATCTAAACATTGGTGGAATGGTCCAGAATTTCTTTGGAAGCCAATTGAGAACCAGAGCTTTCTGGATGGTACGATCCCACGGAAATTTTGCCAGATGATCCCGAAGTGAAGACCTCTGTCATGGCTACACAAGGTCAAGAGCGCTTCTCACTCTCTGAACACTTGAAGTCCTTTTCCACTTGGCATAAGACCAAGAGAGCAGTTGCTGCATGCCTCTGCCTTCAGAAGATATACAAAGGAACTGGTTCAGACAAGCAAGGACAGTTGAAGTCTGGAGATCGGCACAAAGAGATTGCCAGAGAGAAACCTAAGGTTCAAGTGTTGAAGTCCACGGGGCTACAAGCTGCCCACTATGTCCCATTTAACACCCAAGACCTTCAGGAGGCCGAAACAGAGATTATAAGAAGCCTTCAGAGGGAAGAGTTCCAGAGCGAAATTAGCTTGCTCCACGGCATAGGTGTACAAGTGCTGCAAGATCAAACTCAACTCAGAACCATGAAGAAGGCCAGTTCTTTCTACAAGTTGGATCTTTTCCTTGACAAGGGTGGCACTCTACGGGTTGGTGGTCGCCTCAAGCATGCCGACCTCCCAGAAGCCGCCAAACACCCTGTCATTCTTTCCAAGAAGGGGCATGTGACAGACCTCATCATTTCCCATTATCACAAAGCTGTAGAACACCAAGGACATGGAATTACCCTTAATCAGATCAGATCATCAGGATTTTGGATCATTGGTGGGAGTTCAGCTGTATCTCACTACATCTCAAGATGCGTCTGCTGCCCAAAATTAAGAGGAACAGTGCAAGAACAAAAGATGGCTAATCTCCCAGAAGACTGGGTCCAACCTGCTCCACCTTTCTCGTATTGCGCTGTCGATTATTTTGGCCCTTGGTATGTAACTTGAGTACGATAAGATTACTGAAGTATTCTGGACTGACAGCAAGGTCGTCACTGGGTACATTTCCAACGATGCACGTCGCTTCCATGTGTTCGTTGCCAATTGAGTCCAACAGATATGAGACCGGACATCACCTGGTCAGTGGAGGTACGTGGAAACAGCCCAACATCCAGCGGACGATGCTTCGCATGGCTTATACGCGCACAATCTCATTGAATCTAAACATTGGTGGAATGGCCCAGAATTTCTTTGGAAGCCAATTGAGAACCAGAGCTTTCTGGATGGTACAGATCACACGGAAATTTTGCCAGATGATCCTGAAGTGAAGACCTCTGTCATGGCTACACAAGGTCAAGAGCGCTTTTCACTCTCTGAATGCTTCAAGTCCTTTTCCACTTGGCATAAGACCAAGAGAGCAGTTGCTGCATGCCTCTGCCTTCAACATTGTTGGGTCATGTTGTGAGATGTTGTGAAGGAGTTGGCCAAACGTATGCAACATTTTAAGTAAGCATATCGCAACAACTTTGCGAGGGCTAAAAAATCATTTAAATCTCTGTTTATCCTTCTCTATTTAAATTTTTGAGGGGAAATGTGAAAGAAAAGAGTCTTGCCAAGAAAAAAATTGCCCAGCCCCTAAACCCCATTTGTTGACAACCTGTTGATGTTAGCGTGGCCAATTAAAAGGAGGATGATTTAATTTAACTGAATCCGATTGGATAAAATAATGTGATGTCGACATCATCCAATAGGCCTAAATTGAGTAGCAACACGTGCAAGCCGCTCAACGCCTGATGTCTATAATGGACGACAAGGTAGCAAGCAATTCGCATAAGAATTTCAATTCGTAGTTTCTGGTTACAAGCTTACTTAATGGTATTGGCAAACTGCATATAAGATACTTGATATGGTATTCTTTTCGCCCTCTGTGCAGAAATCCTAGCGAATGCAGCTAGAAATAACAAAAATATTAGAGGAATACAAATTCACAACAAAGAATACATATTATCGCAATATGCAGATGACACTACTGCCTTCGTCTCCAATGCATCGTTGGCCCAAAACTTGTTTGAAACACTATGCACCTTCCAGGACGTTTCAGGCCTGGAAATAAACAAGACCAAAACCGAAGAAATGTGGTTGGGTGCGTGCAAACATAACACCTTGAAACCTTTTGACATAGCTTGGCCTTCAGAACCGATATATGCACTAGGAATCTATTTCTCTTACGATGAAGATGAAGCTTTCCAAAAAAATTTTGGACCAAAAATTATTGTCTATGAAGAACCTTTTAAGTCTTTGGAAGTTGAGAAACCTTACGTTGTACAGTCGAATAACCATTCTTAAAAGCCTTGCCCTTTCGAAACTAGTTTATAATACATCAGTACTCGCTACTCCCTGGGAATTTGTATCTTCAGTTCAAACTACCATCTCTCGTTTTGTTTGGAACAACAAACCTAAAATCAAACACACTACGATGATTGGTCTGAAATTTAAAGGTGGTTTAGATTTGCCGGATTTCAAAATAATAAACAATGCCTTGAAGTCACTTG
>OY855906.1:19619660-19737160 GCA_963693305.1 Meandrina meandrites
TCTACCGTATTTTCTCATTAAACACCCCGGGCTTTTATTTCAAACTTAGCCTGCTGGATCTGGCGTTTATTTGGCTCCTGTTAGACTGCATGCAGTCTGTTTTTCTCTCGAAATTCACAAAGGGAATGCTGTAAACTAGGGTTTAAGACGCGAGACGGGGAGATTGTGGCGAGACAACAGCGCGCGAGGAAAAATAGACTGCGGATTCTTATGCATTTTTTGAGGATATCCGTCAGCCCAGCAACGGAGAAGCTGATTGGCCAATGTGCGCAATCTTAAGTTGCGCGCGCGCAATGGCGTTACGGATCATGTGTTTGCGTCAACACGTCAACGCAGTGTTTTGTTTCACGAAGTTCCTTTAAATGAGCTTGAAAATTCATCCAATACAACCAAGCGCCTCTTAACGTCTTGTTATTAGTCTTGTTATGGAGCGGAATTTTCTTTATGTCTTGAAGCAAAGTTTATAACGAGCTAAAGCAGCGCGCGTGCAAATAAAAAAGCAGTTAATCGCGAGATCCTTGACGCCATTCCACGCGCACAATTTAAATTGGCCAATCAGCTTCTCCGTTGCTGGGCTGACGGGCATATCCTCAAAAATTACAAAAGAGTCCGTAGTCGGTTTTTTCTCGTCTCGTCCCAAGCCCTTCCCGTCCATACTGCCTGGTGCAGTTCCCGATATAAAAGCGCTCCTCCGACCCTTAGAGAAAAGACCGACTACAAGTAGTCTAGGCTCCTGTAGTCTATTTGAGCCCAATTAGCTTGCATGGCCTTTGTTAAACTTCAATTTGGCTTATGTATCTACAGCCCATTGCCCTTCAAATAAATACCTTAGGGGCCTATTTTCAACTACACCTTCGAGACCCAGTGTTTAATCGAGAAAATACGGTATGTTTTCGCTTAATCAGATACTCATTTGTTCTTCAATTTCTTCGGACGCATAACAGAAAAGAATAAACCTTATTTTAACAATTGCCTAGTTCAGTTTGTAATAAACAGTTACCTTTTCGTGACAATGTTTCCTTTGGTTCGATCCGCCATCTTGCTTAGAAATAGGTTCCAGGTTTACGCGGACAGAACTTAATCATTTCCTGCTTTTAATATTGGTGCAAAGGAGCAGAAAAGGTGTTTTCTCCAGGGACATACAGTACGTACAGTCAACTCGCGTTATAGCAGACATGCTCGTAGCGTCATTTAGTGTCCGTTATAGTGAGAATTCGTAATAGCGGGGGTCCTTTCCAGTCAAACTTCTTTTGTGGAAGATCTGGATTTTTTCCATAATAGCGAGTGTCCGCAATAGCGAGGCATCCGCAAGGCGAGAGTTAACTGTACTTTGCAAATTGTTTTACTCACAAATATGGCTTAAACGAAACAAGCCAGGTTAAACGAAAGGAGCCAGTTAAGCCTTCAGTATCGAAAGTAATGTTCAATACCTAGTCAAAAATGATTTACAAGACCGCGCAGTAAATGAGACTTCCATTGCTCTCCCAGTACGCACTTAGTTGAGATTCTATAGCCAAAGCCCTTTAGCTGCTCTACCTTCAAGAATTTTGATCAACAAAGAATTATTTTTAGAACATTAAGATCTAGAATTCACTTTGATTTTATTATTCCGGATTCCGGTTCCGGTTTCCGGTTCAGGATTCCAGGTTTTATGGTTGCCCCTCAATTCGGCACTTTTTTGATTTGGTTCTATTTTCTTTTTGCCTTCTCTTTTTGGGAATTAATGCTGACAGAGCAGTTATCTTTTTGCGCAACACAATTTCAGCATCTGAAGAATACGAAAGCTGCAGTAGACATGCTGAACATTAGGATGGCTCGGAAAAGAGAACTTATTGATAAGCAAATAAATTGAATTGACGCAAAGGTAGCAAGGCTTGGAGAACTACTCCCTGATTCAAGGAAGAAAGATCTAGTGGTAGAAAAACAGATGCACATCCATGACAAGTATAGTGTGAAATGCTTTAATCAAAGCAGGAAGCAATTAGCAACCGACCTCTTAGAAGAGAACCGAGTTAAAAGGCGCAAAACATCTACTGGTGCATCAAGGGTGTTGGATAGCAAAGACGAAGAGCTAATTCAAAAGGCCATCAAGGACAAGAGTACCGCACATGGAAGACATCATGATGAGTCAAAAAGAAAGATTTTCTTACAGTTGCAAAGTACTCTTTGTACAAGAGAGGTAAAAAACTTACAAGGAGTGCAACTACTCTACTAAACAGAGGCAGACCGAAAAATGTTTCATCTAGAGCAGCAAAACTACATTTGGGGAAAGGGCTTTTTTGTGCTAAAAAACCACCCAAGATGGAGCAACAAGAAAATGAATGCACACACCACCAAAGTAAGCACATAAAAAATGCTAATCGCACCTGTTTTCGAAAGATAATGAAGGTCTGGTACTCTCTCTGGCACTGATGTTGGGGTTCGTGATACCAAGTCAGGGAAGATATATGATGTCTCTGACGAGGATAAGCAGAGAAAACTTTCACAGTATCATTTCAGTACTCCTCAAGTGCACATTACTCCTTCATCGTTTTGTTTTATGACCGGACACCAAGAAATCATTGATGGGAAACTTCACTTGTGAATGACACAGATCAAACTATAGTTACAGTCAGGCCAAAATACTATATTGGTAGTTCGGCTGGCAAGAGGGGGGGTCAGTGATTTTTGTGTCAGGATTAAAAGGGTGGGCCACATTTTTTGTGCTAACTAGGAAGGGTGGGCCACTAAAACTTTGTCTGCAAGAAAATCGATTTCTCTGGCCCACCCCCACCTTTACTTTATGAGCAGTCCCTAAATGTAATAAAGGTCCTAAGTGTAATAACTTTTGACTCTAAATGAAACAAAGGTGTCGAGTATAATAATAGCAATTAGCTTCATGGCTCAACATGAAGTCATTATGATAAATAAAGAAGATTTAACTGTTTGGCCTTTGGCCTTTTGCACTTTTTTATACAAAGGCAAGAGAGCATAAGAGCATAAGATGTGCCCACGCGTTGATCCATTTGACTTGCTATTATTTGTTTTACAGCCAATACAAGTCCGCTGCTTAGGCCAAATTCTTTGCATAACTTGCGCATGCTATGGTAGCCATTACGTGAAGTGACCCGATGGCTGTAACTGTCTTGTGGAAGCCGACGGATATAATGACTTGTAAGTCATTTAAGGCAATCACCAAGCTGACAAAGGGAACTATAGGTAGTGATAACACTTAATTCAGTTCCAGTTAATATAAAGTCTATTATCCTATCTAAAACTTCATTTGGCAGTTGATTGTGCACTTTATCATCATCGCTGTCATCATCATAATCTTCTTCTTCTTCTTCTTCTTCACCAAGACTTGCCTCTTTAACTTGATTGGCAGCACTTTCAACAGCATTGTTATCATCATTTTCATCTTGGCTTATCCCTTCTTCTTCACTGCCAGCTCTTTTGAATAATGTTCGGAAGTTGAGACTGACTACCCAATAATATTATGTTCGACCCTTGTTCTGAATGTTTAGCCGATAACTAAGTTGGTAAGTTTCTTGATTTGTGATTTCTTTTTTTACTTATTTTTTTTTACTTATAGTGAATTTTGTTCGGCTCTATAGAATTATGTTCAGAAAGTGGTTGCTTCGGATTACGTTCGGCAAGTGGACTGGAGCCTCGCAAGAAGAATGTCACGAGCAGTCCTGGGTCAAGTAAACTTTCCCGCTCTTTCTATAATTTATTCTAATTATTACCAGCGTTTGTGTGCTATTTCGATCAAACATGGTGGACCACAAACATGGAAGAGATGCGCTAGACGGCGATGAAATGCACCCAGGGGGCAACGAAGAGGTCAGTTCGGAGTGTAAAAGTGCAAAAGCAATACGGCTACTCCGTGAAGTAACTACTTTACTAAGCAATACAACAGATCAGCTGAACAAACATGTCGCAGCAGGTCAGGTTGGAGCATCAGCAAGCAACGCTTTGCACAATTTTCGCACACTTTTTGCTCCTTACCGTCAAGAACGTCAATCTGGTTTGTCATTGTTATCATCGGTGCCAACCAAGAAGTGTTCTGTAAGGCCTAAATCCTTTCAGCCAAAGGAAATCTGGACACACAACTTCTTCTGTTTAGCCTCCAAAGAAGTTGAGCTCCTCCAAGAGCCAAAAAGTTCGACCTGCAACAGGCGGGACTAGGCCGAAGGTCTCCAAAAGCTTGAGGAGTTTTCCAAGTTTTCTCAAGGTGGAGGCTTTGAGATAATGAGAACCGGCCATCAGGGTAGTAACAGCACCCTTACTACCATAATACACCCAGCAAGTGGATATTCCATACCATTTCTCAGAGACAGCTCCGGACTGGGACAGGCTTTGGCTTATATTCAACCCCTGCAGCGTTACTTGGACAGAAATCCAGCAGTCAAGGTGACTTTCTTTCTCCTGATTGTTGTTTTCGCCATTTAGCCTATGAACCTTGGTTTGTTGGATTGTGCGATATCCTCGCCTCAGATAGAGGACCTTCGTGCATGAAGCTCAAGAAAATAAAGGGGGGCGGGGGTGACTGCTGTATTATAATGTGAGAGGAAGAGGGGAAAGCTTTTTATCTCCGGAGAGGTGTTGCGTGTTTTGCATATCCATACAAAATATCTAGCGACCAAAAAATAGAAGATTAGTTTCTTGTCATCGTTTGGCTTAAGCCAAGATTGAAAGTTTCTGAAAGTTCTCCAAGATTAATTATCCATTGTTTAAATTCTTGCCAAAATCTGTTGGATATATCACAAGTCCAAAATAAGTGAATGAGGATCTCTTTATCCTTTTTATTTTGGTAAGAAAAGTGTTGGTCGCTAGTCTTTTGTGTAGATATTTTTGTGCATAGAAAGGGTGTTTTGTAAACTGCCTTCCAGGCGATATTGTCTGGTATTTAAGGCAAGGATTTTGTGGCCCATTTTCTTTAGACCTCAACTGGGTTTTTTTGTTTTCTGCTCTTAAGGATTTTATATGTTAGTCTGTTTGGTTTTGTCGACTTTTGGAAGGTATCAAAAGCAGATTCATGAGGAGTATTGCAGTTGTTGAAGTTAGCTTCATTGCTTTTTTGTAAGGCATTAACAGCTGATAAGATGCCTTGAAAAGTAAGAAAGTTTGTTTTTACGTTGCAGAGTTCTGTAAAATCAGAAAAAGATAGGAAGCTGTTCGCAACATTCATCAAATGACCCACTTTTCTAACTCCCTTTACAGACCATGAACGATAGAATATAGGTTTGTTACCAACACCTATAAGGGAGTTATGCCATAGACTTTGCGCCTTTAGCTGATCAATAGAGGAGATACTAGCTTCAAGTGAGATTTCTGACCAAATGTGGAGTATTTCTGAAGTAAAGGTGTCTGTTGTTTTGATGATTTTTAACAGATCTTGCTTGTTGAGGTTGGCACGAAAAAATTCGACACCACCGAGATTTCGTTATTCAGAATCAAGCAAAAGTTTCCATTTACCTTGATTTTCCAGATCTAGATATTTTTTACCCAATTTGATTTAAGGGCTTTGTTGAAAAGTTTGATATCAATCATCTCTAGCCCTCCATTCTCGTAGTGGTTGATCATTATGTCGCACTTTATCTTTTCCCCCTTGCCATCCCACAGAAAATTGAAGAAAATGTTATTTATTTCTGCTATAGCGCTGTGGTTGGATGGTACAGGAGACAAGATGTAGACCAGTTGAGAGGCAATCTGAGTTTTTAGGACTGTTATTTTGCCCAGTAGAGTCACAGGTAGCCAAAGCTTAAGATACCACTGAAAATAAATAAAATGATCTAAAATTGTCAAATGTTTATTGTTTTATCAATCTTGTATTACATGTTCATGCGAGCTTTGAAAATTAGCAAAATATGCTAATTCTAAAATTGCTCCCAACCATCAAAGTGAAGCGAAAGGTTGCACACTCGAACCGCCAGAATGCAGACCCGTGTTCATGAAATGAGCTGTAATTCTCAAAGTTTGCCATCTTTCCCTCAAAACGCCTCAAATTCAAAGGCTTCGATAGTCATTCCATAAATACATACCGAAAAAGTGCCCAATGTTACATCCTTTCCCCGTCAAAACGACAATATTTTAGTGGTAAACCTCCACGAACCATCCGCGGCCTGAGCGCCTCTGCAATTTTTCTCATTTAATCATATGCAATTTGGAACCACAAAAGCCACTTTCTAGGGGAGGTGTATGCAATGTCGCGTGCGACACATGATTTGATTACAGTTCATCATGTGTTGCACGCGACATTACATACACCTCCCCTAGAAAGTGGCTTTTGTGGTTCCAAATTGCATATGATTAAATGAAAAAAATTGCAGAGGCGCTCGGGCCGCGGATGGTTCGTGGAGGTTTACCACTAAAATATTGTTGTTTTGACGGGGAAAGGATGTAACATTGGGCACTTTTTCGGTATGTATTTATAGAACGACTATTGAAGCCTTTGAATGTGAGGCGTTTTGAGGGAAAGATGGCAAATTTAATCAATCTTTTGTTATATCTAGAAATTTCTTCATGGTTCACACAAATTTTCACACAATTCTGAGAGAATTAATTACCGTTCTATAAGAGTCGTCCATGTTTGTGAACCTGTTGTTTGCCTGAGGATGTCAGACTTGGACGAAAATATTTTTCTGAAAGCGGCCTTAAAAGGCGAAATAACACAGCCGTCCTCTTTGAGGGGGAAGAGGAAAGAAAAGCCAGGAAAAAAGCTCATTGCTATTCGCAGATTGAAGACCTGATTCTAGTGCAAGCTGTTGAGAATTGTGGTCGTGAGTGGTGAAGCGTGGTCCAGTTTATGAAAAAACACGCAGAAGTGTTAGCAGAAAACGGCAAAATATACAGAAAAGCGGACCCGAATGACAAAAAGTTACAAGAAAGACTGCGAAAAAGAGCCGCGAAAATTTTGAGAGACCATGATTCAACAGCAAGGTAAGTGATTTCTTTTTAGTAACGATAAATATCTCTTGGTTCGATACCTTTTTTAAGTCGCGCCTTTCCTTTTTTATTGTTAGCACGAGCACACAAGCCCCCACCATCGACGAAGAATACAACAGTGGGAAAAATTTGCTGAAAAGCAGCAGTTCCAGTGACTCGAGCTGTGAAACGAACAACACGTTGGCGGTAGAAGAGGAGATGTCTTTGATCACAGCGGCCGTCAAAAAACGAGACAAAAAATATGTCCTGAAGCCCCATTAAGAATACCAAGCAGACAGCAATCCAACTGATGTGCTGGGCGCTATAAAGACGAAAAGGGAGGAGGAACGAATCGAAGACAGGTGAGATTTATAAGACATTCATTTCGTTCAACAGCCATATGAAATACACGCAAGACATTATACACATCGATGACCTTTTATGTAATTTGGGACGTATGTAGGACCAGAGAATCAATGATCGTAATAACGACATATCCAACAAGATATGTTTCCCCAGTGATGGCTTTTCTACATGTAAGAATAACTAACTGCTTATAGAAGCATAAAAGTGAATGTCTGTAAAAATCAATGAAAATCCCGAAAATGTGGCCACATCTAAATCGTCTGATATCATGACAAAAAAAAAATCATACACACTTCCCAAGGTTTAATTTTCATTTTTTGCTGGATCTTGTGAGTCTTTGCATGACCGCAGAATAAATTTGCACAAAATCACCGTTTCCGTTACCTTTGGTAACTGGTCCAGTATATGCTATTACACCTGTTGAAGTCTCTCAGCAAACGTGACCTCTGTGAGCGAGAAGCCAAAAAGTGTAAAATTTTGCGTTAAATATGAGCTTTCGGTATGAATACCGGTCTTAGGGATTTCTGACTTTTATATATCCCATATATTTCAGTTACTTACCTAGCCCTACAAACTGACAAATTATGAGTATTTTTATTACAGCGGCCACGATTTCTTTGTCTTAACTGACACTTACTCTTAATACTTAAACTTTACATTCTTATGCTTCAGAAAAATGGGGAAGAGGCAGACAAAGAAGAAGAAGAAGAAGAAGAAGAAGAGGGAGGGAAAAACTACAAAAGGCAAATTAGACGCCTTATTAGATCAGATGACAAAATTGTTGGAAAATGCCAATGCTGCTGCCTTGACGCATACTGAAGCGCTTGCCCAATGGCAGTCAAAATATGCTTCTTCTTCGGATAGTAGTAATGAATAAAATGCTTGAGGAACTCTATTCTTGTTGTTCTAATTGTTGTGCACCGTTTAGAGACATTTTAAATTCAGTTTTTAGTTTAATTATACAGCAGATTTTTTTCAAGGATACACTGAGTATGTCATTTTTGTCTAACTAAGGCGATTGTTTTGTGCCAATTTTGTGTAAATGTTTTTAAAGGCCCAGTTTCACCCTCAATGCATTGCGCGCCCCGTGCCTCTCTAATTGATTTCTCGCAGTTGAAAATTACCGATTCGTAGATTCACTTAGAAATCCGTTTCAATCCTCGATTATTTACTATTCTGGATTGTCAAAATTGTGTAAATAAGTGCCTCTGTTATTGTAGTTTATCTTTTCTTTGTTATTTTGGCTCGTGTTCCCGATAAGTTGTTCATTTCGATCGTTAAGATTAGCATGTAGTTGTGTATGTTGCCATCGGCAATGGCGGATAGCGAACGAAGCGCTCGTGTTGGAAGACCTCGTTTACCTGGGTCGGCAAAGTACATTCGTCTTCGCGAATCCGTATTTAGTCTTTGGCGACAGCGAAAGGAAAGCCATGGAAAGCTTACAGACAGTGAGTTTGCAGAATTTCTTCTGCATCGAAGGTGAGATTTCTGTCATTTCTGTATACTCTACATTCATCCTTTTGAACGAGCGATAGGCTCGAGCAAATATTTCTTTTGATTTGAGTCAGAAGCTCACTTGAATTATTGTTCGCTATTTTACTTTCAGAGATGTTAGGGATCCTGTATCCAGAAGTGATAGTTCATTTCAGGCTTCAACATCACAAGATGATCCAGGTAAGCCCAGATCATGTCCAGCAAGGATTTGCAACTCATGCAGCCGTTGTTTTATTTGTAGAGTCGAACACTGTGATGAATTGTTATATTTATTTCGTGAATGCCCTCTTATCATTGTTTCGCTTTCATATTCTAATATCTAGTCCCCTAGTGTAGCAGCTGCTATTGTTTTGGGGGCTAGGGGCATTGTTCTTGTTGTTTGTTCTATTGTTCTCTCAACCACTCATGTGAGACCTTACGAGAGCTGCTACATTGACCCCTAGAAATGATAAAATTTTGAAAGGGCTTTAATATGTGCATTCAATTACATGAATTCATTTACTTATAGAATATTATGTGTTTGTTGCAGACTTGATTCCTTTGTGTTCTACACCAGCTCGTGGTATGCCTGATCGACAGTCATTTCATTTATCTACAAGCTTTTCAAACTCGTAAGCTAGTGTTTTGTAGATACCAAAGATTTACTAGTATAAAAGTGATTGTGTGAATGGATAAATAACCTGCAGTTGTCATGAGGAGACCTATAAACTGTACTATAAAAATGTTTTTTTTTTGTTAAAAAAATCAAGTGGAACCATGAGCTGCAGATCTGTCAATATTTTCATACATATTGGCAGAGTGACCAGTTTGTTAAAAGAGTTTCAGAAATCTGGATTCCACTGTATGTTAATTGTTGAAATCAGGTGTTGAAATTCATTTTTATTGTGTGTTATTAATATGTAAATGTGGTTAAATGCTGTTATTTATCCCTGTTGTTACTATATAAAGGACAATTTCCTCAACTCATGGAGCTGTTCCATTCACTGGATATTTGGCACAAAGCCAAGAAACTAAACAAAGCCCTTCATCAGGTAAGTTAACTACCCTGAAGTGAACCAATAATCATTGTTCTTCAGGGTGTATCCATGAAGTATGCACATTTGTAATACAGTGTTTAATAATGAACATTTTCAGTGAAAAATACATTTCACTTGTTTGTTACATTAGGCTGCCAAAATAAAAGGTTGCAGTGACCTCAAGGAATGGATTGATTGCATTGTAAACCACTTCTGGTTTTGCAGCCAAGATTGCAATGGAAGCGAGGAAGAGCTAAAGGTAATGCTGTGTGTCCTTCTTCTAAACTTTATTATTAATTTAAATAGAAATCAAAACGTGACTAATACAGATGGCAGAGAGTGTTAATATTAGAGGAGCGAATAAATTTTCTGGAAAAAGAAATGATTATGAAAACTGCAAAACATAACGTGCAAAGATGTGACAACTTAAAATGTGTAACTTATTGCATTATTTTAATTTTTCTTTTTTTTTTTTGAATTGCAAAAAGGAAACATGGGTGGGCATGCTCCATCATGTCTGTGGAGAGCATACATGGGCTACAGGACAGTGCAAGCATGATCCGCTAGGCGATGAAAGCTCCAAGAAGTATCTTGAGAAGAATTCAAAAGCTATGGCTGCACTTCGCAAGATTGTTCTTGATCCCAAATGGCTGAGTTCACTTCATTTCTATGTGAAATTCAGGTAATGTCTTTGTAAAATTATTTTCTCAAACATGGGGTTTTGGAAGGAGTGAAATTATTGAGAATGATACATCACCAAGTCTAAGAATCTTGTAAGGTATGCAGTGGTCTCAGTTATAGCCAGGCTCTGGGTAAATTGAACAGCTTGGGCTTTTCCAAGACATCTCCTGCTCATGATGTCTTCCACTTTTTTGAATCCACCTTTTGTTTTTGTTTTTATAGACACACCAGTGTATTAGAGTCATACAACAGCATGATGACAAAGTATGTCCCAAAAAGAATGGCATTTGAGTAAGTACTGAATTAATTCACATATTTTATGCTTGATCAACTTCTATACTGGCTGGATTCAATTCAAGGCAGCTTTTCAAAGCTAATACAGAAAGAACAAGAAATTATTTTCACATAACCAAAAGTAAACAAGAATGGGATATTTTTGCTTCGACATGCAGAAAAACATCAAAACTACCTGAACAGTTTTAAAATGTGAGCGTAATAAATTAAATTTTTGGGTCCTAGTGTAATCCTTTTATGTATACTGATGTCATTGATGATAACTTGATGCATTATCTGATCACCTGAAACTAGGTATCCATACTTCATCATGCGGGTGATGCTAGCAGCCATAGACCACAACATGCACCTATCTCGAAAACCAAAGCTTACTAACGACGGGAAGGAGCAAGGCCACCGAAAGTATTCTAAAAGGTCACAGAAGTTTCATGCAGAGGTTGTCAAGGAAGAAAAGCAATACAGCTATTTCCCATTCCTTGTGTCCAAAATGTTGCAAAGGCGCTCTGTGTATGAGGGTAGCTTCACTCTGCCTTCAGATAGAAACAGCTTCGACCCAAAGCAAATTGCCCCCACCCTTGGAATGAAGGAGCCCCCACCTACAGAGGAATTACTGAAGGGACCCTCTCGCTTTGATAAAAAATCAATGTGAAAAATGACAGTCCATTATCAATGAATGCTGTTGTCAGCAAGCAGTTAAATATACTGCATTGTCAGCAAAAGTGAACACAACTAATAGTTATATACAGACATGCAAAAATTTGAATGTTTATTTTAAATTATTGACTGGATATGTGTAAACAAACACATGTTTGGCTGCGAGATAAAGCTGTGGTGATAACTGATAATATCAACAGTACAAAACCACTTATAAAACATTTTTAATTTAATTCAACTGTAGCCAAGTGTCTCCAGGTTTTCACTAATTCAGTTTATGGAATACCTTATATGGAGAAAGAGGTATTTTTTTGCAAAGTATGTAAAATTATGTGAATTAAGTTCATTGTTAAATTGTCAACTTCGTGTCTGTTCACTTTTTTTTATTATGTACAATGTTTATTTATTACTTGTTTCATTTTTTTAATCCTCAGCCAACCTTATTACAAGGTCCAAACACATGCGAAAATATGTAAAAGGCAGTAGTTATTCAAAGCCAATGCCATAAAAAAATAACAATAACAGGTGTTGAGCATATTGCAACTAAAGGTCATTTGGATACTGTATGGCTGATTGACAGTTTTTTGTGGCTTAGTTGTTTCTAAATCCCATGTATCTGCCATCAGCAGAAGGGTAGGCCCGTCGAATGAGCCTTACTGCACAGGAGGGTATGACACGCCTGTTTCCCCTACCCAACTTGCCATATGTCCATAGAGCAAACTGGCGATAAGCTGCTTTGCGGAAACTCTCCATTGAAAAATTAAATTCGTCTGCTCTAAGGTCACATCTTGCTTTGATGCACACCTCGAGAATATCTCTGTCCAGGCAAATGGTGTTGAAGGCTCTATAGGATGTGACACATTGTTGCTTCTTACAGCACAAATTTTCTTGTTCAGTTTCCATTGGAACACAGACACGACATTTACACCATGGAAGGTCAGTCGGGGGTGAAGGTTCCTCAGGTAAGTTCTCTGCAACCATCTGTTTAGCGAAATCTAAACTGCCCCTGCCCATACTCAATAGTTTAACCAACAGGCCATCCTTGGTAGACTCGTCTAGTCCTTGAATGAATTCCTATAAGTAAAAGTAAACAATTGCAAATAAACATGGACTATGAAAATGTGTCAACCCATACCCCTGACCAAATGTACAGTCATGATTTTCTTTTCTTACTGTTATTTTCGAAATTATTACGAATATAAAATAACTTAATATTTTCTTTGCAAGCAAATTACTTTCACAATGACAAGAAAGAAAGATACATGTGCCATGTTTACATAAAACCGTAAAAATGTCTGGTATAAACATCATGTATTCTGTTCCTATAAAGTGCTACTAGGATTTGTAGAAGTAAGCTACAGCTAAAAGGGAGTGCAGAAAAAACATCGTCACGAATAATCCATACAAACTCAAATGTGACCAAAGAGAGAAACGAAACAATTTTTTATGAAGGCTTACCTGAATCCCTGTAGCAGATTGCTCGACGTCTGCCTCGAAGCGATCGGCGCCATCAGAAATAACATTTTCCTGGCTTCTTTGATTGACCACGGTCTCTGCCACCTATAAAGTTAATAAATGAACGGTATTTCGCATAAGTCGAATACTTATTTCTTTTGATCGTCTACAGATTTATTATTACCTGATTCTTGCACTTCGATCTGCTACATTTACAAGCTGAGGTGCAATTGAGATTCGCTTCTTTGCAAGGACATGCTCCTCTTCCACGCTTTCGTGCGCACTGCCCTGAACATGAACAGTTAATCCTTGCACTATCTGCGTTTTCTGGTTCCTGAAATGAAAGGAATACATTTTAACAGGAGCTACTTTTAGAGCACACGTGTTTCGTATTCAAACATCGAAACTTATATCTCACCTCGGTAGTAATGTCTATCATTTCTTCGTCCTCCTCGTTCACATCTGCAATTCCTGAACCATAAAAATTTACAAGTTCATCTTCCTGTTGGTAGCTCGCCATGATTGACACCACAAAGATCACGAAGATTTTGACTTCAGGAAAACTAAAGCGACCTTCGACATAAGTTGCCGCTTCTACATAAGTTGCCGCGACGCGAGAAATTCAGGGAAACCCGCGATCTGGTAACAGCCAATCAGAAACGAGCTTGCCATTTGAAAACAATAATAAACGCCCGCAAAGCCAAATGGGTGAAACTGGGCCTTTAATAAACTATCAAGCCATTTTTAACAGAATTTGGAAAGGGATTCAAACTCGAAAAATACCCAAAGATTATAAAGAAAAATGTAGTTCATCAGATCGCGAGTAAGAAAATCAGCCAAATGTTCATTTCGTCAAAATTCATTAAAGTTAAAGACACAATTTGGCGTTATTCTGAAGTAATTCGATCTCACTATTGTTCAATATGCACAAACTATGGTTGGAAATGTTTTTGTGTTTTGCTCGAAATCAAACGAGCAGAATTTTTGAACTTTTATATATTTTATGGGCAATACACCATAGTTTACTCCATTGGCAATAGCTTTTAAAAGGAAATCTTGATTGCGCAGAATTCAAGTCTTCCAGTTTTCGAGTTTATTCTTGTTATTATGGTTAAATCGAATTCATACACAACATCATCAAGCTTCAATCCCAACTTTCACATATCAGCCTGATGATTGAATGACTGCTAAAAAGCTGTTCAAAAAAATAATGTTCGGTATGGTACCGAAACAAGACACCTTATCGATCAGACTCTGTATTTGGCTAATTAAACTTGACGGCAACATAAATTTAGACTACAGTAGAATCTTATTTTTCTGAGGGATAATAAACAGATAAAACAATGAACAGAAACTTGTACATTCAATGGCCTTCCAAGTGAATTCAATAGCCATTTCAATAGGTGGAAAAATGTGTTCCAATTAAGTGAATTTTCTGCTAAATCGGAAAACTCTATTAAAACCTGTAAATAAAAACTGACTAACTTAACTAATTAACTAAGTGACTGACTAACTAACTAGCTAAACTATCTAATCTACTAATTAACTAACCAAAAGTCTAGTTATAAAATTTGTTAAAAAGGTATGTCTTTATACAAGTCTTAAAATCTGATAGCGAGCCGCTCCCTCTTATATTGTTCGGAAGAGAGTTCCATAGGCTAGGTGCTACAAAAGAGAAACACCTATGACCATAGCCTATTAACTTGACAGGTGGTACTTTCAAGAGGTTTTTGGAGGAGGATCGAAGATTTCTGGTTGGTACATAAGGCTCTAGCAGTTCAGTAATGTAATTAGGGGCCTGGCCGTTGAGCGCTTTATAGGTTAAAAGTAAAATCTTATAGTTGATGCGCTGGCTTATTGGAAGCCAGTGTAGCTGCTTTAAGACCGGCTTGATATGATCGTATTTCCTTGTTCTAGTAACAACGTGAGCCGCAGCATTCTGGACATTTTGTAGACGATCTATCAAAAATTTTGGTAGTCCATATAGAAGCGAGTTGGCGTTATCTAGTTTGGAAGTGAAAACAGAGAGGATCAAACTCTTCGACTCACAGCAAGTCCAACACGACATTAAAAGCTTTATTGAGTCTTTAAACAAAGCGATGGAAGCCGGTTTCGCCAGCTTACGTACCGACTTCGACAAACTCAGACAGGAATTCAAACATGAGATTGAAGAGATGAAAAGCGAAGTAACATCGTTGAAAGAAAGCATGATTTTTACACAAAGCGAAGTGGACAAGCTTAAGGAAAAGTGGAAGGAAAACACGGAGGAAATGAAGGATGGTCTGGAAAATCTCAGCATGAAAGTAGCACAGCTGGAAAAGAAATTGGAATCCGCAGTAGAAGAAAACATCAAGCTAGAGCAGTACACTCAACGAGAAAACCTATGTTTCACAGAGCTCGAAGGCGAGGATTGCAAAGCTCTGATTTGTGGTGTAATTCAGAACGAAATGGGCTTGGATGAGTCAAACATAAAATCCAGGCAGTTCACAGGGTGGGCAAGAAAATCAAGAACAGATGCAGACCCATCATCGCCTGCTTTATCAGCCGTGAAGACAGGAACGAAGCCTGGAGCAAAAGAGGTAAGATAAAGCATTCAGAAAACTACCCTGATGCCTACATTACCAAAGATTTTGCGAAGGCGATACAAGATGAAAGAAAAGTATTATTAAGGCGATGATGAAGATAAGGGAAACCCAAGGTCATTCACACACGAAGGTCATTGGACGATATCTTCTAATTAATAACGAAAAATATGATTATAAGAATATCCCAGCCTACTTAAATTAATTTTCTCCTTTCCCTCTTCTCTCTATGTAACTATTCTTTTAAAAAAACCTATGCAAATTGATCGCAAGGACAAATGAGTTGACCCATTTATCTATTGTTATGATTACGACAGTGAACTCTGCTGGGACTCAAACTGACAATGGAACCTTTTTACGTGTGCTTTTTGTCGCCTTTTTGTGTATTTATTTCGTTTAAAACACAAACATCACGCAATAACATTAGTTTACTTTTTCTGCATGGTTTTTCTTCCAAGGTTTTCTCCTCAATTTTGTTTATGGATCTTAAAATATGTTCTCTTAATGTGAGAGGAGTCAGGGATAGACGGGAATTGTTTGATTGGCTCAGAAGGAAAAAGTTTTCAATTTACATGCTTCAAGAAGTGCACTGCTCAGAAATAACAATCCCTGTATGGTCTGCTGAATGGGGATAGAAAACAATTTTTAGCTGCTGCACCAGTGCGAAAGGAGGCATCGCTATTCTATTCAATAACTTTGATTTTCTACTTAAACATATGTGGATCCCAACAGCAGATTTATTATCTGCGATATCACAACAGATAAAAAAATGTGTAACCATAGCCCCACTCTGAGCGCCTAATGAGGATGATCCTAACTTCTTTTCAATTTTTTTTGACCATCTAAACGATTTGGAGTGCGACAATGTAATAATTGGAGGGGACTTCAATCTAGTTTTGAACCTGGATGTAGATAAAAAGGGCGGACTCATTAGAACACATGCAGAATCGGTTAAAACATTAAAAGAGCTTTGTGCTGAACTTGATTTAGTGGATGCATAGCAAATCCTTAACGCGGACAACCGCAGATATACATGGCGGCGCAAACACCCAGAAATTCAACGCCGTTTGGATTCCTTTCTTGTCACGCAAAGCTTAATGTGTAATGTTAAATCTGCTAATATCGCCACCGGATACAAAACAGACCACTCTCTAATAGAACTCACAATTGCCACCCACTTAAATGAAAGAGGCCCAAGTTTCTGGAAACTTAATACCTCGCTCCTATCAGAAATTTATTATATAAACCAAATAGGAGCTACAATCAAAGATACTACGACTGTTTCCTCAAGGATGCCCTTATGTGGGAAATGACAAAACTATGAATTAGAGAACAGTCTCTAAACTATTCAACAATTAAAAAGGCAAAAATATCACGGTATGAAGAAGAACTTGA
The DNA here is from genome assembly GCA_963693305.1 of Meandrina meandrites. Taxonomy (NCBI): domain Eukaryota; kingdom Metazoa; phylum Cnidaria; class Anthozoa; order Scleractinia; family Meandrinidae; genus Meandrina; species Meandrina meandrites. The sequence goes on from OY855906.1 coordinate 19,636,504, forward strand.
AAAGGAAATAAATAATCTGCAACGCTTAGTTGAATCCAACAATATTGAGGACAGGGATAAGAAAGGCGCTCTACACGCTTTAGACGCAAAAAAAATAGAATTAGAAAAAATAATTGAACAACAAACAAAAGGTTCAATCTTGCAAGCTAGATGCCGATGGCACAATGAAGGTGAAAAGAATACAAAATACTTTCTAAACATAGAAAACGTCATTACAAACAAGGGACAATAAGCCTATTAAAACAAGATAATGAGACCTTAGTCAGTACAGACAAAGAAATTCTGAATAAGTGCGAAAACTTTTACAAACGCCTTTACAGTTCAAACAAATGTTCTCAAAACGAACCGACAAATAACATCTTCTTCGGTTCGCAAACGGAGAAAAACCTAAACCAAACTGAACAAAAAGGCTGTGAAGGTTTACTTAATAAAGCAGAATGCCCAAAAGCACTTAAAGATATCGAAAGCAACAAGACCCCGGGCTCTGACGGTTTACCACCCGAATTTTACAAAGTCTTTTGGAATGATATCTCTGACCTTCTCTTAAATTCGATAAACTATACTTATCATATTGGTCAGCTTTCAGTAACTCAAAGGAGAGGTATCATAAAACTCATACCAAAAAAAGACGCAGAACTCAACTTAATAAAAAACTGGCACCCGATATCTCCTCTTAACTGCGATTACAAAATAGAAGCTAAAGCTATTGCTAACAGATTCAAACAGGTTATTCCAAATATTATTAGCCATGACTAAACCAGCTTTCTTAAAGGTAGATTGATTGGAGAAAATATTCGACTCATTGATGGTATTATAAAGCATACAGCCATGAAGAACATTCGTGGACTCCTACTCTTTCTTGACTTTGAAAAGGCCTTTGACACGGTAGAGTGGTCTTTTCTGCAAAAAACCTTACGGCATTACAACTTTGGACAATCTGCTATAAACTGGATCAGGCTTTTTTTTATCACAACACAGAAAGAAAACCACCTCAAGAAGTTGAAAGATTTGATCATGAGCAACCCCAAGTCCACGCGAGATCAGCCCCAGTGTCCCCATCGAAGCGTGGAAGTGGAAATGTGGTCTTTCCAAATACAGTCTATCCAAAGTCAGTATCAATCGCCCACCTTTTGAAAGCTGGAAAGTTGGTAAAAGCGCCCAAGACTACTTCCTTACGGTTGGAACTTTTTGATGTTGACAAGTGTAAATGGATGAGCGGTGCTACACTTGATTTCATGATAGAAGATGAACCATTCTCGAGCGGGCCATTCAGGGATACTTTTAAAGCCACCTGCAACGACCATCTCCATTTTGGTGACTGGGTTGTTAAGAAATACAAGCCAACATTGATTGAAACAATCAAGGAACTTTTAAAATCGACCGTGGATGATCATACTCGCAAACAGGTCCAGATGCATGCAGTAGCTAGGAACATAACTCAGAGATTTTCATCTAAAGTACCTGCAGAATTCGGGGATTCCTTCCAGTATGGAAAGGTATTTTACTTGGTTTTGGATGACCTTCCAATAACAGTGGAAGAGTTTGTACCTGGCGATTTCAGAAAATATGTCAACAACAACGGGGCTTGCTTAACATCACCAGGAGATGCTTGCGACAAGTCTTTGCCAAGGCAAAATGTCTTGTACATTACAGCTATGGATTTACAGAGCAAAAGATGATGCTGGTTGACTTTCAAGGATCCATGTTTTAACTGTATGATCCCGAAATTGCAACCACTGAATTAACATCGGAAAACTCGGATGAATTCTATTTTTGTGCTGGGAACCTATCGCAAGTTACCATCGATGAGTTCAGAAAGGAGCACAAATGTAACAGGTACTGTGTTATGATGGGTATTGAAGATCAATTCTAAAGAATCGTGAGGATTCTATGCTGTGCCTCCCTCAAAGTTCATACTGAAAATAATACAAACATCTATTTTGATATTTCACCTCCTTGCCCTGAAGATGTGTTCGATGCCAAAACACTGTTGTTGTATGTATAACTGCAGGAAATCTTTGTTTCTAGACAATCTGATTACAAAACATTCACCAAGTAGTACTATACAAGTATCTTGAAATGCAGAAGTTAATGCTTTGCTGACAATCTTTGTCTGAATTTTGATTGTAAGAAAGAAATGTATGGCCATGGCAGCATATCATGTACTCTGGAGAGGAGGTTGGGGGAGGCAGGGAATCATGTGGGTCAAATTTTGTAAAATGGAATCAAGTTGCTGAAATCTAAAATGACCATGGTTAGAATAATTGCACACCTTATAGGTTATTGAACCAAAAAAAATGACAGAATGTCCTGCGTCAGGTGTTTTAAATTAAAACCATAAGGAGTAAAAATATATGTGAACCACGCCTATCAAGACAATTTACTTTTGAGTTGTTTTTCAAATATTTCCAATGAATGTCACCCATCATTTTTATATAGGTCATTACAATTTGAAACAATACAAGGACTGGAAACATGCCAATTTTTAAAAAAGGTTAATGCCTCAACCAAACCACACATGGGCAATGTGTCACATTTATATCTGGGAAATACCCTCACGATGATCAAAGGTTAGAGGTCATCCCATGTTCAAGTGTATATGACATGAAAAATATTTTCTGCTTATTTGAAAGGCCTTGCGAAATACAGAAGAATGGCATTTTTCTTTTCGAAATATCGTTTTTCGTTTCTGAGATATTGTCATTGTTGTATTATGCAAATTAGATAAGTTATGACGTCATAAGATTTGCAACTAAAAAATGGTAAAATACTGAATACACAATATCTCTAAAACCATCAAAGCAGTGGTCTTGGAACCACAAATGTGCATCACAAAAGAAACAACATGACACCCTTGGGGCTGTTGCCATGACAACAGTTTTGCCACTGGTGCTGTCTCAATAAAAACTGAAATTCCCAGTTTTTGTCTCAACCAAGAACCATCTAGCGCAGCCAATCCGATGATGGGAATTAAGACAATATGGGAACAATAACTGTTCCAAGCAAGACTCTTTGTCTCACTTTAGACGTTACAAATCGGGATATTTGTTTTTTTGACAGAGAGACCCTGGAGCTGAAAGGGTTGCTATGGCAACAATACTAAAGGTGTCATTTTGTTGCTTTTGTGATGCGCATTGGTGGTGCCAAGTTACAAGGACACTGCTTCAATATTTCCAGAGATATATTTACCATTTTTAAGTTGCAAATCATATGACGTCATAACTTATCTAATTTGCATAATACAAAAATGACAATATCTCAGAAACGGAAAATGATATTTCGAAAAGAAAAACGCCATTTTTCTGTATTTCAAAAGGCCTTTCAAATAAGCAGAAAATATTTTTCATGTCATATACACTTTCATGGCCAGACATGATACTGACCAATACAGTCAAAGCTCTCGTAAGTGGACACCCCCAGGACGCGAAAATAGTGTCCGTAACTGGAGCTGGCCGCTTTCGAGAATGGTTCTCGTAAGCGGCCACTAGAGGTGTAGGGGATAGATGGCCGCTTACGGGAGCTTGCCAAGCTAACAATAAATACCGTGGACGTAGATGACGACAGAACAAACACTGAAATATGGTACTGTAATTACTGTAAAATCATTGTGACGAACAGCGATGTGAAGTTGATTGATAAAAAACAAGATACAGAGGTTGTTAATAGGAATTTATTTCGGGTGTCCGCTTACAGAAGCTTAGAAACAAAGAAAACGTCTAAGTCGTAATCTCTGAAAGTGTCCGTGTCCGCTTACAGGAATGTCCTCTTACAAGAATGTAAAGATACAGAGTTTGTACGGGTTAAAATGGGATTTCAAACAAGGCGGCCGTAAGTAGGGCTGTCCGCTTACGAGAGTGTCCGTTAAGAGAGCTTCAACTGTAGCACCACTCACATGAGGACAGCACAGTAAAATAACTCGTTTGATTGTTTAATTCATAGTGTTGGTTCAAAGCCTCAATTTCCCTTCCTCCCACCCTTCCCAAAATGAACTGTTGGATTAAGCATATCACACACTGAACCTCCTACTTTGGTCAACAAAGTCTTTCTTTCAGCTGTATGAGATGTTACCAGGTTGTATTTATTACCTTAGCAGTTTTAGGTTACTGGGCTGTTTTAAAGTGGCTTAGTGCAGCATTTATTATTTGTACATTTACACCTTAAAACGCTTTTTATGTTCAAGTAACAGACTCTACTATTATAACTTTGTAAACTGGCTCACACTTACCAGTAGTAAGCTCTATGCTGTTACCTACTGTATAAAGCACCTGCATTTCTGGACATTCACTGTTAATTTTAACTGCTAAAAATTGTGTAGAGCAGAGCGGCTGCACTGCTATTAGCTGTTTAAAGCACCAGCATTGTTTGAAATTGAAATATTTTAATGAAAGTTGTTAATAAAAGTTATGGGTTCGGAATGAAGTGTCCCCATACAGGTCACTCTGCTCAATTGACTTGCACATCTTGGGGACACTACGGTCCCATGCCCCAATGCAGCTAACACTTACCATGGAAAAAAAGTTAAAACTGATAGATAAAGGACCTCTGTTCTTGGGGATAAACATCTCCAGAACAATTTTAGCCCCTAATTTATAGACCAAATGCAAATTAATTTTTTTATATTCAAGCTAAAGTTTTGGAGAAGTTCGAGTCGTTTTGCAACCCGAGGAAGAACACTATATATGAACGCTACGTTTTTTTCTCGAGAAATCAAGCCAGTGGTGAGTCCATCTACCACTATGTGACTGTATTGAAAAACTTAGCGGACACTTGTGAATTTGGAGCACTCAAAGAGTGGCTTATCCGTGATCGGATCGTTTTTGGGATACAAGATTCCTCAGTAAGAGAACAACTCCTGAGAGATGCAAAGCTCACCTTGGAAACTGCAACCGAAAAAGTCAGGTCAGCCGAACTCACTCAAGTCCAACTGAAGCAAATTGAAGCGGACAAGACAACCAATGAATCAATTAGTGCCATTAACACTGAGAAACCTCCTGAACCACCTAGTAAATTCCCTATGATAGATTGCAAATGCTGTGGCAAGGAACAAGAACCTTTGCCCAGCATATGGTTCAAAGTGCCAGAAGTGTGGTCTTGCAAACCATTTTGCAAAAAAGTGCAGAACAAAGGAAACAAGACCAACTAAAGCAGGCAAATGACTCCACCTGGTAGAGATAGAAGACGATACTGAAGACGAATTTTCTATCGACATGGTCACTCACAAAATCGGATCACTAAACACCAAGAGTAATGATGAAGTTGCAAGTCAATTGTCTGTGACGATGATGGTAAACAACAACGCTAATGTCAAGTTCCAGCTTGACTGTGGAGCCACTTGTAACCTTCTACCACTGAAGGACTATGCAAGAGTTATGGGAGATCCTGAAGACCTCTATATTGAGAAAAGCAAGGCCAAGTTAACCATGTACAATGGAGCAGTTATGTACCCAGTGGGGAAGTGCAAACTCAAGTGCACAAGAGATGGTTCATCCCATGTCCTTGAGTTGCAAGTCGTTGACGGAGATGTGAGACCACTTCTAAGTGCAGAATCATGCCAAAGGTTGAATTTCCTAAAAGTGCTGGTGAAAGACTCCCTCCATCATGTGGACACAGTGACTCAAGACAGCCAGTATACATCATCAATGTCAAAGACAGTCATTGATGACATCTTGATACAGTACGCAGATGTTTTTGAAGGCCTTGGATGCCTCGCAGACCCTTACGACATAGAGATCAACCCATCAGCACAGCCAGTGATACACCCACCCCGCAAGGTACCTGTTACCTTTAGAGAGCCACTAAGACTGGAATTGGAAAGAATGGTAGAGGAGAACATCCTGGCCCCAGTAAGCGAAGCAACAGATTGGGTATCAAGTATGGTTACAGTGGTCAAGCCCAACAAGCTCAGAATATGTATCGATCCTAAAGATCTAAACAGAGCCATCAAGTGTCCTCACTACCCTCTCCCTACTGTTGAAGAAGTTGCCACCAGTCTCAGCAAAGCGAAGGTGTTCTCCGTACGTGATGCTAAAAGTGGGTTCTGGCTGGTGCCCCTAGATGATGCCTCCAGCAGACTCACCACCTTCAATACCCCGTTTGGTTGGTACCGCTGGTTGCGCATGCCCTTTGGCATCTCCTCAGCACCCGAGGAGTTCCAGAAGAGGATGAATGATACCTTTGGAGATATCAAAGGCACTGCAGTGATTGCTGATGACCTTTTGGTGTACAGAGAAGGTGACGACATGGAGATTGCCACCTCAGATCATGACAAAAACTTGAGAATTGTCCTTGAAAGAGCCAGAGAGAGAAATGTTACCCTCAACAAAGACAAAGTCCGCCTGAGATTTACTGAAGTACCTTACATCGGCCATTTGCTTACAGCCGATGGACTGAAATAGTCTAGTGGTTTAGTGCTCAATTTTGCAGAAATCGTTACAGACCGGACAAAAGCACCAAACTTGGCATACAAAGACCTTTGAACATATCATTTTCAAAAATCCAATGCTCCAAAAAATATTCTCATTTGGAGGCGAAGGTGATGTCACTTGTTACGTCACACTTGTGGTGTTGGTTGTTTTTTTTTTTATTTTGTGTGTAATATGACGAGGAAAGGGACTTCCTGCCTCTTATTCAGACAGAATTGTGCAAATCGTTTTGGCAATACTTTATAATATATAATAATTAAAAACACGGACCTTTTCTGAAATACAGTTGTTTGAAAAATTGTAAAAAAAATGAGGCCTTGACGTGTAGGCGTATTATTCTAAATTTGTTCAATTATATTTGAACGTGTTACTTTTTCTTCAATAGATAAACATTCTGACAAACATTTCAGATACTAATAATGCATCTTTAGGGCAATTTATTTGTGAGACAGATTAGCTCGCCTGCATAACAGCATCAGACGTTAAAAACAAACTACTCGATAAGAACATTTGAGCCAGAACGTGTGTGACTACACAACATTGCTTGTTAATTCCTCACCACCACACGTGTCTCAAAACGACTTGGTCTAAACAATATCATATCCTGTTGCATAGCATTTCGGCAAAATGGGAAAGACAAATGGGTAACACTGCCAACACTTGGCTTTTGGGACATAATCATGGCAACAGAAACAATGGCGTTTATACGAGCCGCACAGAGAGTGAGACTTTACTCTGTACCAAGAGTGCCTTTAACAAATTGTTCTTGTTCTTAGCTTTGGAACACTTCAACTATAGTCGCTTGGTTAGTGTCCATCTTGGAGATAAACAAGCGTTTTTGAACAATCTGAGAGATATTGTGGGCAATTTCTGAGTCGTCTAGAAGACATCTACGAGATTTTGTGCGTTCCCCATTGACCAAGTCCGCGGCACTGAGGAAGTCGTGGGGCTAACGATGAACCAAGCTGCATTATACAGATTGCAGATTTCTGGTCCAGAAATGGTAAGGCTCATCACACAGTTCAATAAGCAATCGAGAGGAAGATACTGGTCACCACGAAGAAGGTCTGACACGATAAGTTAACAACTAATAAAATAAACAGATGAGGCAACCCGTTTGAAGAGAAATGCCAAGACGGAACTACTTGTCCTCAATCCCAGAGAGTGTACAGAAGGCAATGTTGTGATAACTAATCAGCGCAATTATTTAAAGGGATTCATATAACACAATTAAGCAATACAGCGTAACATCGGGCTCTTCGGCCGCTTGTATATCAGTACCCAGGAGCGTGAAGGCGACTGTAATGAACATCCCTCTTCATTATCGGATTATGGCAGGCTTCGTTTGTTCGTTAGTCGATCTACTCAAGCTGTTGCAGGATACAGAGACAAAACCGGATGACTGCAGGTTTGAGAGTAAAATTTTGATTGGTGGCAGGCTTTGTTCTCAGAATATTCAGACCAAATCTTTTTGCCACTTCTCAAGCGGGAACTATCAACTGCCAAACGAGTGGATGTAGTATCAAGATAGCGTAAAGACCTGCACATGAGAGAGGGATGGGCCTGTTGTTTACGTTAAGTTGGTGAACAGGCTAAAGTGCTAAAGACTTGGAATGGCTTTCTTTGGAATACCAAGAACAAAGATACTTACCAAGGAAAGAGCCAAGCCAATGTGTCTTCTTTCTTTTGATAGGGCACGAAGACTGTACTACAAACATAGCGATCTTAACCTGAGATCAAGAAGCGAAACCTGTTCGTCATATATTACTGTTAGCTTTTCAGCTTCGCCATATTTTCAGAAGCTAGGTAGATTGACAGTGTTAATGTACGACAAGAGAAGAAATTTGCATTCTGTCGGAAGACGCATTGAAAATGCTCCTCCCACACAATTAAGAAGAAAGATTTTGTCTGAACATTCTAAAAACAATCGCTGTCCACCAATTACATTTTTGTAAAGAGCTATTATTCTGCAAGAATACATGTGCTTTTCAGAATGCTTTGTTATTACATATTCAAGAAGGCAGGAGTTTGGGCAACATGTACAGAGACATAACCTGAAATTCCTTCACCAACAGACTGGGGTTGAAGAGGAAAGAGCAGATCTGAGAGCCAGTGTGGCAACGATCCCTGAGGCGACAAAAGCGTGCAAACCGCTGATTAAGTGCTCCTTCAAATGAAGTTGTTCTTTGCTGAGTAGGTGTCAACATAACTATTTGGGGCCCACAGTTTTAGCTAAAACTGTGGGCCCCAAATAGTTATGTCACACTTAAAATATGTCACACCTTAATAATATTTTTTCGCCCGTTTCCTAGACGCATTACCGAGCGGTTTGTATACGCAAATCCGTAGGTGTTGTTTTTTTGCGACATGCAGAACTGTATCTAGGTATATATACAGGTATACTTGATTGTATTGTTAAACTCCCTGAAGGGAGTATTGTTGTATTGTTAAACTCCCTGCGCTAGTCACACGAAATGCGTAGGAGAAAATAAAAAAGTTTTACAACTCAAGTAGTTCACAGACGTACTGCTCACTGGTTTTACTTCAAAAAATTTTAAAAAATGTCACATTTTATAATGCAAATAGGAATACTGAGTGTCAAAGCAAAACACTCTTCACTGATGTGTAAAATTAATAGACTTAAGCTGCTAGCCTCGTTTTCATATTCTTCATTCTTGACATGCGCATGCGTAGTACAGCATTTATATTTTATGACAACTCAAAAAATTTGCGTTGACAATGAGATTGCTTTAAACCTTGTCCAAGCCACACTTGTTTCGATTAAATTAAGAGTCCTGGCTTCTCTCTGAAACATTATGACATACAGATATGTGGTTAATTTCTGTGATGACGTAATTATCCCTTCTTGTGATCCATGTTCTTGGAGCACTGGATTTTCTTAAAACTCATGCCCAAAGGACTACCTGTGCCAAATTTGGTGCTCTTGTCCGGTCTGTAACAATCATCTCGCTAACCCGCTTGACTAAAACCAGACCCAAAGAAAGTAGAGGCATTACTGATGATGCCAAAGCCCACTGATGTACAGTCAGTTAAGAGGTTCCTGGGAATGGCAAATTACCTCAAAGTTCTTGCCACGTTTGTCCACAGTCACGGAACCACTGAGGCGACTAGAAGACAAGCACGTTGAATGGCACTGGAATGAAGTCCATGAAAGAGCCTTCACAGATGTGAAGAAACTCATCACTAATCATCCTGTGCTGCGCTACTATGATGTCTCAAAAGAGGTCACCCTACAGTGCGACGCATCGCAATCAGGCCTTGGAGCTGCTCTGTTGCAGGAGGGCCAGCCTGTAGCTTTCGCATCAAGGGCACTCACGGCCACAGAAAAAAATTATGCTCAGATTGAGAAGGAAATTCTTGCAATTGTACACGCTTGCGAACGGTTTGATCAGTACCTGTTTGGCCAAGAGGTCACCGTAGAGACTGACCACAAGCCCCTGGAGGCTATACTAAAGAAACCACTACTCACAGCCCCGAAGAGACTCCAGCAAATGATGATGCGCCTGCAGAACTACCAGCTAAAAGTTGTCTATAAGAAAGGCAAAGAGATGTACATCGCAGACACCTTGAGCAGGGCGTACCTTCCCTTACCAAACCACATGTCGCAGAATGAATTAGAATTCACCCGATCAGTACAAGAAGTCGACATGACTAAACATCTTGCTGTGACCAAAGAGCGTCTTGCACATTTTCAAAAGAAAACTAGGGATGATGCAATCCTGCAGCAACTGAAGCAGACTATTGAGCTGGGTTGGCCAGAGAGAAGAGAAGCAGTCCCATCAGAAATCCGTGTGTTTTACTCTTACCGAGATGAACTGACAGTACAAGATGAAATACTCTTCAGAGGGAACAGAGTCATAGTACCAGCAGCTACGAGATCTGAGATGCTTAAGAAAATCCATGCAAGCCACATTGGCATTGAGGGCTGCCTTCTGCGAGCAAGGGAAATCCTGTATTGGCCCGGAATGATTGCAGCCATCAGGGACTGTGTCTCTGCTTGCGGAACGTGCAATTCATTTCGTATGGAACAACCCAAAGAGCCCCTCATGCCACAGAAAGTACCCAACAGGCCCTGGTCAAAGGTTGCTGTGCATCTATTTTCACTGGATAAGACAGAGTATATCATTATAGTGGATGATTAATCCAATTTTTTTGAGTTACGAGGCCTCTCCGATACAAGAGCTTCATCAGTTATTACCGGTACAAGTCTGAAATCCCAATTTGCCAGGCACGGCATCCCCAACACAGTCAGAAGTGACAATGGTCCTCCATTCTCCTTATCAGATTTTCAGACATTTTCTTGAGAATGGGACTTTGAGCATATCACATCCTCTCCATACCATGCTCGATCGAACGGAAAAGTAGAGAAAGCAGTTAACACGGCCAAACGAATCCTTAAGAAAGCAAAGTTTGACCACAAGGATCCCTACCTCACTCTACTCGACTGGAGGAATACTCAAACTGAAGGGCTTGATTCCTCTCCAGTACAGAGGCTGATGGGAAGGAGAACCAGGACTCTCCTCCCAACTTCTGCAAGACTATTGAAACCCAAACTTCCAAAGCCTGTCAAGGAACTCGTAACAAAGAAAAGAGAGAAACAAGCACACTACTACAACAAAGGGGCCAAACGACTAAAAGAGCTCAAACCTGGAGATATAGTAAGAATGAAGCCAGATCCAAAAGATCGAAAAAAGGTGTGGAAGAAAGCAACATGTCTCCAGGAACTTGCTCCGAGATCCTATGAAGTTGAGATCAAAGGGAAGAGATACAGGAGAAACAGGAAGGATTTAATAGCCACACAGGAGAGTCCTGCAACCGATAGCCATGTGGAGAAACCAGATGAGCCACCTCTGTCGGATGACCAGTCCCAGAGTTGTTGACCCAGTTCAGCCAGCCACGCCTTTACTTGAGGACATGGCTCCAGGACGACCAGAGACCCCTCAAAGACCACCAGAGATCCCACAGTCAACTGAAAGAAGATCTTCCAGAGGGTGCGTAATTAGGACCCTGATCCGTTTCAAAGACTACTGCCAGCCTTGAGGGGTGCAGTCAAGCAGAACCGATACTGTAACTGAACTGTTACAGAACTGTTGTTATATTTTCATGTTATGTTAGGATGGACATTGTGCAGGGCAGTTAAATTTGCCTTTGTGGACTTCTTTCATTCTTTGTTTTTGACAGTTTTATTGTTATATTATTGTTTTATGTTTGCCACTCGGAATTTGTCATGTTGTGTTTTGAGAAAGAGGAGGATGTAACGATATTGTGTAATATATAGCTGGCCTGATTACCCAGGAAGTGACCACGAGCTGTGAGAATGTATTGATGTGACTTCTCTGAGCTATGAAAATATAAAGAGCCTTCAGCCTTCACAAAGCTACAGGTGTTGTGGTTATTTTAAAGATCCCAAGATCTTTACAACACCCAGTGGAAATGTGGAGTTTTGATAACCACAAAGTTCGTCATGTCCATCTAAGGAAACAACCCACAACGGTCCTTCAGATGTGAAATGACCTTTTTTCTTTTTCTGTTGAAGGTTTCTGGCTTCAAGCCCTTCAGGATCCAATTCAGCCATCACATTGTAAACAAGATGGCGTGGTACCTGTACGTTATGCTCTGTTCTCAGCTTCTGTTTCATCGCCCTGTACCCTAGCAATTTTCCAGGCCCCTCTAACTCTTTCTCAACAGCATCTGACACAGCTTCAACTGGGGTATCATAATTAATATAATAAATACCGAAGTGACAAAGTCGTCGGTCCAGGGTTGCTGTACTCCAACTATATTCAGAAAAATCTCTCTGAACAAAGTTAAGAATCTCTGATCTTTCTAAGTTTTAACTTATGTACTTTCTTAAGTCATTTTCCAATTGATTGTCCTCTTTCCATTCACTCCTCGAGGCCATACTTTATTGCCTTACATAAATAAGCATTGTCCATGGCTGAGTTCGCCACACGGCCGCCATCTTGAAACCCCAACCTTGCCCCAGTCCTTACCGCGTGGAATAACGCTGGTCCGTTTGAATTTTCTTTTGGTCTTGCAGCAACCGATAATTATTTTAAATTTTTTTTTTAAAATGATAACACAACAACAACAACTTTATTACCAAAAAAAGACTTCATACAATGCTTCAAAAAAAAATTAAAACAGGATATTGGTAACAACACTCAGAAAAACTAAAAAGTTTATCGAGCTGAGCAAAGTTAAATTAGATTAAAACTAAGACGATGGTTGGCAATAAAGCAAAAATAAATAAATAAATACATAAATAAAATGGTTAATGGAAAACGTTAATAGCCAACATTAACATTCTATAGCAAAATATATAAAAGCTAAATAAAGAAAATAAGTATTAAATATTAAGTAACTACTAGGTGCCAGATGAACACTCATTAATGTTGGCAATATTTCTGTAAGATGTTAAGTTTAACTTCATTTTTGAACATTTTGAGGGGGAGGTATTTGATGTTTTCATCCAAGTCATTCCAAACTTTTACAGCAGCAAAGCGAATGTTGAATTCACCATAGTTTGTTTTTTTGAGTTAATATAATAAGTTGATCTGGACGCAAGCCTGGTTTTGTACTGGTGAATTGATGAAACAGATTGGAAAAAGTTATCAAAGGAAACGGATCCGGAAGAGGGTTCTTATGATACTGATACAAAAAAGTGCATTTTGATTGCCCCAGAGTAGTAAGCCATATGTTAAGTAGGGATAGATAAGTGAATAGTAAAGTTGTTTCAATATATTTTTCTTTACATAATATCTAAGTTTGGATAGAACTCCAATACCTCTTGAAATTTTTTTACTTACTTCATGTATATATGCTTTCAAATTCAGATTTGAATCTAAAATAAGTCCCAAGTATTTGACACGAGTGTCGGATTTAATAGAAGTATTGGAAATTGTAAGATTCATATTGTGCATTATTCGTCTTTGTGGAGAATGAAATACAACAAAACTTGTTTTATCAATGTTCAAGGATAATTTGTTAGCATATAACCACTGGCTCACCTTTTCTAATTCAATATTTAAGTCTGTTTCTAGATTTAGAATGTTAGGATTATTTAGAAATAGGTTTGTATCATCAGCGAAGAGGTGAAATTCTAAAATATTGGAGCATTTAGGCATATCATTTTTTATAAAAGAAATAAAAGTGGTCCAAGGACTGACCCCTGTGGGACACCACAAGTTATAGTTTGGTAATCAGAATTAATACCAAACAGAGAGACAAACTGTCTTCTGTTACTCAAATAAGATGCAAACCAATCATTTGAAACCCCTTGTATGCCATAATACTCCAGTTTAGTTAATAACATTTTATGGTTGACCGTATAAAATGCTTTACATAGATCTAGGAATATACCACTACAGTACATGCTTTTATCAATTGATCTTTGAATCTTATCAGTCAAAAGAAGAAGAGCTTGGGTAGTTGAATGCTGTGACCTAAAACCAAACTGATTGTTGTGTAGAATTGAAAATTTATCAAGAAAGGAAATAATTCTATTATACATTAATTTTTCAATTAATTTATTAAATATGGATAGCAAAGAAATAGGTCTATAGTTGGATACTACACAGGTGGATCCTTTCTTGTGAATTGGGACTACTCTAGCAACTTTAAATTGATCAGGAACTGTACCAGAATAAAATGAGTAATTAAAAAGCAATTGAAGAGATATTGCCAAAACACTTTTTAAGATCTTGAGAATAGATGCTGGAATGCTAAATGGACCACATGCCTTGGTTAAATTTAAGGATATAATTGTATTCTCTATTTCAGTTAGACTTACTGGTGATAAGAAAAAGCTAGAGGCCTGAGGTTTATCTAAATAATAATTATGGGGTAGATTTGGCTTTGGAATGGTTGATGCCAAGTTCTTTCCAACATTGGAAAAGAATTTGTTCAATTCCTCAGCAATGGCTTTGTCATTTTTAATCTCATGCCCATCAATTATTAACTTGTTAGGTGAGTTTAAACCCTTGGACTTGAGACATACGAGTTGCTTTATTCCTTTCCAAATTTCTTTTGTCCTTCCCTTATTGATCATAAAGTATTCTTTATTTTGGTTTTACTTAATTTAAGTAGGTGATTTAGTTTATTTCTATAACACTTAAATTTGGTGAGACTATAACATGTTCTTGTTTTCAGGTAATGTTTATATAATTTATTTTTATTTTTAATGGATGCCCTTAATGCCAAAGTAATCCAGGGTTTTGTATGAAATTTGGATTCTCTCCGAGAGAGTGGCCTTAAAGGTATATGGCTATTTACAATAGTAGTGACGTTGTGATAAAACTTATCAAACATTTCACTAATATCTGATATATCATGGAATAAATTAGACCAATTAAAGGAGCTAAATTCATCAAGAAAAGCTTCTTCATTATAATTAGAATAGTCTCTTTTGTAAGTTTTTTCTTTATGGGTTGAACAAGCAATCTTGTCAATTATGAGAAAGTTAGGTAGATGGTCTGTTAGATCATATAACAAATTTCTACTGACTGTTTGATATTAAATGGAATTAAGGAATATGTTATCAATCAGTGTTGATGAATGATTTGTAATTCTAGTTGGTTTCAATATGTGTGGTTCTAAAAAGAAAGAACTACGAGTATTGATAAAGTCCTCTGTGAGGGGATGATTATCATAGTTCAGTAGATTAATATTAAAATCACCTGATACCAGGCAGAGTTTGTTTTCTTCATTAATTTTACCAATGATTGAGTAAAATTTATTCAAAAAGTTTTCCAGATTAGAGGAAGGATGTCTATATACAACACCACATAGCAAATTGCTATCTAGGTCACTCTCAATTTCAACCCATAACATTTCACTTTCATCTGTGCTAGATGTAAGGTCATGTCTAACACTAAACTTCATATCATCCTTAATAAATAGACCAACTCCACCTGCCCTTTGGGTAGAGGGTTGGGAGTAGAATGAGTAGCCAGGCAAATCAAAATTAGAGATAGGTTCATTATGTCTATTAATCAACGTCTCTGATAGACTTATGATGTTATACGAGTACTTCAAGTCAATCAGCAATTGCATTAGGTTATCAAAGTTTGCTTGAATACTTCTTATCTTACAGTTGAGGAGTGAAAAAGCACTGTTTAGACAGGTTTTGATTTCAGGGGAGCTGTGAAATTCATGAATATCGAAATAATTAAAGTTTACTTTTGATGGTGTATTAGTTTCAGGGCCAGAATTTTCTAAGTGTGGAATATTACCAATATTAGATAAGGTTTGTAATACTGGTAAATTTTCTAATAAAGAATTGGCGATATTCTTAGAGCACAAACAGCTTGAGTTGGAATTAAAAGAGAGCTTGATAAGCATATCTTTAATTGAATGAAATGGAAATATTGATTGGCTGCATGTCTGGCAGGTCCACCCAAGGCTACTAGATCTAAAGTACTTATAATAAGCTAGAGAAAGGGAGGTACAACTTAAGTGACAAAGGATATCACACACATTAAAGTTCAATTTCCTCCCATTACTTCTAATAGACCTATTACAGATAGCACATGGGGATCTACCAGAAACTAGAGTTAGATCATTTAGACAACTTTCTTGCACTTAGCTTGGTTGGGTGGATTCATCAGTAGATGGATTATTTGTAGATTCAGATGCTGAAAGTCGTGGATCCAGCCCTTCCAAATCCCCTTCTGAAGTGATACGCAATGCTGAGGTGTGCTCATTACATCTCAAGGAAATAACTCCATAGTATATCCAGATAAATTTGTATTTGTGGTCCTTGCGAAACTTCAAACATTTCTTAAACAGCTTTCTCTTTGATTCAGTTAGACTTTCTTGAATGTAGATTTTATCTTCACCAAAATGCCCAAAACCAATCCAAAGAACAATCCAAGATCTTCAGCTCCCCACCTACCGAAGAGGCCAGCATTGATACCGTAAAGAAACTCCAGCCGCCGGTCGATACCGGAAAATCCAAACAGGAAGACTCAAAGAAAATACTCAAATGCAAATTCTGCGCCATGTCTCACAACAGAGGAAATTGTCCCGCCTATGACGCCACATGTCTCAAATGCAACGGGTGAAACCACTATGCTCGATGCTGTCTCAAACCGAAGAATGACACGAAAGAAAGAAGAGTTCGTCACGTACAAATTGAACTGAGTGAAGACAAAGAATCAATGGAGGGGCTGTACATCGAGGAAATTCAAGGTAGCACTAGAAGGAACATTCAGTCAGACTTATTACTTAATAATGTTGCTGTAACTTTCAAACTCGATACGGGTGCAGAATGTAATGTAATGTCCATACGTTTGGCAAATGAGTTAAATGCTCGTATAGAGCCAACAAACATGTTACTCAAATCATTTGGGGGGCACCAATTAGATACAGAAGGCAAATGTTTTCTGGATACTAAAGTAAATCACAGTAAGGGTACAACTTCTTTGGAGTATTATGTCCTTCGGAATGATGTGAAACCTCTCCTGGGTTTAGACTCCTGCTTAGAGCTGGAGTTAATCAGCCTAAATAACAAAGTAGAACAAATAGGTCACAGCGTTGATGAAGTCCAAGCAAATCCTGGCCTTCTGGATGAATTTCAGGATGTTTTTAAAGGTTTAGGATGTGTTGAGGGTGAATATAACATTAAGTTGAAGGCTAATAGTCGTCCCTCCATTCAACCACAAAGGAATGTTCCCCTAAGATTGTTGGACAAACTCAAACTAACTCTAGAAGATCTTGAAAGTAATGATATTATTGCTAAAGTGGAAGAACCCGTTGAATGCGTAAGTAATTTAGTAATTGTTGAAAAACTAAACAATTCGCTGAGATTGTGTTTAGACCCACCAGATCTAAACGAAGCAATTGAACGGGAAGATTTCAAACCTCCAAGCTTTGAAAAAATTTCAAACACGTTGAACGGTTGTAAAGTTTTCTCAGTTGTTGACATGTCAAATTGTTACTGGCACCAAAAGCTCACAGAAAAATCTTCATTTTTATGTGTGTTCAACTCGCCTTTTGGGCGATACCGGTTTAAGAGAATACCATTTGGTATTTCACATGCAAGTGAAGTGGCCCAGAAAATGGTTGAGAAACATTTTGATGATATTATCATTGGAGGTAAGGATGAACAAGAACACGATTTGATCCTACGCAAGGTTCTGACCAGAGCACGAGAGCGCCACATTAAATTCAACCGTGACAAAATTCAATTTCGTGTTAGCCAAGTCAAGTACATGGGTGAAGTGGTGAGTGAGTCAGGATTTTCACCAGACCCAGAAAAAATTTCTGCTATTCACAACATGCCCACCCCATCTTGCAAACAAGACCTGCAAAAGTTACTGGGCATGATCAACTATCTCGCTAAGTATATCCCAAATATGTCGGAATTAACTGCACCGCTGCGATCCTTGCTTAAAAGTGATGTACCATGAGCTTGGTTTCCAGAGCACGATACTGCGCTTACAAAACTCAAATCAGTCTTGAGTAGTGCTCCGGTTCTACGATTCTATGACACGAGTTTACCAACCACACTCCAAGTTGATGCCAGTAAAAGTGGCTTAGGGGCATGTCTGTTGCAACAGAACCAACCAGTCGCATATGCTTCACGTGCTATGTCCAATTCAGAGACAAACTATGCTCAAATAGAAAAGGAGCTTCTAGCAATTGTTTTTGGGTGTGAGAGATTTAATATGTACACATATGGAGCAGATCATAAACCCCTGGAGAGCATTTTGAAAAAAACCCTTTTCAAAGTGCCTCCTCCATTGCAAAGAATGAGACTTCGTTTGCAAAAGTATAATCTCAAAGTCAGATTCGTTCCAGGGAAGTTTCTGTACATTGCTGATACCCTCTCCAGGGCATTTGATCAGTCCAATGCTCCTATTGACAGTGATATGCATCATGACATGGAGTATTACATTCATTGTGTAATTACCAATCTCCCAATTTCAGATGTTAAGTTGATGGAATTACGAGAGCTCAACCACAGCGATCCTACCATGCAAATGTTACACAAATTTACCAAAGAGGGTTGACCTGAACACAAACGCAATGTACCTTCTCCTTTAAAATCTTTCTGGGATGTGCGGAATGACATTCATGATGCAGATGGAATTTTACTCAAAGATAACCGGCTTGTCATTCCATCTGCATGGAGAAAAGACATTCTCCGGAAATTGCATATTAGCCACTGTGGCATTGAAAAAACCAAAGCTAATGCCCGCATGACAGTATTTTGGCCTGGCATGACCAAACATATTGAAGAAATGGTGTCTAGTTGTGAAAAATGTATGAAATATCAGAGTAAGCAACCCAAAGAACCCATGCAAACCCGGGAAGTTCCACTATTACCATGGCAAATAGTTGCATCTGATCTCCTGGAATACAAAAATCAAAACTATCTTGTGGTTATTATTCAAAGTATATTGAGGCTTTCAGGGTTCATGGTAAAACAAGTACTGTTGTTATCCGGAGTCTGAATGAAATTTTCTCAAGACATGGATATCCTCAAACTCTAGTTGCAGATAATATGCCTTATAACTCCAGAGAAATGAAGCAATATGCGACACAATGTGGCATAAATATTGTAACAACCAGTCCCAAATATAGTCAGGCTAATGGTCTTGCAGAAAAGGCAGTTCATGTTGTTAAAAACCTGCTTAGAAAAGAGTGCAATTTGAATGAAGGTCTTATGGAATATCGTAACACACCCATAAGCAATTTTCCTTATTCGCCTAACCAAATGTTGTTCAGTCGGCAAATTCGGACCAGGGTTCCTGTTCACCCGAGTATGTTGGTGCCACAGATTTGTCATGACATTCCTGAACTACTAGAAAGACGTCAAGTTAAATATAAGGAATTCTATGATAAACAAGGTTCCAAACCATTGCCAGAACTTAAGGAAGGGGATAGTGTAAGGTTTATGAAACCAGGTGACAAACATTTATCACCTGCTGTAGTTAGAGGTAAACATGCAACTCCTAGATCGTATTTGATTACTGATGAAACTGGTACAGAGTATCATAGAAATAGAAGACATATTCATCTTACTCAGGAGCCACCTATAACTATAGATGATGATATAGATAATGATGCAGAACCAGTATCTACAGAATCCATTGTGAATCCAGAATCAGACAGTGCTAACTCGGAACACAACCCACCCATCAATGATGTTTCCTCAGGTCCGCGTCGGTCCACACGTATCAGATCTGTTCCGAGTTGGTACAAGGATTATGTCATGTGTTAAGATTTGTAATTGTAGAATCATCAACAGTTGAGTTGTTTGCTGCTTGTTCCAGTTGTTATTATAATCTACTTACCCTGGTACCCTGTGTAGTTGTGTTATCACGTGATCTTAAGTAAAGATGTTCAGTAAAATCACTGGAGAATAAAAACTCAGAAGATACAGACGTGTACTTCTTTACTCATAACACTAGCTTTGTAGAAGCGATCCCTTATCCTTCGGTTGGTGAATTTTACCACAATAGCTGGATGTCTTACCCACAACATCGAAGACGTAGACGCCGATTCTCCATTGCTAGATAAAGGAATCCTATGGCTTATTGAAATATCAGTATCGTTGACATCGGCATCAATCAAGGTACCAATTTTTCTCACTATTTCGTTTGTGTCCTCGCCATGTGTGGTCGGGACTCCTCTTATTTCTAGACACTCTCTTCGCGAGTATTGAGCTTGTTCGTCCAAAGCAGATCTTAAGTCGCCAATCGCTTTTCGCAAATTAGCGGAGTCACTTCTCAAGCGTTCATTTTCTCGAGTTAAAGTATTAGTTTGCTTCTCCAGGCCATTGATCTTATCCTTCATTCACTCAAAAGAGGTGTTGAAAAAGGACATGGATTCTTCGTACGTTCTCAATTTTGCGTCCAAGATGGCCGTCAGTTTGGACTCTAAAATTTCATCCAATATTGATCTTAACATCGTCTCCATTTTCGATTTGTCTTGATCCATCTTATCATCTTAGCATTCTGATGTAAAAGGCACTCAAGTAATAGCAAAAAATAACAAGATAAAGCTATATAAATGGAATTAGAAACGGAGTAGAAAAACACCTGCCATGCTCGCATGACAACCGCTGACCTACACTGCTTAATATAATTTTGCAAATGCATTTTAAGATAACAAATGAAGTGAAAATTTAGTTTTCGTTTTAAATTAAACTTGAAACTAACTAATGAACTTGAAATGAACTTTATTCTGAAAGCGAAATATCACATCTCATGGCGTAAAATTGAGTGATAATGATGGGCCACCATACACCTCCAAACTTTTGGTGCCTGTAGCTTTTGTAGACGCTCGTGTACCTTGATGGCAACTTTGCACAATCTCTGTTTTTGATAGTGAACTCTTCCCACGAAAGAACTGTGTTTATGGTATTCTATTTACAAGAAATAAGTAACTAAGTTCTAAAAAATACTCTACTAAGATTTTGCCAGAATTGCATCTCACCTTTTCCTGAAAATGTCATACCTACCATTTTGTTTTGCTTTATATTTCTCGCTTTCAAACTTAATTTTAAGGCCTGATTCATACGTCGAACTTTTCATGTGCCAAATCTAATAATTAGGTTCGGCACATGAAAAGTTCGACGTATGAATCAATTAAGTTTGACAGATTTGTATTTGGGTCTACCTGCCATTCCATTTGACTGCGCCAGGCGATTAGAACGGCAAAAGTTTGACTTCGATTCAGAAGTCGACCTTTTCATGTGCCGAATCTAATACATACAATAGATATAAATTATATAAATTATATTTTACCTACAATTCTACACGTTCAAGCAAGTTGCCATGCGCAAAGGACCTGCATTCAAAGATGGTGGGAAAAGAGAGGCCTTGCTCGTCTTGCATGAAGAACACAAAATACATTTGTTTAACGTGCAAAGAATACTTTTGCACGCCATGCTCCATCTTCGAAAATGACGAAGACGTCACTGACTGGAAAGCAGGGGTATCGGTCGCGTATTGCGAGCCGTGCTTTTGCGAGAAGATGGAACGTGAGATCGACGAAGGAGCTACATCTAGCGGTAGCGGAGAACAACCGCAGAAAAAACAACGAGAAGCGAAGAGGTAGGCATAGACGTCTTTCATATATGGCGAGCATAATAATTATTCTTTTGTGCACATGCAAATAAGCCTTCCTAGCCTCGTTTTTGACTAAAATTTCTTCTATTTTTACACATGTTGACGAGGCTAGGAAGGCTTATTTACATGCACATAAAAGAATAACAATTAGATCCGCCATTTATGAAAGAAGTCTATGGTTTTTAAGTATAATAGTTACTTTTGTTGTTGTTACAGAAGTTTTATACTCATAGTCATGAAGTTGTAAAGGCAAAACTCAAACCTTGTTTTTTTTGGGAGGGGTGCAGGAAAAGAGCTGACAATGAGGCTGACATCGAAGAAGAATCTGTTGAAGATGATGATGACGAGAAAGCAGATGATGACGGAGAAGAAAGTGCAGTGGCTGAAGTTGTAAAGAAATGGAAAGGGAAAACAGCCAAGAAGCCTAGGTGGTGCCTTAAAGCACTCAATGATTTTATTGAAATTGTTGTAAATAACAATGTGTACAAAAAGAAATTGATTTTTATCAATACTAAAAACCAAAGTAATGGTTCCATTTATGAACAAATTTTAAAGGAGTTAAAAGAAAGGGCTTCGGCCAGGGGTGAAAAATTTTTATTTAAGGTATCTCAACTGAGAACCAAATTTAAAAAAATGTGTCAGTATTTGTAAACAAGCGGCCCTAACACAGAAGACTGCTACAGGCATAAAGCGGTTTCAGGAAGATCAAGGGTTTGGAAAATGGTTTACTGTTCTGTATGAAGTTGTGAAGACAAGAGATTCCTGCCAACCAAGTCAAGCCCTGGAGCCCTCTTCTTCAGAGAAGTCATTTGATGATGCTGATGACAACCACGGGGGCGTAGAACTTTTTGTCCCTGTCAAAAGTACCAGGAAAAGAGTGACAGCAAAGGAGAAGCTGGATGTCACAACAGCCGATGTTCTGAACATGGTAAGAGAGGCTGTTTCCAATGATCCCACAAAGGCGTTAATAAACTTCATGCGGGAAGAAATGGACAAATCCCGCCAGCATGAGTTACAGCTATTTCAAATCCTGCAAACTCATAGGGCAAATGTAGGTGGTGAGCCATATTGTCAACACGCCACCTACCCAGCAATGCCTAATTATATGGAAGCCAACTCTATGGCACCAGGATATTACCCAGCCTGGCAGGGGGGGTTGGGACCAAGCCAAACCACTCAGTCTGTATTGCCAGGTGGATCTTATGGGGTCCCTTCTCCAAGTTCAGGGGTGTTATCCAATGACCGACGTTTAACAAAACTGTAAGAAACAGGAACACCCTTTGAGTAACTAGATAACCCTTTCAGAGTATTTGTGGATAATTGATATAGTTTTTATTAATTTTATGACAAATGAAAAAAAGAAATGGTTTTGCAAAATATGAGATTCACAAACAGATTATAAGAGAGTATATATAAAATAGTTACAGTTACAGTTTCAGTGGGAGACATTCTATTTCTATTGGTATTTCATTCGAAAATGTTACAGAAAATGTTATAGCTTGAAGGAACGATACAACTTTTTTTTCTAAATATTTGCATTACCAATTATGGAAGAATTACTTTCTTGAGGTCTATAATTTGAAGAAAATTTAAACCTTTCACCCATAACACATGGTCTTCGTCAGTGAAATGGACTCAGTGTTGTTGCCTGACTTCAGGTGTATTTAGCTTCAAATTTTAGACCTTGAGACAATAATTTTTCTATAATTATTATTAAAAAACCATGGTCAAGAATGAATATTCCTTGTCTTATTTGTGTTACTGTTGGATATTCCAAAATAATAAAATGATTGGCTAAATTGCATAATTAATAAATTTCTCTGTAACCCTATTAGAATATTGCAGATCACAGTAAACAACAGCAAGGACTACATATGAACATATTTTGTTCAGGGTTCTGTTTACTCGCCCAATTTACCAATGTATTTCTGGATCAAAGGGGCTCAGGAATATGCCACCATCTCGTTTCTCCCCTACATTAATTTGCCACTAAGGGATAAAACTTCACTGTTTCCCTTGCAGCCAGTGATCAACCACAATGCATTAAATATTATTTAGTGTTCTAATTTTCTTAACTCAAAACAGATCATAACTAACTTTATCAGTCTTTGTCAATCAAAAACCAAACCGATCAGTCCCTTAGTGTAAACACTAAAAGGGACTTGTTCATGTTCCTACCACCAGGAATATGAACAAGGCTGCATGTTTGGTCCCTGCCACAAGTCCCCTCGTGACAATTTTTTAATTTTTTAAATAAATTCTAGTGAGCAGCACACAGCAACAGAACTTGTTAACTTCTTTATTTTCTCCTACCGGTTTCGTCTGTCAATGTTTAATTTTGGGGCTCACGGATTAAACGTTAAATCCGTGAGCCCCAAAATTAAACATTGCACATTTTCAGAATCACGCAGGAATTTAGTCATATCCTGCACGTAATGTTTTGTGGGTGTTGCTGTTCGCACCCTAGTTGGAACGTGATTCATACTGTAATCATTAGGTATAAAATAAGTTCCTTTACTACCTTGTTCAAACTCCCTGACGAAGTCTGTTGTGATCAGACGAAACCGGTAGGAGAAAATAAAGAAGTTAGCAAAAGATCTGTTGCTGTGTGCTGCTGACTAGGATTTATTTAACAAATTAAAAAATAAATTAAAAAATTATTTAAAAAATTTATTTAAAAAATTAAAAAATTAAAAAAAATTGCCAAACTTTAATAATATTTAAGTCCGAAAATGGGCTGGGACAATCACATCAACTCAGAAAATGGATGAAAGTTCTAGGAGCAGACTGCACACAAACAACCAGATCCCGATTGCTTTCGCTCTTCCCAAGAAGTACCCTCCATCTCCCTTTAAGCTGGCCATATGCACCTTCTGAGACCATCCTCGCCCTGCTTAATCTATAATTAAAGTAACGCTGCTGTGGGCTTAACACAGCATTGGTAAATGGTTTCATCAACCATGTTTGCAAGGGAAATGCCGAATTGCCTACTATAAGTGGAGGGACATTTACATCTCCTACACTTTCTCCAATCAGTGGAATGAAACCATCCTGAATGGAGTTCCATAGGTCTGTAGATTTAAAAATCACTGCGTCATGGGAATTTCCTGGAAAGCCACAACTGCCCCAAACAAATCTGTAATGGGAGTCGATCATTGCCATCAATACAACAGAATAAAAATTCTTAAAGTTATTGTACTCTTTACAAGCCTCTAGACCCCCAGGTGGGCATTTAATTGGTATATGACAACCATCTATTGCTGCCCAGCAACAAGGGAACTGCTAAAACTCTTCCATGTCAAGGATCTTTTTCTTAAAATCTTCCTGAGTGTTGGGCATAATTTTATGGCATGACACACTTTCACTCCATAAATGGTCCACAAGGACTTGGCACACTTCTTGAACGATTAAACAGACAGTGGACACACCTAACCTGGCCATTTCAGCGATGGTATACAAATAATCTCCCCCGCCCAACCTATACAAACAAATGGCAAGTCGCAGCTTTGGAGAGATTGGCTCCTCAGTAACAGTTTGTCTTGCAAGAAAGGGCCCAATACGGTTTAAGATAAACTTAAACGTTGATCGCGATATTCAGAAGGTTTTCTTGAATCTGGCGTCGGAGTATGTGTTCCAGACCGTGTCCCACCAACCAGTGTTTCTGCCCAACTGGCGACAAGAGCGAGGAACAGTGGCGATGTTGTCTCGTTGGGATGAAATCAGCAACAAAAGCAGGAGAGAAACATTTCAAACTTGTCTCCTACCTGCAACAAGGTGGTGTAATGCCATTTGCATGTTGAAGCGCCTTCTCCTAGTTTTATTAATAAGGATAAAAAGCTCTGCTTGTGAAGATTGCTCGTTTCCCGCCATATTCAATCCGCGAACAACAGCTGCTGACCTCAAAGGTTCAATGGGCTCAGTTATGGAATTAAGTTCGACGCCATTTGGTTCGACGTTTGAATCAACTGTCCAACTTAATTATTTGGGTCAACCTTAATAGGTATTAGGTTCGGCACATGAAAAGTTTGACGTATGAACCGGGCCTAACTTTGTTCACAAACAGAGCAAAATCAGGGTATTAAAAGGTAAGTTATTATAATCCGAAGTGCTCTTGTGAGCAGAGTGATATTGTCATATAAGGAAAGAGTTCGTTTATTTCAGGAAAGGTCTTGTACATGTATAATGCATCTCAAAGAGCAAGTGTTGAGGACCTCTGGCTAAAAAAATATGTCAAAAACCAGATGAGAGCAACAAAGGTAATTGGAAAAATAAAATAAATAGCATTTTTCTTCTCATCTGTGCCAGAACTCGAGAGAACAGCTAAAGAAAAAAGAACCCAATAGTGGAGACAAAAAAGAGGAGGAAACAGAAGGTGCCAAACCAATAAAAACAAGGTGTACTTTCACTGGCACAAATCTTGTCCTGTTTTCATGTGATTATAGTTCCAGCGTTATCACATGTTGTTAACATTCATTCCAAATCCCCATGGTATTGAATCTGCTATTTATATGGCCTGTTTCAGGCTATTTCTCTCTCTTTTCGCCGTTAATTACACTTCAGGCCAACGTCACCTTTTCTGTTCTTTATTCCGTTTGTCACCGAAGCTCTCCATGGCCACTCCAGCTTTACCTGTAAACCCTTATCCATCCCCTGGCTGCTCTTACTGTTCCTCCTGCTTCTCGAGTTCCTGAATTATCAGCTCAGTCCGAGGTTTGTAGCTTGCATGCCTTCGTTTCTGTTGCGCTGTTCTTTGCCTTTTAATTTTATATTACGTTGTTTGTTTTACAGTTCAAACCTTGGTCGTCAGTTCAACCTTTAGCAAAATGTCTGGTCATGTGTTGGACCTTAGTTTGGCTGTTGGTTGTCAGCTTGACTTTTACAAAAATGTTTCTTCGGGTGCTGGACCTTAGTTTGATTATCAGTTCGATTTTTCATAAATGTTTGGGCATGTGTTCCACCACAGTTTTGCTGCTGGTCGTCAGTTCAAATTTAACTTAAGGTTTGGTTGTGTGTTTGGCTATAGTTTGGATGTTGGTCGTCAGTTCGACTTTTACTAAATGTTTGGTCTTGAGTTCGACCATGAGTTTACTGTTAGTAGTCAATTGGACTGTTATTTTTATGTGGTCGTCTGTTTGACCTTAGTTTGGCTATTGGTTGTCTGTTGGATTTTTTTTTATGTGTGGTAATTTACCTTTTCGATCATGTTTTGGACGTTGCTCTTTGGATCGACTGTTATTACTGGTTTCTTGCAAGTCTTTGCGAGGCCATGTATTTGCCGACAGTCTCACTTTGTTTGCTCCATAGTTTTATCTTTGTCTTACGCAGTTTAGTTCTCACCATTATTTTCATAATTTCATATTTCATAATTATCATAATTTCTTTGCTTAGTTAGTTGTCATGATTTTGGCCTTTTGTTTACACAATGCTGTGGCTTAATTATACATCACTTCTTATATGCATCTCATTTAGGGCGGTATTGTGAGCCAAAGCGCTTCTTTAATGTATTTTTTTGTGTTAAGGAATGCAGGTATTTACTATGGGAGTTACCATTTTGGAAGCGTGCGTGACTATTTATTATTAGGTATATTGGTGTTTTTGCAGGTTCACGGTTACAAGACGGCATCTCTGGCTACATTTCTGTAAATTTTCTTTAATTTCCTTACTGTTTGTATCTAATACATTATACTCAGACATGAAGACTCATGTTGTCTGTAAGTGAGCACAAAAAGTTAATTTAGTCGCTTTGGATAAGATGGAACAGTTTCAGTGCATTTGTTGTTAATTTTCTATTTGTGTGAAATGTAAATTATACTAATGATTGCTTTGGATAGTTGGCTATTGTCCTCGTTCTTTGTTGAACATATTGGTGAAAGATAATTTATTCTTGAACATTGCCCGTGTGCCCGTGTACTTATTGTCTAGCTATCAATAAGCAAGATGCCTAGATCTGATTCTTGTCTGTGTTTTGTGATATTTAGTGTGAAAATAATTTGTTCTTGTTTCACTACAGAGTGTTTAGAGACGTGTTTTTTAGGTGGAATATTGTTCCGTCCGTGCATTGCTTGAAGTATTGTCTTTGGCACATTCTATACGGTTCATTATTCCCCTTTTCCAGCGACTTACCCCTTATGTTATTGCCGATTTAAAAAGAAGCTAGTTTTGTTGTGCCAACAACATGATACTGGCAGTGTTGTCTGGGCCCTGGGTTTCCTTTGTGAATGCCTTGCTTGCCAGGCGGGATTTTTTGTTGCACACGCTTCTCTGGCAGCCATGGAGCATCTGGATTATCTTGCCTGAGAAAAGGGTGATTACCCAGCATGAAAACATGAATTTACGCATTTTTACCGCTTGCGTAAAGATTCGTAAACAAATGGCCTTTTCTTTACGGACAAGTTTTGCGTACCGTAAAGATGCGTAACTGCAGAAAACGCGTAAAGAATGCGTAAATTATACTACATGTTCGTAAAGGATAACGATCTATATGGATATAATTCAAGCTAATTTACTATGTTCTATTGAGAGAAATTTTTTTTTTTTTTTACATTTTTTTTATTGAAATTTTTACACACTACGTACAAAACTAATACAAGTACACTATTTTACAATTCATTACAGTTCCTTACTCTAAATTACGATACAAATACAAATGCCACACTACTTACAAAAAAAACCAGCTACACTACTAATATTAAATAATAAACTGCATAAAAAGAGAAAAACTTTTTATCTAAGGTCGAAAATTCAGAAACAGAAAGTACAAAGTTAGGCCTACTTAATTATCATTAACCATATATTGGTTATATAGAAGTTATCAAGAAAGCCAAGAGAGAAGGTGATCCCACTTTTTGTAATGATTAATTAGAATTCCGTTCTTTTTTGCTATATATAATTCCAATTTATAAGTTGCTTTTAACTTAGCTTTGAAGACTGTGAGTGATGGACTGGCCTTGGAGAATTTACACTTGTAGATAAATTATTTAGCCAGCAAAATAATATGATTAACCAAAAGAGAATCTTTGTCAAGGTCAAATTTTCCAAAAAGAATGTCCAAATGAGAGACATTAAGCAAAATATTTACTTCATCCACGAGCCAAGATAAGAGTTCTTTCCAAAAGAATGTTGATGACTTACAAAAATACAATAAATGCTCCAGGGATTCCTCTTCTTCATTACAGAAAACACATAATGGGGATTCCACCATTTTGAACTGGTAAAGTTTCTTATTGGTGAAAACAATGAGGTTTGATAATTTATATTGAAATTCTCTGAGTTTTGTATCCAAAGTAGTTTCAAAAGCTAACGAATATAACCTTTTCCAGTCTATAGAAAGATCCGGGTATTTACTCAAAATTTTAGCTTTAGCCGAGGCTGTAGTTTGCTTAACAGAATGAAATTCCCTATAAACCAATTTGGATGTGACATTAGCAAGGTCAATCGTTTTACCAGCAATTGTTAATACAAAACAAGTTTGATCCAACGTAGAAGGGGCACAATAAGGGTTTGTTTTAATTATAGAACGCCATTCATTTGGGATAGCATCAATAACCCCCATTAGGGAAAAAAGGTAACCAGGAGATAAAGAGGAACTGAGAATTTTGTCACTTTTAAGAAAAATACCTTCCTTTGAAACAAGATCGCCAACTTTAAGAACTCCTTGCTTATAGAAAATCGGTTGAAAAATAGATTTTCCCTCACTCAAAATATACTTATCGTTCCAGATAATTTGGTTCATTATCCCTTTATAGGTTGTCGAATCACAATTAGTCCTAGAAGACCAGGCTTGCAAGCACTCCTTATAAAAGACGGGAAGTGAAATGGATAATTTCCGACAATCAAAATTACAATGTAATAAAAATTTCCCGCCAACTTTCTTGAGATAAAAATCCAGAACATACTTCCAAGGACTTTCATACTTCTCAATGTATTTCTTCAGACAAATGATTCGTTGAGCAAAGATCATAGATTCAAGATCCAGCATTTTCAAACCTCCGTCCTCTATGTCATTAATTAAGGCTGAGCGTTTGATTTTATCTTTGCCCTTCCAGATAAAGGAATAAAGTTCTTTATTAATTTCTTTAATAAATTCACTTGACAATGAAATTAGACCTGCCTTGGACATAATTTTGGGTATGGCGAAAGACTTAACAATTTGTATTCTGCCGATGAGCGTCAGACCTCTCCATTTCCACATATTTAATACTTTTTTAATTGATTTAAGGGCAGAGTCAAAGTTGGATTTACTCCTCGACACGTTATTGTAGTCAAAGTGCACACCAAGAATTTTGATAGAAGTTTTAAATTCATGAGGGTACATTTCACGCTCTAATTTCCTTGTACCAATACTGAAAAATTCAGTCTTCTCCTCATTAACTTGGAGACCAGAACATTTCGAGAAAGCACTAAGACAATCTCGTAAGCAATCATAGGAGGATCTATTTTGGAGAAAGCAAGTCAGGTCGTCCGCGAAAAGGGACAATTTAACCTCTAAATTATCAATTTGAATACCCTGAATTTTTTCATTTTGTCGAATACTACATGCAAGAATTTCCAATCCTAATATGAAGAGAAGAGGTGATAATGGGTCGCCTTGCCGCACCCCACGACCAACTGCGAAATAATCTGATGAAAAGCCATTATTAATGATGCAACTTGATATATTTGAGTAAAAAGTACGGATCCATTGGATAAAAGATGGCCCAAAATTAAATGCGTGCAAAACTTTTAAAAGATAAGAATGATCAAGAGAGTCAAATGCTTTCTCGAAATCAATAGCAACAAGAATGCCCGACATTTTCTTACATTTGGTGTATTCCAAAATATCCTCAATGGTTCTGACCGCGTCAAAAATCGACTGTCCTTTCACGTACGCATTTTGATTGTAATGTATTAACCCAGGTAAGATTGGTTCCAGTCGTTTGGCTAACGTTTTGGAAGCAATTTTAATGTCAACATTGACAAGTGAAATGGGACGCCAATTTTTTATCAACCTTTTATCCTTGCCCTTCTTTTCCAACAAAGTAATTACAGCTTGTTTTTGCGAATTGGAAAGCTCGCCATGTTCATGTGCATAATTATAACAATCAACCAGGTGTTTGCCCAAAAGCGGCCAAAACACTAAATAAAATTCTACCGTGAGACCATCATTCCCTGGGGTTTTGTTCTTTTGAAAAGTTTTTAAAGTATTAAAGCATTCGCCTACTGTTAATTTTTCTTCACATCTGTTCCTTTGTTCCACAGTCAATTTAGGGATATATACATTACTCAGAAGTGAATCTGTCAAGGCATTACTGTTTTCATTGGATCTATTTTGATAAAGATCAGAATAAAAGGAACGAAGTTCTTTCATAATCACTTGAGGGTCTGAAGTTAAGGATTCGTCATCTTTGAATAATTTCCGAATTGAACTTTTTTTACCTCTGGAATTTTCTAAATTTAAAAAATATTTACTGCTTTTTTCACCTTGTTCGTACCAGGTGGCTCGAGTTCGTATTATTGCCCCCTGGGTGATGTAGTCATTCTGGAGCTCATACTCTGTTTTTATAACTTCAAACATATTCATATTTTCTGGCGAGGGATCTTGATCACACATTTTTTGGCAGTCGTTAAGTCTTGCCTCTAAGGTTGCCATTTTTGACCTTCACTCTTTAGCCTTCATCTTACTATAAAACATGCTTTCTTGGCGAATCTTGTACTTCATCAGATCCCAAAAGAGCCTTGGATCTTTGACTTCTTTAAATTCATCGTTCCATAATGGGTATTTCGTATTAATCAAGGACACATATTCCTTATCATCCAATAAGCTAGAATTAAGCTTCCAATAAGAAGGACCTCGGGGTCCATTTTCAGTTCCATTCAAAGATAGCACAATTGCGGAATGGTCGGATTTAAGCGATGGAATGACATCAACATTATCAATATCCTCCTGCATACCACTACTTACTAGCCAGTAGTCCAGCCTCCTCTGAATTACGGGAGTCTTCTGACGCCAAGTAAAACGTTTTTCCTTTGGGTTTCTAATCCTCCATATATCAACTAAATCATTGATAATACATATGTTTTCTATTGTCTTAACTGATTCTTTTCGTTTTGGATTTCCGCCATTACCATCCAAATCGGGGTCAAAAATTGCGTTAAAATCCCCACCAATTACAATATTACAATCGTCCTCTAAACAAAAATTGTCCAGTTCTTCTCCAATTTCTTCAAAAAAGGTTAATTGCTCGTTTGTTTTGTTTGGGGCATACAGGTTGACAAAAAGAAAGGGATAATCTTGAACCTTTGCTTCTATAAAGATAAAACGCCCATCTTTGTCAATTTTTGAGGATTTCAGTTCGAATTCCAAGTTATTTTTAATAAGAATGAGGACGCCCTTACTATGAACCGTACCATGAGAGAAAAACATTTCGCCTTTCCATTGAGATTTCCAAATATTTTCCACCTCAGGAGTGCTATACGATTCTTGCAAAAAACAAATATCCGCATTATTTTTCATTAACCACCCAAACAATGCCTTCCGTTTCTCAAAAGACCGAATCCCCCGAGCATTTAAAGACAATAACTTAAAGTTAATATTTTTAGGAGCCATATTTAAATGATAATCCATTCAAAAACCACCCATTTAAACAAGTAGATTCATTGGCTGTATAGCCAGCTTTAAGTGAGAATAACCTTAAATTTGCATTTGACCTTATGTTAAACCAACGTTTTATGCAGTTAATTACATCACAAAAAAAGACAACAACATGCAAAACAAAACACTGAAAACTGGAAAACATATTCAACAGCAGCCAGAAAATACTGCTTTGCTGCTGTGGATCGAATCGAGGAAAGTAACTGAAACACCGAACAGACTTACTCAAGAAAGAAAACAACTATCCCTATCGTGTTACGTGTCAGCTCTCCAACCAAAACGCTACATACTTCACGGCCTATTTATAAAGTGAAAAGATAGATGTTACCTTCCCTGTAGCAGTAAACCTTATAAATTCATATAGTCAAAAAGTTCCACTAAGCACCATTTCAACTTTCAACTTGAAATTCTTTCTATTAATTTTAAATGACTATCGAAAAACATCTAAGACTACGAAGGCTACCCCAACCAGTTTATAATGGCACCAAAACTCCGTCAATGTAAAGCTTATCGGGCTCTGCACGGCTGAAATATGCAAGCTTACCGGATTTTCTCGCCTCTAACAACTTCTTCGACTGATCCCTGCGCCTTTTAACGATCTCCTTCGGCAAATCTGCTGATATGCGGAACTCGGAATCTTTCAAAAGACTCATCTTGGAGAAGAGGAATTCTCGATCTTGATATCGCAAAAACCTCGCTATTATCGGTCGTGACCTTCCATCTTCGTTTGTTTTCCCCACTCTATGCACCCGTTGGAACTCAATTTGTTGAATTTCGTCTGGCTGAATACAGAGCACCTGCTCAAAGAATCCTCGAAGAGTAGAGCGGGCATCTTCCTTTCCCTCAGGCAATTCTTTAATACCGTAAAAGCGAAGATTTTCGCGCCATTGGTAAACCTCTGCGTATAATAATTTGTCCTGCAACTCCTTATATTTGTCATCGCAGTATTTCTTCACGCCATCACCGGCGGTCTTACTTTCTTCGACTATGGTATTCAAAGCTTGAAGACCATCCTGCATTTCATTAATGGCGACCTTCGACTTCTTTTGGTGTTGCTCGAGCGTTTCAACTCTACTTTGTACCTTGTTAAGATTCTCTTCTAGGCTTTTGACTACTGCACCTATTGACTCCAGTTTCAAGTTCACGGCCTCGAGACTTGAAAGAATAAGGTCAATTTTTTTTACCAAGATCGACGTGAGTCATTTCCACGTGTTTGGAAATTATGTCACCCGAAGAAGACGCCAAGTCAGCTTTCAAAGGCTTGTCTCTTGATCTTTTTTCTTCTGGAGACCTGAGCTCGTTATCAGAGATGCTTGAATCACTTCCACGCTCTTTTCGCTTAAGATTTGAAGTCTCGTCAGCCATAAAGCATTAGTAAAAACATTCAAATACGGAGAGCTTCACGAACACAACTATCCGCTCAGCATGCCTCGACCCAGTCCGGAAAGAGAGAAATACTAAGGAAGAGAAACAACATCCATCTTAAGTAGATTAAAAGTTGTTTTGATCAGCTTCATTGTTAACACTTTACGCGTCTTTATCATTCTTTACGCTCCTTTACGCACCGTTCTTTACGAAACTTTAACTTTCTTTACGCACAACTTTACCCACCTTTTATTTCTTTAAGAACCTTACTAGTTCTTTAAGGCCATTCGATTTTCTGTATGCACAATTAAACTACTTTTAAATGTCTTTCTGAATATGTATAAGTTTTTTTTTACATGGCCATAAACTGTCCGCTGTAATTACCTTTTTGACGCACCTTTAGCATTAAAACACAGGGAGTTGTCATATGACGAAAGTTAACTTTTTTGTTCTTACAATGGTGCCTGCAATGATATATGCAAGCATGCTGCTTTTACAGTTAGCTTTTCCAACTTTAAGATTAGACTGTCAAGGTTTCTTGCATTGGCCTAGCCTCCGGCCGCGGTTTATCCTGAGCGCTTTCCATTTGTGTGGAAAAACCGGTTGTTCCGGTGGCAAATCAAATGGAACGGGCCTTTCCGCTGGAAATTTTTCGGAAAAAAAGGAATACCTTCAGAGGTATTCCTCTTTTCCCGTTTCTCCCGGAATGACCAGAAAATTTCTGTTCCATTTGCAACAACCAGTCTGTTCGCTCAAAGAGCAAGGTCGACAAGTGACCCAAAGAACGCTGAAATGTACCCGTTGAATCGATTCAAATTAATCCAAAATTCCTGTTGAGTGTAGATAGAGGACGTTCCTTCACAAGCAGCGAGAGATTTTCCCTTGAACTTTCTCCAAGGCCTCACGAAGACGGAAGATTCAGTAGAAAAGTTTCACCCTCGATCGCCATTTTCTTTTTGTGACCCAGGCTCCCGCAGTGCTATCAGAATGGAATTTTCAAAAGGAACAGCATCTTCTTGTTCCGTTTACGTGATGAAAAACTTGTACCGTTCCATTTGTTGAAAAATTCTCACCGAAAATTCCATGTAAATCGAAGGCGCTCCCTAAAACCGATCCACGTACACTTCCTGAAATCTATATTTCTTGCTTGTTTGCATGTGAAAACACATCTTATCTTTTAAATAAAACGTTGCTCCGTTCAATTTGTAGACACTATTACAAAAATCCACGGAATTGTTACCGTGAAGCTCGAACACATTCTATGATTTCATTGACTTTTCATGCGAGGCTTGCGAGCCGCTGAGCAATTTATCTGTCCCTCGGAGACTGGGCTCCGTTATATGCCGCTATCAACGGTCAGCGGGTTTACGCGTGTGTTTGAAATTGGCGTCCATTTTTTTAAAAGTGACGATGATTCCCAACTTGGATAACGATCCACTTCCAAGTCTTCTTTTCTGTTGTTGTTGAGCTTAGTTTATCGAAAACTTGTCCTAAAATATAATGCAAGCCTTCGGACAAGAAAGAGGTTGAAATGGAATGTGTGGTGGACGCGTACATCGTTCCATTCCTCAGATAACTCCACGACTCAACAACTTTACAACTTTATTTACCCTATTTGCACGACTTCGAGTCGACAACAGGAACAATTCAACACTAAATAGGTGAGTAGGTTTTCTCTTTTTCTCTCTTAAGCTATGTATATTGTCTTACCTTTTCTATGCTGTACATCCCTTTTAGAACATATTTCTTTACACGTTAGATCTGAGCAATAATTTTACTTATCATGTTTGAATCCCCAGGAGTTTATGACAAACAAATTATTGCAATAAACATTCACTCATAATTCACCCATAATATTTGAAGTGTGTTAGACTCTTTCATTCAAACTGAAAACGTGATAAATAATATTATACGTCCAGGGTTACATGCATGCGTTATTAAATACATTTCGTAAATCGATCACACTTTCAATGTTCTCCACCCTTGGATGAAACCACTGGCAACTAAAGCCATGAGTGAGAACTGCGGTTTGACTTCAAAATTATGGAACTTGCACGTTTAGCTTCTTTCTCGCAGGTTTTAAAGGTCTGGTAAATTTAAATCAAACAATATTCATTTGAAATCTTGGTTGATCATCAAAGGAGGCAATGTGGCCTAGTAGTGGTTAGGGTGCTGGACTTTTAATCTGGAGGTCCCGGGTTCAAATCCTCCTCCCTGCCACTAGATGGATTTGTCTTCGGTGGTCCCGAATTTAACTCCTCCATGCTTTGTAAATAGCCAGCTAGTCAGCCTCCTACCAGTTGGGATTTTTAACAAATTTCTGTTCTATTTGTAATATATTTTGTTTGCTTATTTACAGTGTCCACAATTAGTACAACAGTGCTAAATAACCTGACACTTAAAGAAAGTGATTTATTTTTATTTTTTATTAAACACCCAGCATGGTCAATTGATAAACAGATAGTTGACAGCAATCAATGAATATCAATGAAGCAACAAAATTATTGTGAACTCAATTGCTTTTGATTGCTGAAAGAAAATCATAAGGCATGGATACAGATTAAAGCTGGGAGCTGGGTAGATGGGAATACACTGATTGTTTGTTGCATGAATCTTTAGGTCTCTGCACACGTGGGGACATGTCACATGGACACGTTGCAACAACATGTACAAGTAGAAGCGACAAAATCATGTGTTGTTCACACTGAGGAGACGTGGAGCAGGGACATGTAGCAGCAACATAATCACAATGTGTACACACAAGGAAATGTAGCTACAGGGGCATGTCGCAACAACTTGTCCCCTCATGTTTGCCGATTATTTTTGGCATTAGCAACATGATCTTTGAAGCTGTTTTTTCCCTGCGACATGTTGCATGAAATTTAACTCATTAAACTTCGTGCAACTTGTCACGGGGACAAACTGTTAGGAATTCCTGTTTCATGTGCCAAAATTATCAGCACACACAAGGGGATGTGTTGCTGTCACATGTCCCTGGGATATATCCCCACTACAGTTATTTGTGTGTGTACACATTTTGATTTCTGTGCTGTCCCCACTAAATTTCCTCTCAGTGTGAGCAACACATGATTTTGTTGCTGCGATGTGTCCCTTCACCTTAAATTAAGTCATAAATCGACTGATTTGTGAATAATAACAAATTCACTTTATCAATTCCGACTCACTCTCTGAGAGTGCATTGTTTTTGCAATATGGAAATTGCAGTTTTCTTATTACATTGTATACATTTGTGTACACTTATTACATTTGTATCATGCAAGACCAGTTCCTTATTACAACTTTTTGTTACACACTACAATCTCAAGGGAACCCTGTCAGCCACACCTACAAGAATTTTGGTATTATATTTTCTGTGGAGTGTGTCTAAACAAAACAGATCACTTCGAAACTACATGTACTTACCAGTAGTACAACTTACAGTACATGTGCAGCAATGCAATAAGATTTTGCTTCACCATACAGTTTTCATAATTTTGATGGCACCCAAAGTGGCAGAGGCTGACTAGGGTCCTTTAATAAGAAAGCTTACCACTCTGGCAACAATGCATGCCCAATTGTAATATTAATGTCAAAGTAACTGTTTTGACTCAAGTACTGAGTAAATGCAACAGGAAATATTGGTAAGAATTCTTATTTTGCTAATTGGCTTAATGGATGAGGAAAGTGCTTATAATATAACAATGGAGTTGATGTTAGTAATTGTCTCACAAACATCTAATCTGACACTGTGACTGAATTATTATTTTTTCTCCATTTAATAGAAATTGAAAAGGCATCACTGCATATAAAATGTTGAAGTACGTGATGACACCAAAAGAAAGACACTGCAGCTATGGTTGCTATTGTGAGACTACTGTATCTTCATGGACTACATAAGTGGGAGGTCTAACCATCAAGATCTCATGGTTTTGTCATTGCCCTTCCATATGGCATTAGAATGTTTCCGCGGGTGTAAGACTGGCCCTCTCCTATGGTAGCTGCATGTTAACACGTCTCATTATTTTTTGTCTGTCTCACCCATAATGAAGACCACTCATGGAGAGTTAAGTTTCTATGAGTCAAATGAGTCATTAGTCAAGGTGATTTTTACACAAAGTAGGTTATTA
This sequence comes from Meandrina meandrites, assembly GCA_963693305.1. NCBI lineage: Eukaryota > Metazoa > Cnidaria > Anthozoa > Scleractinia > Meandrinidae > Meandrina > Meandrina meandrites. Next base: position 19,674,149 of record OY855906.1, read on the forward strand.
TCTTTTAAACCATGGTTTCCCTTTATGCAAGTTAGCTTAGAAGTTAGAAGCACTCTACATGTACTTTGTTTATGGTTGGTTCTATCCCGGTTTGCTTGAGGTTAGTTGCACTCCAGTTTCCCTTTGCTTGCGGTTAGTTCCTCTCTGGTTTACTTGCCTTTTGTTCACTTAGGTTTGCTTGCGGCTACACATGTAGTTCCACTCTAGTTTATTTGAGGTTAGCATTCATTTAATGTTGGACTCATAGTCATTGACTCATTTGACTCATAGAAACTTTACTCTCCATTAGTGATCTTCATTATGGGTGAGACAGACAAAAAAATAATGAGACATATGTTACTATGCAGCTTCCATGGGAGAGGGCCAGTCTTCAAAATGCAAGGGCAATGACAAAACTATAAGATGTTGATGGTAAGTCAGAGAGGCCTGCAACTGCTGGCCCACTTTGGACCTGTAAGGAACATCACAACAGAGAAAAAACTAATGTGGACATGATTAGAATTTACACCAAAATAGTATTGTGCTTTTCTGATCTGCATAGTGATAATAACTGTCACTTTTACCTTAGTTTCTCTTAAGCGTACACAGCTGAAAATTCAGTGAACTTATTACCTGGACACTAAGAAAATGTATAATTGCCAAAGGAAATATTTTACAGTGCAGTAACAATAATTATTTCCTGTTCACATGCAGGCACTTAAACCAAACAACCTTGAACAATGGAAACAAAGAATACAAACTTAACTGAACAGGCAGGTTTTAAAAAACCTGTTTTTGTTTCTGGTATTTTTAGAGTAAATCAACTTTTATTTACAATCAGTTATGAGTTAAAAAATCAAACTACATGTGCTGTGCAGAGTAAGAATCATTCCTATACAGCTGTGGGTAAACGTTTATTCTTGAAATAACTCACATGTATGTTTCGCTTTGAGTTATGACAATAAAATAAATTGCAAGGTATTAAACATGTATTATTGTTCTTGTTGAGGCTAGGTCAGTCCTTGGGAGTCATACATAAATTATATCCCAGTTTACGGAAGCTGAAAATATCGTAAACGTTCTGAATAGGCCTTTTACGGTGTGCGTTAAGGAACTGTAGCGTATTATGTGGATGTTGACACAAACCTGCATTTATAATAGTCGGATTACCAAAAAGGAGACATTGCCGAAGAATACTGAAAAATACAACGTCAACGGGCTTTTAAATACTGCCCATTTAAGATAGTTTAATAACGCGTAAAGATCCCCTTTCTGATCTTTTTTCAGTCGCCGTAAAATATCGTAAACGTTCTCTTTACGTTTTTTTACAATGCGCGTAAAGATGCGTTTAAAGTCTACCTACGGAATCTTTACGCCCTATCGTTCTCAGTGCGTAAAGACGTTCTTTACGAAAGTGTAAAGAGGTTCATTAAGATGCGTAAAGAGGATCTTAACGCTTTCTTTACGGCATCGTTACAGAATCGTAAATTTAAGATTTCATGCTGTGTTAGAGAGCAAATTGTTTTGGGAGTATCCTAAGGCAGACTCGTACCCTGCTTCATAATCCTTTGTTTTATTTTCTGCTTATCAATTTTGTTTAGTGGAATGAAGAAGAGGTTATAGCAATGGAGTGCCAGAAGATATTTTAGCAAATGCTATTGTGCCAGTGATGATGTGTAGCTATTTTCACTGGCACATTAGGCACGAATCTTGCCTTGTTTTAATGTGACTATAGTTCCAGTGTTATCACACATTGTTATCATTCATTCTTTTTATATGGCCTATTTTAGGCTATTTCTGTCTCCTCTTGCCTTTTATTATGCTTCAGGCCAACGACACGTTGTTTCACCTACCCTCCTCCCCTTTGGCAATGACTTTCGCCTATAAATCAAGCTGCTCATCGCCCGGCAAAGTGAGTTTTCCTATAACTTATCACATTGGGGCAATTAGTGGCAATTGTGCCAGTGAAGATGTGTAGCTATTGGCCTACTATCTTGGACTGGATTGCAATGCAATCCCCAGATGGTTTGCAGTGTCCACTATACCAGTCCACTAGGCACTGCTAAAACACCAGCATGGATGTGACAGCAAAATCACTTCCAGATTGTAACAGGAGAAGGGAGGAGTATACACTGGCTCCTTTGTGCATGACAGTGAAAAATCATAATAACTTATTTCTGCAAAGAAAAGTTGACCAGTAATTTGAGTATTGCCTGGTTTCTTCAATAATTCAAGGCAGCGAAAGGGTGGTAAAATCTAGCAATTATGGGCAGAGCTATTCCAGCCCTTATGAGAGCCAATTAACAATTTAATGTTGATAGGTTACGGAGTGCAAGCATGCCAGTAAACCAGCCTGTGGAAAAGTTCTTGCCTCATTGCCTGTTCTTACTACATTGAATGAAATCAAAAGAGCTCACTCATTTTTCCAAATTTGAAGCTGCTCTGGCCGACGCAGGATGCACATTAACCAGCCAGCTGTTGATCAGCTATGAGATGATCAAAGTCTCCGATGGTTGGTGTTTCTCTAGCAGCAAAAGAGAATTTGTCTTAATCCCCATTAGAGAAATTGGACAGGAAAGCTTGAGGGCATTTGTGAGTATCAACACACGAAGACGCGAGATCCCAAGTATTTCAAGGAAATACCGCACAACAATTTGAGCCCCAGTGACATGAGTCACTTTTGTGAGTATTACCTCTAACTTCTAAACTAAGAGATCAAGCAACACAAAAAAGTGACGTCTCTTTTTGATGAACTTAAAAGCAGTAATACAAGCTTATTTGTGCCTATGACACCCATAGTTCCTACCAGGTACTCATTACATAGCTTGTAAATGCATTTCTTAGATTTATGAATAGTGGTAGGTTTTTAGTGGGTTACTGCTCTCTTGGCCCTGAGAAAGGGTTGGTCGTGCATTTTTTACTTGGTTCACCCACCTATAAATTGCCTGTTGTACTTTTTCAAGTCAAAAATTACTTTTGTTGGCATCGATTTTACGACTTTGCTTACATTCAAGGATACAGACTTTTAATGTAATTAACAGGCTACAATCATTTTCCTTTCCAAATTTTAATTTTTGCCGTTATTGTTTTCAGGTACATAGTGATGATCACCAAACAAAAATCGTTCAACAGAAGTTTAGCTTAGCTGTAATTCAAGGGCCATGCGTATCTTGTATCTTGTCGCCAAAGTTTAATTTGTCTGCTCTGGGTGAGTCGTACGAGAAGAAAATGCCAAGCGTGCAAATAGGTTCTTGTGGCCATTTAAAATTGAATGGGGTGTCATGTCTGTCTTTCCAACAACCCAACCACATAGCTTCGGTTTTTGATGTATTGACCTGTAAACCGGAAGTAGAAGCGAATTTCTCTAGCATATCTAGTAAATGCCCTATTGAGTTGAGGTCGCTCACAAAAACGGTGGTATCATCTGCATACATAGTGGTTTTTATTTCTTTTTCTCCGATTCTGATACCTTTAATAAGATCATCACATTTGATAGCTCTAGCAAAGAGTTCAAGGCCAATAACAAAAAGTAAACCTGATAATGGACAGCCCTGTCTCACACCTTGGTTTATTGGGAAAAAGTGTGAAGCGTGCCCGTTATGTTATTTAAAACGCAGCTGGAGATATCAGTGTGAAGAGTTTTAAACCACTGTACAAAATTAGGGCCAAAATTAAAATGGATAAGGACCTTTTCTAAGTAATTCCATTCAACAGTGTCGAAAGCCTTGCGAAAATCAAGGACGGCAATTCCTGGCAGATTTTCTTTATCGGTGTAGAACATTAGATCTTGTATCAGTCTGATATTTTCTCCAATATAACGCCCTTTTACGTATCCTGTTTGATCAGGATTTGCTAGTTTAGGTAGAACCTTTTCTAAGCGCTTGGCCAAAACTTTGGTGAGAATGTTGTAATCCACATTTAACAGAGAAATCGGTCTAAGATTTTCCAGAATTGTTTTATCCTTATTCTTTTTTGGGATAAGAGAAATAATTCCACGTCTTTGGGATATTGATAAAGCGCTGTTATGGAAGGCATAATTAAAACTACCAACAATTGAGCTTTTCAGTTCGGACCAGAAGTATTTTAAAAATTCAACAGGCAGTCTGTTGGTACTGGGAGTCTTGTTTGCAGAGAAGTCTTTAAGGCATTTAGCGCTTCTGTTTCTGTCTTTTTGAACTTGGAATTTATTTGTAGGAGAGGGCCCCGATTTAGGAGAGCTGCTCTTTGATTCTGCTGTTTACTCTTTCTTCTCTAAAAACGTCGCAAACAGACCCAGCGGTTCAGGAGGATCTCAAGGCTTTAGAAGATTCACTCGGGGACCCAATCCTTCTGGGACTTTCTGACAAATTGGCGGATCCAGCAGAGCAACTACTGGAACCCAGAACCTCTCTCAGAGGTAAGCGTCCCCTGCTCATCCCAGATTTTGTGAGTTCCCTCCCAGTTGTTCTGGAAGAGGACCGGGAGGCCGTGCTTGGCGTGTCCGGTGGCACTCAAACAATTTTAAAGACTAACAACCAGAAGAAACCCCAACTCGCTAACATCACCTTTCCACAATGGTCAGCTGCAAACTTTCGAATCATGCACACGCTGATAAAAGACGGTGATTTACCATCAACCTGAGATGTCATAAATTACATTTCATACAGCACAAAGGTTTCAGAGCTGGCCAAGATTTATCCAATACCTCGTGTTGTCCAATACGACGACCTTTATCGCCGAATGCAATTTGCTAGTGGTTGCAAGTGGGGCACTGAGAGCCAATCTACCAGCAGTCTCTACACAAGCCTGATGCCACCCAGCCTGGCTCAACAAAACAAACAGGCCGCCCTCCAAACAAAACAGCACCCACCATCAACCTGGCTACAGGAAAGCAGGTGTGCTATGATTTTCAACGACGTCAAGGCTGCAGCTATGGCACAACTTGCAAGTACGACCATGTGTGTATTAAACCGCAGTGCCTTGGTGATCACCCGCAATGGAGACACCAATCCCCCTCAACACCCAACCCCCAAGCCTAAGCTCATACTCGCCGGCAGAGCTATTTCCCAACGATTATTGTTCACTGGAGCCACTTGCAGGGGATAGCTTGACTGCATCTACCACAGCAGGGGTATGCCCCGACATCAATTTAGGAGCAGCAGAGTGTGATATTACTTGCAGTCAATCAGCAGGGCGTTTATGTTTTGATGCGCAGGAGCCCAAAGCAGCCTGTATCTCCACAGACTTAAAGTATGAGATATGGGCACAAGAACTAGCAAATGATCCGGACAAAGACTTTATTCTCACTGGTGTACAAGAGGGTTTTGACTTGATCCAGCGAGACGCTACTGTTTTGCCAGCTTTAACAAAGAACAAATCAGCACTCAGAGCTGGGGCCAAAGAGCAGATTGAGGAGCAACTGTCTGAATGACTTTCACTTGGCCATTTTGCAATGTCGACAACAGCTCCCACCATTGCCAATGCAATTGGAGCTGTGCCCAAAAGGGACTCTTCAGAGCGAATGCCAGTTAAAATCGGGCAAAATATAAATTTCGCGGCCAGGCTCAAAATTTTGATTTCGTTCATATTTTGTCTATAGATAGACATTACCAATAACAAAACGTGGTGTACTTTGTTTTTCCAAAGACCGCTTCAATTTGGCGAAATTTGAGAAAATCTATATTTGCTGTCGGCAACTTCAAAACACCCAAAATTTGAGACAAAATCGGCTGCTTGCAAAACTTTGCTTGCATGCAAAGGGCATGGAATTTGGGGAAAATCTTTTCCAATGTATTAATTTATGAAGACTTTTACTCCCAGTTTAGTGAAAAAGTTTCATCTAAGCGATAATCTGGAAGGTAAACAATAATATTTTAGAACTGCTTATTTTTCAAGGGACAGAAATTTTATTTCAACTTGAAATACGCGATTACAATTTTAAGCATGTGCTATACCTTGGTTTTTCCTCAAACTTACGCTATAAGATATTTAAACATTGTTCTAGAACATATGTAAAAACTGGCTTGGGTAATTTAGTTTGAAGGTCACATGAAGTCTTTGAAGTTGAGCAAATTTTCAGATGAAATATGAGATAATTGAATAATTAACGCAAGCACTCTTTCACTACCAAATGGATCCATGGCACTTCCGGGGCATTTCCCGAGCAGAAAGCTGTATAAATGTAAACATAGAGTTTAAAATCCCTTTCCTTAACCCTTTAACTGGCAAATTTCTGTGTGCTTTTTAAGAGTTTTTCTGAGCATAGGCAGTCTCTACAATCTCGTGATCGCATATAAGAAGTTTAATTGAAACTATGCGCTGTTTAGTAACACAGAGGGCTCAAATTTTCATTGTGACATCAGCATTCGGCCGTTGCTTGCTCAATAAGCCGAGCAGTTCGGCTCAAATCTGGTAAGTTTTCGGTTTATAAGTGTTTTTAGAGCCATTTTCCACTGCAGAAGCCCCCAGGCTGGCATCATGAAGCTTGAATGGTGGGTAGACGCAAACTTCTAAAAGAAACCAGGAGTGAGAGATGATTTGACGGTGATTGGAACGCCTAAACTATATGTATGGAAACATGGTTGTTCATGAGTGAAGTTGTCTCTCTGGCCGTTCTGTGGCTGGATTCCAAGACCTACCAAGGCAATTTGGATGAGATTTGACTTCTAAAGAATGCAATCGGTACAATATTTTGCTGGTAGAATTGGCTGGCTCGACACTTATAAAAAACACATGAAATGGAGGTAGGTTGTGTTGCATGCCGCTGAAGTGTCTAATTTCCCAAGCATTCCTTTCGGTCAGGTATAGGAGAATCTGGGGGTTGGCAAGCATAGCTCAAATCAAATGGTAATTGTTCAGTCCGTTGAAGGTTTGATGGCAAATTTTCTTACTGAACGAAAAGTAGAAGGCTTGACGTCTGCTGCAAATGCAACATTTTAGATTTAGAATTGTTTTTTTATTAAAAAATTTGAAGGCAAAGATGTGTGTTTTTTGTTGTTGTCTCAAATGAGCATGTTTTGATTTCCTGCAGAACAAATAGCCATATGAAACAAAAAGCCAGAGCTGTAGCCAGTTAATTGGCTTTAAACGCTTCAAAATTTATCACTTTGTCATAACAAGAGATTATTACTATCATATCTCCAGATCTGTGAAAGCTGCAAATTTTCAAAACATTGCTGGTGCTTTTCGTACAAATTTGTACGATTGCCGGTTAAAGGGTTAAATATGTGGCACGTATTCTGCCTGTTGTTGACTTCTTTGAAGCTCCAAAGTACTGATTTAGAAGTCCGCCGTTTTAGTTGACCTTTATACTGAATGAAGGTCATGACATTATTGGGGGAAGGGCTTTCTTTCTCAATTCAGCCCGCTTAATTGGTTAGAACAAAGTCGTGAATTGAGAAGGAATGCAGTGATCAGCATAGCCTTATTGTTGCCCCGTAGATAGACGGTGTTGCGTGACGAGGTCATTTGCAAAAACACAAAGGAAACATTTGGTGAAGATTGTGAAGCGATGTTGTCAGACGTTTCCACTATTCTCTGATTCTCAAAAATCCAAAGGTTTTAAAATAATATATTCCGTTTTTTTGCAGTACTTAATTTAACTAACCAGCGAGCCAGTTTGTTACACCTGTATCAGTAAATCATAGATCCACTCCGTTGGAAGCTTCTTCTTATGAGTCGATAATGAGCTATGGAAAGTACCTGCTCGTTCCCCTCAATTGTGGGAGGCCAATGTGGCCTCGACAGAAGGGACAGGAACAAAATAGAGGAATGTATTCCATTCCATAGTGGCCCTTTGTTGAATTAATTCTGGCAAGAGCACGCATCTTTTCCAGCTCCACGAATATTGATTGTCCGAATTCCAGTTGGCCGAAAAGCGAAGCTTTGAGGGCAACTGTGAAAAAAGGGGCAGTCTTTCAGCCAGGGCATTATCCTCCAATATAGCAGCAAGCCAGAAAGGGGTTTTGTTATTTTATAACCCACCCATTGGATATTAGTTGAAGACGTCGAGATCCGGACAGATGTTACAGTGGATTTCAACTCACTTTGGCCGCGTGGGTTTGGAAACATCTTGGGAACTTGGGAACTGCATTCCTGAGTTTGCTGTTTCATTGTTATTGGAGCCAATCAAATTGCGAACTTTGAAATGAAAACTCCAAGTTTGATTGCGAAGTTCGAATCGAAATTGCGAACTTCACTTCTAGGTTAAGAATGTAGATGGCGAAAGCAATGGCGTACGCCGATGGAGATGGTGATGACTTAAAAAGTTGGTTATCTACTTTCCAAAAACAGCTAGACTCGGAAACATTTGCTTGTATATTACGAGACTCTTAAAGCTAACCAATTTTGTACCCGACTGAAAATTAAGCTTATCTGAGAAGAAGAATTCAGCTTGATGTTTAACAAGCAGTTGCCGCTTGGAGCGAAAGCTTTGTTGCAGTACCAAATTTCTTTGTTGAGAGAGCAATCTCCTCTTCAAAAGCCCACGGCTACCCGGGTGCGAGAAGAAAAGGGAGATACATCTGAAAACACGGGAGCTAAAAAGGTAGGTCTTTTAAAATCTTTTAGTTGAGAGAAAAAAATTGAGCAACCTCATTGCCGACAAACCACGTGCAAATGTTTATCCTTCCCGAAAGAATATCATGTATTGATACAACCTTTCTCGATTATCAGAACGTTCTTCGGGCCTTGGAGGATCAAGAAAAGACGCTACAGAGTCAGCTTAAAACACAAAAAGGAGAACTAAAGGAAGTCGAAATGAGGATCGATTCCATGAACATTCTAGTGCGAGAACCACCGCCTGTCGGGGGAGGAAAAAGCATTTGTGGTCACTGCCATCATCGAGGCCATCGCAACTCTGCACTGAAACCGTGCTCCTTAAAGAAATGTACAGAATACACATATTGCGGAATAAAAGAAAGACACCCCGAATATTTCAGCCACTTGACCTCGCTTAAATTAGAGCGAAAAAAGCGAAAAGATGCTGTCGATCAACTAGAAGGTCAGTTGAAGAACATGGAACAGTTCTCCACGAGCAGTGAATATCAGTTCATCAAAAGTGTAACGCCGCGAATGTACCAAGCTGACGAATCGTACAAAGTGAACAAAGCTAAGTTAATGAGAGATGTTTGTCTTGATGGAAAGATCCCGCCTGTAACGACAAATGACAGGGAACAAATTAGAAATTTGATTTTAAAATGCAAGAGATCCAAGCAAATTTGTGAAGACGATTGCCCAAAAATCATGAGTCCAGATCAATTTTCCCCAGTCAAGTCTGCTGGAGTAGATGTAGATGTTCCGACTGGCAAAGAAGAATTTGTCATGCCAGTGAAAAACAGCACTGAAACTCCCGAAGCAGAAAGGATTACATCCAAGGAGACTTCCTCCAGCTCATCCGACGACCGAAGGTCGAAAAAAAGAAAGAAGAAATCAAAAGTGAAGAGAAGGAAACGCGGATCCCGACAGCACCATAGTTCCAGCGATAACAGTTCTGAAGAAGACTTTGAAAAATCATGTCGGAAAACCTTTCATAGTGCTTATTTCCCGCCCCAGTTTTTAGCTAATAATAGCTTGCAACTTATGAGTAATTTGTATGGCAGGTTGCCAGTTCCTAATAATTCTCTTAACAGAGTTCACATGCCTCATAACTACATGCCTTATTCAGTACCATTCCTTCCTATGAATGTGCAAAGCTCGCAAACAAATATACATCAAGTTCAACAAATGTGCGAAGAGAGTTCATTACCATCTGCTAATGCAGAACCCGCGTGGGAAAACTTGGAAACACTGGCAAATGTTGCCTACTCAAATGCCAATGAATAGCTGTAATGAATAAGTTTTAATTCACCTCAGACACTGTATTTTTTGTTGTGTTTTAGGAGGTTGCTTTGTTTACACGTTATACACAAGTTCAAGTTCCTAATTAATTATTGTTGGGTTTGTCAGTTCTGTCGCGCCAGCCTGTCTAGTGTGAAGATCTTATCACGCACGCAAATAGGTTTTTTAGGCTAAAAAAATTCACCTTTTTTCCGACAAGTTTTACCCAGGTGGTATCGATTGAAACACCCAACTTCAACCCTTGAGTGCTTTAGCTTTGTTTCATATTCCTAAAATAATCTGGTACAAAATTGATTTTTTTTCCATTTCAAGCATAGAATGTAAACAAGTAGTCAAACTATAATAAGGACAGTTGTGTTTATGTAAAATTAAAGCTTTCAACAATTTGCTCCTTTTATTTTTAAATCAAACTTCCCTGATAGATATCTACAGTGCATCATTTAATATCTGCTGAAATAACTGAACAGCCCGAGACTGAATCACTAGCCACATGCACTGCTATTTTACTGAAACAAATGCCTCTTCATTAATCTCGACATAAGCAAATTATTCAGGACTGTAACTTCAGAGTGTGTATCCACAATGTCGGAAAAAATTTCTGGACATAACAGGTGTAATTCTACTTAAGCCATCATAAATCGCAACCACGGTGTGATTTTCGGTAAGGTTTTTTTTTTTTTGAAGCCACCCTTTTAACGCACGGAAGCAATATTCACATGTAATGTACACGGGATGATACGGAGGCTGAAATAATAAGGTACATCCATTTCGAGCTAGCATATTTCTTAGAGCTGGCTCAACATGTCTCGCGTGGTGGAAACCACAATTATCCATTACCACCGTGTCACCTTGTTTCAGCACAGGATTTTCTAAAACATCTTTTTCTTCTAAGGCCTCAGCAAAGAAATTCAACAGCTCCAATCCATTTGACAGTCCATTTAAAACATTAACGTGGCTGATTCCAAATATTCTATGGAGAAGATTCACAGTGTAATTAGCGTTTGACGTGTAACGCTGTATTTCCACTGCTGGTGCTCCAATTTGTGAGTGACCGTACCTTCGGTTGCCTGTTGTTTTGATCACGGAGAATTCATCAAAAAAATGCATGCTTGTTGGATCAATTGTGCTACACGCGGTTAAATATTCCAAAAGGCGCTGTTCTGCATTCTCAGTTAACGACACTCTCGCTGTTACATTTAGTCGCTTGTAGGAATATCCCAGATCTTCCCGCACAGCTCGAGTAATTGAAGATTTGGATGGACAATTTTCTCTCAAACACACGTTGTTATCGACAAGTTTCTTTTGAATTTCCTCGGCGGAAATTCTGGGTTGTTGTTGTTTACAGAACTCTATATATGTTACAACGTCTTCGGTTCTTGCCAGCCTTGTCTTGTTTTCGCCAATTTCGTGGTTACTGTGTCCACGTTGAGCGAAATTATCGATGATGTTTTGAACGGTGCTTTCTGAAATGTTCAAATCTTTTCCTATTTGCCTTTGTGTTGTGCCATTTAGCCATCTTTCAACGATATCTTCTCTTGCTTCATTTGGAATCACCTTTCCTTGATGTACGAAAGGATTGTGAGCCATATCACAAAATATTTGAGATAAATATTCATTCGAGATAAATTTTGAACTTGGAAGCGAAGTTCGCAGTTTCGATTCGAACTTCGCAATCAAACTCAGAGTGTTCATTTCAAAGTTCGCAATTTGATTGGCTCCAATAACAATGAAACAGCGAACTCAGGAATGCAGTTCCCAAGTTCCCAAGATGTTTCCAAACCTGCGCGGCCAAAGTGAGTTGAACTCCACTGTAAAAGCTTCCAATATTAAGCAGGTTTCATCAAAGCGAGTTCACAGATCGTGTTACGAGAATCTTGAATTTCTCATGTTTGTACTTCTTTATATATGTCAATAAAAGAAACCATCAAAAATATTTTTCTTCTTAACAACTAGTCAACTAAGTAAATGCCTTTTCTGGCCAAACAAGGGGCGGATCTAGGGTAGAGGCCTGGTGACGTGGGGAGGGGCTGTTTATTTTTTGGTAAACGACATTTTTTGTTTATGACTCACCCCGCTAAAAATGGATCTGGATAGGGTTAAGCTCCAAAATAAGTAAATAACTGCTGACCAGAGTCCATCAGGCACGATTTTTTCTAGCATTGTGTACAGTTCTCGCTAGAACTGATAAGTCGTCACAGCATCATACAGGTAGGACACAGGCAGAGTCAGCCACTTACAGGCCACGTTTTAGTCTGATTCCTTGTAAAATGTGGTCGAAATATCAGCGGCGTAGCTAGGATTTTTCAGGGGGGTGGGGTTAACACTGTGTCACACCCAGGGTACTTACATGGTCCAATGCAGATGTTCGGTCCTGAAAATGAAGTATGTAACTACCTAGCAGTACTGCACTAGAAAAGATTGACGACATGTTGATTCTTCGGATTCGCGCTTTTTCGCCACCTGAATTAAAAATTAAAAGGTTTATATGTTGTTTACTTAAAAAAGGGGGTCACAAGCACCCCAGGATCCCCCCTCCCCCCATGAATTTGATTGAAAAGAGCAAATATACAGCCTGCAAAATTTGTGTGACTGCGTGACTGAGTTTTTAGTATTTCGGATTCCTAGCACTCAGTTCAGAAGTTCACACCAGTTGTTAACTACAAAAAAAGCGGAATTAGACGATATTAGAGTTGTAATAATATTTCCATGGCAGATGCCTTAACTATTAGACCTGCCACTTTTGATAACGCTATTTTTCAGTTTTTGAAAAAGAAGCCAACGAATTTGTATTCTTTTACAGGCTCTTTTTACCTCCTTACAGGTTAAATGGTAGTATGATATTAGACTGCACCAGACAATGGACTATAAATAATAGCAATAATTTGTGACTTAATTAGCACTAAGAAAATTGACAGATATTTACAAACCGCTAACCCTCACCACCGTGTCTACCTTAATGGCCAAGCAAGAGCAGACCTTCAGTGGTGGGCATCCTTACTCACTGTTTTCAACTACAAATCCCTATTCCCCAATGAATATCTTATCAATCTTTAACCAATGCTCTATCCAAAATGATCAAGGCAAAACTTCAGATTGTCTAGTTCAGCTTCAACGTGGACAGCTCAATGATATTAACTTCTCTATGTGACAAGAGGCACTTGTCTGACAAACTAGCAATCTTGGTCAATGACATAATTGTCGCAATACAAAAGCTACACTACGCCAGTTGCAGAGGAAAAGGGGAGAGAACCCTTGTTACACACACTTGTAAGGGTGCAAAGCAAGATCATTCGTCGACTCTCTTGTGACTAATGAACACTTCAAGTACAGACTGATATGCCATGAGGAAAGTCATCTATCTATTAGCCAATCCCAACTGTGAATTGCTCGAACCTTTGGTCATTGATTACAACCTGACTGAAGTCAATGATGGTGTGTGCTGGTCTTTGAAAAGCAATGCATTTGTAGAAAATGATGAGACAAATACGTATATCAGGTGAGTGTGTGCTTTTTTGGGGGACAGAACAAAATGCCAGGGAAATATCACTCTTACCCCCATGTCATTACATTTTACAGGGTTGATAAGGACACCCCTGGTAATGACGAACCCAACTTCCATGTATTCAATTCACGGATGCTGGCATTGTTATCGTTATTCTGTTTCAATTGTAAGGAAGGCAATCCTCAGGTAATAATAAAATCTAATGGAACTATGGTTACAGTTTAGCAAGACTGTAAAATCTGTGGCTCTAAGGGATTTGAAAGTTGTGTTGGGAAAATACTAGACAAAAATCAGCAGCTGAAGAAGTATATTGACAGTCTGAAGACATCAATTCAATTTAATGACAAGCAGGTAGCAAAAATTAAGAAGGAGAATGAAAAACTGGTCAAGACAAACAATGATTTGCAGGCCGACGTCTATGATCTTGGAAAGCTAGTAGAAACGCTCAAATTTTACCATGACTCTCTAGAACAGTACACAAGAAAATTAAACGTTGAAGTTCATGGCATACCAGAATGCGAAGGTGAGATTTTGTCTGACATTATCATCAAGTTTGGTCAAAAGGCTTCCGTCGATATTGCCCATCAAGATATCAACATCGTTCATCGACTGTACAGGAAACCTCTGACCATAAAACCTATAATTATCAGGTTCCCTTCTTACAGATACAAAGGAGAATTTTACCAGGCAAGATTTCATTTGAAGGACATAAACATTTCGGAAACAATTGAATTGGCACATGACGCCGACGAAGGCAGGATCTACATCAACGAGAACTTGACACTCACTCAGCACTCAGTTCAGAAGTTCACACCAGTTGTTAACTACAAAAAAAGCGGAATTAGACGATATTAGAGTTGTAATAATGTTTCCATGGCAGATGCCTTAACTATTAGACCTGCCACTTTTGATAACGCTATTTTTCAGTTTTTGAAAAAGAAGCCAACGAATTTGCATTCTTTTACAGGCTCTTTTTACCTCCTTACAGGTTAAATGGTAGTATGATATTAGACTGCACCAGACAATGGACTATAAATAATAGCAATAATTTGTGACTTAATTAGCACTAAGGAAATTGACAGATATTTACAAACCGCTAACCCTCACCACCGTGTCTACCTTAATGGCCAAGCAAGAGCAGACCTTCAGTGGTGGGCATCCTTACTCACTGTTTTCAACTACAAATCCCTATTCCCCAATGAATATCTTATCAATCTTTAACCAATGCTCTATCCAAAATGATCAAGGCAAAACTTCAGATTGTCTAGTTCAGCTTCAACGTGGACAGCTCAATGATATTAACTTCTCTATGTGACAAGAGGCACTTGTCTGACAAACTAGCAATCTTGGTCAATGACATAATTGTCGCAATACAAAAGCTACACTACGCCAGTTGCAGAGGAAAAGGGGAGAGAACCCTTGTTACACACACTTGTAAGGGTGCAAAGCAAGATCATTCGTCGACTCTCTTGTGACTAATGAACACTTCAAGTACAGACTGATATGCCATGAGGAAAGTCATCTATCTATTAGCCAATCCCAACTGTGAATTGCTCGAACCTTTGGTCATTGATTACAACCTGACTGAAGTCAATGATGGTGTGTGCTGGTCTTTGAAAAGCAATGCATTTGTAGAAAATGATGAGACAAATACGTATATCAGGTGAGTGTGTGCTTTTTTGGGGGACAGAACAAAATGCCAGGGAAATATCACTCTTACCCCCATGTCATTACATTTTACAGGGTTGATAAGGACACCCCTGGTAACGACGAACCCAACTTCCATGTATTCAATTCACGGATGCTGGCATTGTTATCGTTATTCTGTTTCAATTGTAAGGAAGGCAATCCTCAGGTAATAATAAAATCTAATGGAACTATGGTTACAGTTTAGCAAGACTGTAAAATCTGTGGCTCTAAGGGATTTGAAAGTTGTGTTGGGAAAATACTAGACAAAAATCAGCAGCTGAAGAAGTATATTGACAGTCTGAAGACATCAATTCAATTTAATGACAAGCAGGTAGCAAAAATTAAGAAGGAGAATGAAAAACTGGTCAAGACAAACAATGATTTGCAGGCCGACGTCTATGATCTTGGAAAGCTAGTAGAAACGCTCAAATTTTACCATGACTCTCTAGAACAGTACACAAGAAAATTAAACGTTGAAGTTCATGGCATACCAGAATGCGAAGGTGAGAATTTGTCTGACATTATCATCAAGTTTGGTCAAAAGGCTTCCGTCGATATTGCCCATCAAGATATCAACATCGTTCATCGACTGTACAGGAAACCTCTGACCATAAAACCTATAATTATCAGGTTCCCTTCTTACAGATACAAAGGAGAATTTTACCAGGCAAGATTTCATTTGAAGGACATAAACATTTCGGAAACAATTGAATTGGCACATGACGCCGACGAAGGCAGGATCTACATCAACGAGAACTTGACACAGAGAAGACAAAAAAGACTTTTGGCTGAGGCAAGGAAAATGAAAACCTTGAAAAAACTCAATCGATTTTGGACTGTAGATGAGAAGATCTTTGTTCGAAAATCTGAGGAATCAGGACCAGAGGGAATCGATGGAATTTGGGACCTAGAAGAACTAGCAACTTGATGCGTGCTACTCAGGAGAACTACTGGCCTTTATATTCTTTCTCAGAAATATTTCAGTAGTGTTAAGTATCTAGCTATAGAAGCAGAATATTTTAAGTGACATATTTACAGAATTTAGATATTCCAGGAGCCTGGTTCAGGAGGCAATGAGTTAGTTATCAGACCACTTGTTGAGTGCATGTTAATTTTTGAGTTATTTTTTTGTAAAAAAATACCTCTTAGCCATTGCGTTGGACCTTGTGGTGAGCCAGTGAGTGAATCAGTAAGTCATGTATGTATGTCACACCAATCAGAATAGTGCTACTATCAAGAACCAATTGAATTACCGTTTCTAATGATGCATCGTTTGTGTTGAAAAAAATTTGCTTCTGCTTTCAGAACGGCCATGTTTATTTTAATGTAGAATAGGAGAACGTATTTATTTGTTGACGTTATTTCCATTTACGTGGTGTATTTTATGTAGGTTACGCCAAGGACTTTGTATATAGCTTTAAAACGGAAAGAGGTGTTTTGCATATATACCAACATCATGGCTCTGCGGTTTACGAATAAGACGAGCGATGTTGCATTGGCCGTAAACTGATATTTTTGTTTTGAGTTATGGAGTTGTTGAACTTGATACTTTTGTTGTTCACGGTTAAAAAGTTTCAATTAGAAGTGACAGATGAGTGACTCTTGTGCCTACGATAATATACAAGGAAAAAGCTAGTCCTAACTTTATAGTACATTAAAGTGTTTGAAAAAAGCTGCTAGTATTCAGTTGGGTGTCGAGGACCATGAATTCACGGGATCATAGAAAAAACAGCGTGTTGTACTTGCACACTAAACAGTCTGTCGTTGAGGGTGCAAGATCAAGTTTGCGTGTTGTCGGATTCAAAAGTTTGAGTGGCAAGATGTCGCAGGATGTTTTGTCACCTAACTAAAAATGTTTAAAGTAAACACCTCTATTTGCTTGGTGCCACTTTTATGGTTTGCTGCTTCTGAAAGTTCCAATTTCCGATCAAAATGGACGAAAACTATACCCATTTTCAGACCAAAACGGCTCAAAAACCATACCCTTTAGGGCGGCACATACCTATATAGCTTATAAAGGTGAGTACCCCCACCCAGCCCACCACCGGAGGGAACTGTGATGAATGTTGACAAAAGAATATGTGTATGGTATTGTTTATCAGTTGAATGGAAACATATGTTTAGGATTTTTTGACCGTGAAAAAGGGAACGGACCAGTGCTACCCCTGCTTGAAAAATTTGCAGCAAAAAGAGATACCAGAGCCTCTGTACATGGCTTAAGGTCAAGGGAACACCACATGCTAAGCTGTGAGGCAGCCAAACATATGGGTCTGGTAAAGTACCACCTGCACCTGACCTTGAGCACACCACTACCTGTCATGAGAGACCATCAGGAGGGGACAGTCAACCTCATTGGGGAGTGCAAAGATGTGTTTTCGAGCTTAGCAACATTAAGAGGAGTCAAAGTGAAATAACACATAGACCCAGATGCAAAAAGTGCTGTAAAGAAGCAGAGAAGAATATCCTTACCACTCAAAGACAAACTCAAGATTCAGATTCTCAATAAATGGGAGGAAATGCATATCATTGAAGATATAACAGGCAAATCAACAGACTGGTGCAGCAATGTTGTCCTCACTCCAAAGAAAAATGAAAACATTAGGGCAAGCCTGGGCATGACAAAATGATATTTACCTTGAAAGAAAGGACAATTAGATGGCAATTTTTGTGAGTCACCAGAGCTCACAGAGAACACTGGACCCATCAGTGAGTCGCCACTGAGCACCAGAGAGGAAAGGTGCCCAGGTTCAGAGAAGACAGATGAAACTAAAGCAGGGATGGGAACCAGTGACTCCATCTCCGCAGATGTTGTTATGCCAGCAAGGATACAATTCCCACAAATTTGTGAAGACGAACTGAGGAGAAGTGAGAGGCACAAAAAAGACACCAAGACATGATTATTTAAAGGAACCCAGAATTTCACCTTTAGTGCTGAAACGACACACAAGCCCTTTAAAGGGAAAGCACCACACTTTCAGCTGTAGTGCTGAAACAAGATAACTCTTGCTAAACTAGGATGGACTGTAGCCACTGCATGTTTTCATCTCGTATTGTTATATTATTATGTCACCTATCTCTAAGCAATGGCAAAATATAGTATCATACTGTTAGGACTGACGACTAGGTCTGTTGCATGCCAAGACCCTGCAGGCCTGGTTACCTTGTTGTAGTTGAGATACCAGCATGACAGCCACTCTTAATCAATAGTTTCACAGACTATTAAAGTGCCACTCCAATTAGACAATCAACAACACATTTTTAGGGCCCGAATATGCACTTTTCAGTTTCAACACACTCATTAAGTTACTCTAAATGGAAATAAAACAAACCTTAAACAGATTTTGGAAAACTAGCACTATAACTTATGGTCAACTTTTGAGAATCATAAAGTTACATCAATGATATGATCTGCAGATAATAAGGCAATAGACATAAATGTCTAAGACAAATTTATAGATATCTTTGGAAATAATAAGTTCTAACATTACCATCCATAAACAAAAAATGGGTCCGCAAGGTGAACATGTGTCTAGTGCTGGGTTATTGAGCTTTATGCATTATTGTATTGTACGGTCACTGTAGCGCATTAATTAGTTGGCATAGACTAGAGGCGTGGGGGAAGGGTCAAAACATAAAGCTTCAACAGTGTAGCAAAGAAATATGGGTAGAAGTAATTAACACGTGCGAGGTGATCTAGGAAAGCTATCCAGAGTAGATGTTGTTGCATAATTTTTTTTCTAGCACAACCTAAGTAAAGCACGGACTCTGATTAGTTAATTTAGCGTATACTATTTGCCCACGGGTGGATGCAAACGAACACCTTCAACTTCAGTGTGCGCTTAATGTACATTTAAATCAATTAAAACATGTCTTCGCCATAGGTGCGCACTTGTACTGTCCCCAGAAAGCAAATTCAATGTTCATCCCATTTGAATGTATGGTCTTGTGTGTGCTGTCAGTTAAAATGTTGCTATATAGCACATCGACAATACTTTAGTTTAGCTGTACGCGACTGTCATGAGAGCACATTGTGTTGATGTTTGTTGACATAGTAAATGCCTCAATTACCTCAAATTAAATTTGTTCTGTTTGTTACACATTGTCATTGGTTGTTTACTTCGGGTTACGAGGTAAAAACAAGTGAAGAAATACTGCAAAATACTTCGTGTATGCTGTCATGCATGAGAAACCTTCGTAGAACTTGGTTAGTATGACATCATAGTTAGCCTTATATGAAGCACTTAGCCAAATTTTTTAGCATTATATTATTGTGTCTGTACTTCGCACTAGACACAAAAACACAAGCATGTCTTTGGAAAAATCTTTGTTTTAATATCAAAAATGAAAATTTGATCTTGTGTTCTCTGGGCAGTTTCCAATCAAAACATCCTCACCCCTTTTTTTAAAGAAATCACAAAATAATTAAAGAAGAATTAAACTTCTTTTAGGTCACCATCATTCCACCAAACATCCATACACCAGGCAACCTGGCACTAAGCAACAATGTAAGTATACATCAATCTACATTTATGATCAAAGTGTCTTATCAAAAACACTAATTGATCACCTACTGTTTACATTACATCACAATCCTCATGAAAACAATAATTAACTATTCTTTTCCTACAAATCACCTAAAATAACAACAGCATGCATAACTTACTTGTCTTTAAGCGTACCCATGACATCAGAGAAATCCTGCAACAAGTGGAAGAGTGTTGCAACATTCACGTAAGTACAATCTATAATTAAAAAATAATAACTTCTTGCTTTATCAAAACCAATAATATTGGTGCCTTAGGGTGAAAACTGCAAGGGGGAGTCTCTTTTTTTTCCTACCATGCAACACAGACACAAATGTGAATTATATAAATCGCGACCAAACATGTGAAGATACGACATGCAAGAAACATGCACATAGAAGCAAAAAGAAAAAGACAGTGGAGGAATTTTTGATCTTTTCAACCTCCCACTTTTCCCACCTATTTAACTGATAGCACTGCCCACTTTGCGAAAACAATATCACTTCACAGAAAATTACCAGTGTTGTTGTATGATCAATACAACACAAGACATCTTCTCTAAAGGATGCCTTGGTCAATTGTTGAAATATCAAATAATCACTGACTGTAAATGAATCCACCATCATTTCAATGATCAGCCAAAATACAGAAAACTGCATCTTGTTCTTTGCATACAAATAATGACAAGCAATATTTATTTTGGCCTGAGCATTAATCCCCAAAATTTCTGGATAAGTTACTACACATGGATGACAAGGCATCTATTGAACGTAGAGGCATATCTACAGTCTCAAAATCCACGCGTGTTGCCATCACTTCATCCATGTCTTGATAACTACATTACTTTCTGCTGTTATAAATCTGCTTATACATTTTTAGTACTTTCAAAAAAAATTATAAAACTAAGAAAACATTAACAACATCTATACTTCAGATTATCCCTTGTATCACCTACTAATGTAATATTCGACCACTAATGTAATACTAACCACAAATGTAATAAATATCATCCACTAATATAAGAAAAAACTAACCGTAACTAATGTAATAACTTTCTTAACCTTTAATGTAATAAAAATCTTAACCACAAATGTAAAAACTTTGTGACCATTAATGTAATAACTCAAAAAATTAGGGCTAATTGGTTGCATTTGATTAATAAGATTTGTAGGATCAAATGGCAAAAAATGACATGACCTCTTATTTTCATCTTAATTCGTGAAAACCTAATTTGCATTTACTTTCGACACATATGCGATTTAAAAAATCGTATATGTAGATTAGTATGTCGAAAGCAAATGCAAATTACGTTTTTCCAAAATAAAGGCCTGGCAAAACTAGGAAACATGTTTCCAGAAACACCCGTAGCGCGCGCATGTTTCCCCAATGTTTCCCAGTCTTGCCAAACGGGAAGCATTGTTTCCAGTGTCAATTTTGTTTCCAAGAAGCAAAATTTGCTTCTGCTACACGGCAGAAACATTTCGTGTTTCTGCACGTCATGGAAGCATGGAAAAACGAGGAAACAATTACAAAAACATGTTTCTGGAAACATCTTTCCTCGTTTTCCCAGGCCTTAAGATGATGTTTAGTAATAAAAAAAAATGCGCGTTCCCTAAATCATACGTGCACGTACTAACGCTGAGATATCTAATTGTTAAATTGACGTGCCGCCGTCCTCGAGACGATGTCTGTGCCTCCATGCGCTTTCATTCAAAGCTGCAGTCCAGTGCTGGTTACAACATGGCCAAACGTATCTTCTGTTTCATTTTGCTGTCTTTAGTCCATTTTCACTCTAGCTCGGCAGCTAGTAACAAGAAGAAATGACAAACGAGGCCTTTAGACGATGTTTCATATGAAACTATTTTCAGTTTGTGCGAAGGAACATTCAATGTTCCAGTTATTGACAGAACCACGGCTCAGAATATTCGATTTTGGCAAAACAAGGAGAATTTTAGTGTGAACACTGTGAATGGAAAGGGAGTACTGTGTTACCGTGGCAAAGAAATTTTGAAGCTATCTGAATTTGAAAAGGTGGTCGAAAGTGAATTTCTGCATTGTAAATGCGTTGGCTCAAGAAAGCTCAAGCATCGATTGCTCAACCGTTACGAGGGTGTCAACGAGCCATGAGTCCAACGAACTCTGTCAAGAAGCAAAATTAATCAAATGGTGAATCCCAAGTTTGGTAATAAAGCAATTAGCTGCCCTGTCCCTGCATGCGGTGTTCCGGTAAGTAGTAACTAAAGAACCTTTTAATTGTATTCACGTATCTATTTAGTGTGCACTTGATTGAATAATATTAAATAGAATAAAATTTAAAAATACATAGAAATACCTTGTGTTGGTATTCATTGCGTTGAAACGTGTAGAAATCCGATTGAAATATAATATTAACATACCTGTAGCATTCCAGCGGTCCAAAACTCATGGCAAAGAAGATTTGTAACAAAATTTCTGCCTAGTCGCATTCTTGAATACGATCAATGGAACGCCTTTACCTACAAAAATGTTGCCACCAGTTATGAGACACACTGACCTATTAAAAAAATAGATTTTTTCTTAAATTAAATTTTAATGTCATGTGAAATATTTTTATAATTTTTATTTTCTGAACAATGTTTCCCAAAATGGCGGACTTTTTATAAAAAGTGATGTACTTTTTATATCGACAGCGCAATTGAACATTCTTATGCTAAGTTTCACTAATAAATTATCATTATTATTAATATTAATAATATTGGCTATCTGGTTGTCGTTATGTTGACACAAACGATGGCTTAAACACTGTAGCTGTTAAATTTTGCGGATTTTACACGTCGACACCACAGGACCTCCAAGACTTAGGGACTTAGCCCCCCGCCCCCCACCCTCCCTGTTTCGATCATGTTGTTTCATCATTGTATAGTATAAATATAAAGTGAGGATACGGCGCCATGGCGGCCGGACGGATAATCCGTAGTCTGTTTCTTTATCTCCCCAATGGCCGAAAAAGATAAAAGCAAGGAAGGCCTAATCACTTCGTATCTCAGTGGCAAACGACAGGAAAGATGCAGCAGCAGCAGCTCCACTGAATCAAAAACTCCGCCGGCTAAATCAGTTAAAATTATGCCTTCGACATTCGATAGCACCGAAATGGCGGAGATGCGTGAGATGTTGACACAAATACAAGATAACACTAACAAATTGTTAGAGGACAATCAAACTTTACGAAAGCAGTACGCCGATTTACACGAATCGCTAAACTTTCATATAGCCAAAGTGGAAAAACTTGAGATGGAAAATCAAACGCTCAAGAAAGAAGTCAGGCTTCTGAAAACGAGCCTTGAAGAAGTCAAAGAAGATAACAACGCATTGGCCGAAGACCTTGCTACTGCTATAAACAAGATTGATGACTTAGAACAATACTCGAGAAAACATAATCTGGAGTTTCACGGCATTCCAGAAAGCCCCCAAGAAAACTTGGCTGAACAAATTATAAAGCTTGGAAATGTGCTTAACGTCCCTATTCGGAACAATAACATTGATATCTGCCACCGGTTACCCGCAAGCAAGAAATCCAACAACAAACCCAGGCCAATCATCGCCAGATTCAATTCGTACAGAGCTAAGAAAGCACTATAAAGCGCCCGCAAGCAGTTGAAGAATCAAAGCCTAAACAATGTTTTCCCCGGAGCAAACATCATATATATCAATGAGAACCTTACAAGAAAATGTCGCAAACTTTTCAACAAAGTCTGGAAAACCAAAAAGCTGAATCATTGGCACAGCGTGTGGACGGTTGACGGTAAAATCTTTTTCAAAATTTCTATAGATGATGCCCCGGAAAGAATTTATAGCTTAGAAGACTTAGATAATTTCTAGTTTTATTCATTTCTTTCATTCACTTTTTTATTATCTGAGGTTATAGCTAGTTTAAATGTATTGCCTAAAACCGTGTTTCTAGATATTTTCTTTTACTAAGGCTCCGCCCTTGCACAAATTTTGTTCTTTCAAACATGTTGAACGAATTGGAATTAATAATTAGGTCCCGGGGAGGCGTAGAGGGGACACCTACAATTGTTTTCATGGGTTTTAGCCATTCTCTAGAATCCCTTCTATACAATAAGCCGCTTGTCGGCTCATTTAGTTCCTATTGTGTGTTTAATGTTAAATTATCTTCGATGTTAAATAGTTGTAGTCGGGCACATCTCTTGGGAAATATCCTTTTGGAGCGGTGCGCATTTATTGTCCAGTAATCCTATGTCCTTAAACAAACACGAATCTTAAATGTATTTCTCTGAACATCAGAGGTATAAATAAGTCGATCAAACGAAGGAATTTATTTCGTTGGCTTCATAACGGTAAATATGACGTCAACGATATCTGCTTCAGATTTGTTTGGAAAGTGAAGCCGGATAAAATTAAACGGCACACTCTTATTGGTCCCCGTGATAAAGGTGGTCTTAATATGATCGACTTTGTTATGATGGACAAATCTCTTAAAGCTGCGTGGGCAAAGCGATTATGTGATGCTGGAGATAGTAAATGGTGCGCTGCCTTCTCCTCGGCCACAACCCACCTCAGCGGCACTTTCCTTTTTGAATGTAACTTTGATATACATGACTTAAATCTGACTTCAGAATTGCCCTCCTTCTACAAAGAAATACTTTCGGCCTGCCAAGAGATACACTCTACAGACCCCTCATCTGCCGATGAATACGGAAATGAAATCATTTGGAACAACTGTTTTATTAGAATAGATGGAAAACCGATCTTTTTTCTGTCTTGGTATCAAAAAGGTGTGATTAAAATACGCGACCTTCTGAACGATGGTAGGTTCTTGTCCAGAGCCGAATTTCAAGAGAAATATGGTCTAAAAGTAAATTTCTTAAAATATTTCGGTCTCCTCTCTGCAATCCCTTGTGAGTGGAAAAACTCCCTTTTAAACTCTCCACATATACCCTCCAATAAGGCTGTCAAAGATAACCTATCACCCTCTAATGTCACTGCCAAAATGGCTCGCGAATATTTTGTTTTGAAAGTTCTTAAATCTCCAAATATAGAACTAGAACTAGTTGGAAAAAACTTATCCCCAAAAGCCATATACCAACTGCCTTTTAAAGTCACAATAGAAAACAAACTAAGATGTTTCCAATATAAAATCATTCATGGCATCCTTCCCACAAACAAACGTCTTTTTAAAATGGGACTAAAAACGTCACCTCGCTGTGATCGCTGCAACTTTTCCAACGAAACTTTGGTTCATCTTTTGTATGAATGCCCCATTACGCAAAGTTTTTGGCGTGAAATTATAAATTGGTGGAACGAGAAACGATCGGAGAATTGTACCTTAAACGCGACAGATATTCTGTACGGCTATAAACCAGACTGTACTAAGTTTTACGCTTTAAACCATGTTCTAATCATCGTGAAATATCACATTTTTCAAGCTTGGTTGGATAACAGCTCCCCAAGTTTAGAAATTTTTTATCTCGTTCTCAAAGACAAGATCCTTTGTGAAAGCAGAATTGCTTTTAAAAACAACACCTTGCCGAAATTTAGATCAAAATGGACTACATTATGCGCTTTAGCCCCTCAAAATGTTTCCCTTTAGAATGTGCCATCCGCCCTTTATCCATACGTCGTTTGTTTGTTTTTTTTTTCTTTTTTCGCTAAAAAAATTGTAACAAAATTAAACAATCTATTGTAAACAAACTTTGTAATTAATTACTTATACGTAGTGATATGGTGTAATTGTTTTCTCTGTATTAATAATATTGTACGTCTTCTTTCAATACTGTAAAACCTTATTCTCTTCAATAAAAAAAATATATATTAAAAAAATAAAATAAAATAAATATAAAGTGATTGCAACAAGCCATTCTTGATGGAAAACTTAATTCTTTTTGTAGGTCCGTCATCAGATAGACATCGTTGACATGAGGAAACAGTCAGCTCAAGTCAAAGGCCAAACATTAAGGTATATACTCACTGTGCAAGATGTTTTCAGTTGCTATGTTTGGCTACAAGCGCTACCTAATAAAGCGAGCAAGAATGTTGCTTTGGCTCTTTCGGAGTTATATATGGAAGTTGGACCACCAAAGGTGCTTCAGGCTGACAATGGGGGTGAATTCAAGAAAGCCATTGAAAAACTTTGTAAAAAACTCGCAGTAAAAATTGTCAGAAGCTCACCATACCACCCTCAGTCGCAGGGTAAGGTGGAAAGGTCGCGAAAGAAGATAGCATTTGATTTGGCACATCTTAATAGAAATGGCATCAACTGGGCAACACAATTAAATGAGTATCAGAGACTTCAAAACAAAGAATCTATGGAAGCCTTGGTTGCCAGTCTCCATTTGAAGTTTTTTTATGGTAGGCAATCAAATGCTGTAAAAAATCACGTGCAAGGAGGAAGGTGCATCAACGAAGGAAGTAAGCCGCTGCAAAAACCCAAAAAGAAACATTTAGCAATTCCAACAAATACGCAATAAAGCAAGAAAAGCAAGCAATATATGGGATATGCGTTATATCGAGAGAAGAATGAAGAATAACCCCCCTTCAACTTATTCTGTTGGAGAAACAGTTCTTATTCGATTTCCATTTTCGCGCACTTCAAAATCCGCCCCTAAAAGAAGATTTGTTATTCAAGCTATAAAGTCATTAAAAGGAACTTAAAACTACACCGTTATAAAGTCACCTACGAACATCCCCAAGTGTGCAACTCGTGGGTTTCTGTTTAAGACATAACAAGCCTCACAGCTGATAATGAGAAAAAGAAAAAAGAAGCAGCAAAAATGAAAAAGGAAGTTAACAAGAAAACTGTTTCTAAAACGCCACCTGTCCCCTCTCGACATTACGAGAAATTAGAGGCACTAAATCCTTATCAAGAGTTTGAAAATCAAGGATACCCGCTGGGCTACAATCCATCTGGCGATGGAAATTGTCAGTTTAGTGCTGCTGCTGATCAACTTCAAAAGATTGGAATTTTCAATCAGCAGACACACTAAGAGAGGAAGTTTGTAAATATTTAGAAGAACACGATAGTGCATCAGATGGAATGCCTCTCGAGCTTTTTACAGGTATCCCATGGACTGAGTACTTACAGCAAATGGCAAGATATGGAACATATGGTGACCAGTTGATGCTTCAAGCCATAGCTGACATGTTTAATGTTCAACTAGATATCATTTCCTCTTCAGGCGAAGACTACACAACCCATATTATGCCTCAGTATTCTCAACCCATTGCCATCTTTGCACTTGGTCATTTTACTGAAGATCATGGAATGCACTACGTGAGCTTAACGGAAAGCTATGATCATCACATAAGCAAGTCCAGGAATATGGAAATGGGCGAAGATCAGAATCATAGCGACAAAGATGATGCATCAGCCAGGATGAGTGCAAATGACGAGGATGGTATTACAGATGACAGGGATACATCGGACATGAGCTCAAATGAAGGACTCTTTAAGAACCTACCTGGTGAAATAGTAGACATGATTTTCAGGTTCCTTTTCTCAGGGCTAACAAACAGGGCTCTAGTGGAGAGTTACAACACCTTGTTCAATACCTGCAGACGTTTCAGGAGAATTGTTTCACCCCAACGACACCAACTTCCACAAGTTCATTTAAGAAAGGATATGGCATCAGGATGGCACAGCATCTTGAGCCTGTGTAGGCAGTTTGGAAAATGGAGTGGTGTAATGATCGAGTTTAAGAGGATCATTGACTCTAACAGATGGTTCCATGCTTGGGTGTATTTAATGTACACAGGCATCCAAGCTTGGTATTTTGTTCAAAATATTAAATGGAAAAAAAGAAAGTAAAGAATATAGCTTTTTTCTGGCTGTTAAAACTTGCTTTCTTGTTGGACTGACATGTTCTTCGTCGTTGAATTTTTGTTGAGTTTCAAATCGTGAAATGCACTTCTCTTTTAAGCCGTTTTGTTCTAAGGCAAGCATAGGCGACTTACTCGAAAGGGAATATTGTTAAATTACGAAGGCTATAAAACCACACATTTATGAACGCGAAACCGTTTCACATCTACCTTACCTTGATCCGGCTTCTGTTACGAAAAAGACGTCATTTGTTGGTGTTAAAAGTAAAAAGAAAAAGATGATGAAACGTCAGTTACATTTGCGCCAGCCAATTGCATGGTCATTCACGTTGTAGTTGTCTGGGCTTCAGGCTTCCTCTATGCTTATTCCAACAGTTGTATATAAAATATACAATAAAAATGGGATGCTTTTCAGTGAAAAATATATTTGTTATTCAAAATAGGTTTTATTTGATATTGTTGCAGCCATGCAAACAGCTCTTTTCTTTTAGCTTGTTACATTAATGGTCACAAAGTTATTACATTAGTGGTTAAGAAAGTTATTACATTAGTGGTTAGTTTTTTCTTACATTAGTGGATGATATTTATTACATTAGTGGTTAGTATTACATTAGTGGTCGATTATTACATTAGTGGGTGATACATCCCTGGTGATGACAACTCAAACTCACATACATGCTCACTGGTACAAAACTGTGCCAAGGTAAATTAAATCCATTACTTGTTACCTATTTACTGCATGTATTTCCTTTGAAAAACTTAGTTGAGTCAAAAATGTATTTTAACCAAAACACACCATGAAAATTAAACTTGCAACAAGTGACTATCTTTCTCACTGTTTATGCATGTGACTGAGCTTGCTGAAGTCTTTTTTTAGCTTAATTGCTGAAATAATCCAGTGTACTTATGTTTGTAACATTCTGTAAAATATACGGTTAATTCAAAATATTTCAGACATAGCATTCAAATTTTTTTTCACTAATCATAGCAGGACTGATATTATTTGACCCTAATTCACTGTCTACAAAGAAATAATAGGAGAACCTTCTATCCATTTAATAGATCACCAGGGATATTTATCACATGATGAGAAATCAAGCATCCCATTCGGAACAGGTAAATAAATAACAAAATTAATCTGATGTCTTCATAGCATTTATTTTCAAGAAAAAAAAATACTAAATTGAATAAAAAAGTTCTAAACAACTTTCAACCAAACAATAATGCACCTAATCTTTTCATCCGTTATAGTTTGCTCACAGCAACACACATGATACCGGTAACACCAACAGTGACAGCAGTGAGTAACTGGGTATTCATATGTCCCTAGAGGTAGGTATTCAAGTATTTTGGCTACTGTGTCTTGTCATGCCTGTTTGATTTATACTTCAGGAATGAACTTTACTGTAAAACCATCAAAATTGAAACTTAATTGGTTGAATATCATGAAGAAAAGTTCAAGCTTTTCCTGTGAAGTGTTAACCTCCAAACACTTTCAACAATTGCACCTTCAATATTAAGCTCGTAAGTTTATGTCTGCAGGGTTCAAAACAGCAGCCAGCTGCAGCTGGCACTTTGACCACACTTGCCAACAACTTTTCACCAAAGAAATATAAAATATCATGCTTTTATCAGCCAACTTAGTCACTATAAATATAGTAAGCATTTCATATTAGACAATAAAGCAGTCAACAAACATTTCAAAAGCTTTATAGAAACGTTTTAAAATGAGTAGAAAGAGTAGAAAAAGGCTTGGAAATTTATAGTGTGCTGCAAATGTTGAAATGGAGAATTGTTGTTCACATTTGTTCAAGCGTGAAACATGCTATATTGATCCTATGAAATATAAAGTGAACTGACTGACATCTGTAATAAGTCAAACAGGGACTACATCATTTCCAAGAATTTCTTGCCAAAGGTCACTCCCATTATGTCAGAAAGTTAAGAATTTCAATCTCTTAATTCAATGTTCTTCAAATGGTTCACTAATACTAATACTAGTAGATGCAGTTCAAATGGAAACCCAGTTTTAAAATTCCCATAAAGTTACTTTAAACTACATGATCAAAAAAAAGATACTGCACTTTTTATCTAAATAATATTGTTTACATGTTTTTCTCCAGATTGTGCTTCCACCAGTAACCAATCTACACAGTTACAATATTATGTTGAGTAGTAATTATTTGAGTTATATAACTTAACATTAATGTTAACATTAATGTGGTTTAATGAAACAAGTAGCTAATAATAATAATAACAATAACAAAAATTGTAACAATGTTAAATTCTTTATAATTATCGTAAAAGGCGTACTTATACTTGTACACAAAACAAGAAAATTTGATGCAAAAAAGATTGACAAAAGAAAATTTGAAAAAAGATTCACCATAGTGAAACCCTAAAATAAACTTGTTTCATTTATAATATCAATTTTCCTCGTCATTTTATCTACGTTAACATCTAGTTAACAGATTTCTCACATGGATGACCACAGTCACAACAATATCAATTCTTAAAATCAATAAGCTTATACAATGTACAAAACCTACATCAAATAATTATCTTCTCTTCAGAATCCAACATCTTTCCAGTTATTCACATCATAATAAACTCCACCACATGAATCCTTTTCGACCTATATAGAACAAAAGATAAAAAAATCAATTCAAACAATCATCAACATAAAGACTTCCTTTCGTTCTAGGAAGATCAAAGGGAACTCTCCTCTCACGGTAAAAGTTTTGCCATTAACCTGCCATTTTGCAATTTAGCATTCTGTAATCATACTTTAAAAAAATCAGACTCCCACTATACAGTCACACGATTTTGTTACAAAACACTTGTACAATTACAGACTACATTCCACTCCACTCAGACCTATTACTAATAGTAATCAGACTGAGTGGAGTACAATTCAGGGAGTAATCACACAAGTATTCCAAATCACCTGACCAACCAGCATAACAATGATTTGAAATTACAAACAGAGTTACTCCCTAAATTATACAACTAAAAATAAGTAACATGTAGTAATTATTACTACATGTAACTTATTAACCCTTTAACCGGCAAATTTATTTGTGTTTTTTAAGAGTTTTTCTGAGCATAGGCAGTCTCTACAATTTCGTGATCACATATAAGAAGTTAAATTGAAAGTATGCGCTGTTTAGTAACACCGAGGGCTCAAATTTTCATTGTGACGTCAGCATTCGGCCGGTGCTTGCTCGATAAGCCGAGCAGTTCGGCTCAAATCTGGTAATTTTTCGGTTTATAAGTGTTTTTAGAGCCATTTTCCACTACAGAAGCCCCCAGGCTGGCATCATGAAGCTTGAATGGTGGGTAGAGGCAAACTTCTGAAAGAAACCAGGAGTGAGAGATGATTTGATGGTGATTGGAACGCCAAAACTATATGTATGGAAACATGGTTGTTCATGAGTGAAGTTGTCTCTCTGGCCGTTCTGTGGCTGGATTCCAAGACCTATCAAGGCAATTTGGACGAGATTTGACTTCTAAAGAATGCAATCGGTGCAATATTTTGCTGGTAGAATTGGCTGGCTCGACACTTATAAAAAACACATGAAATGGAGGTAGGTTGTGTTGCATGCCGCTGAAGTGTCTAATTTCCCAAGCATTCCTTTCGGTCAGGTATAGGAGAATCTGGGGGTTGGCAAGCATAGCTCCAATCGAATGGTAATTGTTCAGTCCGTTGAAGGTTTGATGGCAAATTTTCTTACTGAACGAAAAGTAGAAGGCTTGACGTCTGCTGTAAATGCAACATTTTAGATTTAGAATTGTTTTTTAATTAAAAAATTTGAAGGCAAAGATGTGTGTTTTTTGTTGTTTTCGAATGAAGTAGAAAATGAGCTTGTTTGGATTTCCTGCAGAACAAACAGCCATATGAAATGAAAAGTCAGAGCTGTAGCCAGTTAATTGGCTTTAAACGCTTCAAAATTTATCACTTTGTCGTAACAAGAGTTTATTACTATCATATCTCCAGATCTGTGAAAGCTGCAAATTTTCAAAACATTGCTGGTGCTTTTCGTACAAATATGTACGATTGCCGGTTAAAGGGTTAATTAACCGTATCAATAAAAAATTCAACAGTAGGGTTAGGGGAACCTCTTTTGTGTGAAAAAGTCAAGGTATATTCAATCACTTGTCTTTTAAAGACAAAAGAACAACACCAAGAAAAAACCCATTGAAGTGCATGTAATTGACATGCAAATCATATAGGTGTTCAATTATAGCCATCCAATTTGAAGAAATTCAAATCGGATACCTGTAATCGAACACCCACATGATCACACACCAATTATGTGTGACAAATAAGCATGCACAGAACAAATCAAAATCAACAATTTTATTATAGATACAATTACCATTATTATTTTTTCCTGTCACCTAGACGCGGTCAACCAGCCTTTGTACCGGCAATTTAGTTCCCTCTCACAATTATAAATGCTGTTACTTCTTTAACCTCATCATTTCAGAGTGAACAGCACCCAAACTCGAATATTAAATTTCATTCCAACAAGAGGGGCCTCCCCAATACATTTGGGAAACCCCATAAAAAGTGCATCATTTACGTCATGCGCTCTAGACTCAAGCTCTAACCGAACCTCATTCCCAGGACCTCTCATTTCCCCCCCATAGACTCTGGGAATGGGAACGAGATTGGGTACTTGGAGTAAAGTTCGCACCAAATAGCGACTAACAAATAACGCCAATTGTGTTTATTTTGCTTGCGGTTTGCCCGATTGCTTTAGAAAGGTCCAAAATGCAAACAAATTCATAGAGGATCTACCTCAGACCATATTTTTCCGAAGCATGAAATGCTGCAGGCTGTGGTTTCTACCTTGATATTTTGCGTAATTTCCCTTACTCTTGAAATTTCAACAATTATCGCCGCGACAAAATCGCGGATGGCTTACACACGCGATTTTGAAATTACAACTCGGACAGCCACAAAAATTACTTAGAATTCCTCAACAACAATGGTCAAACGTCACAATTCAAAATCATGGCATCCTCTTGTACCAGACCACGGGCCGATTTTACAGTGCACAAAACTTAAGAAGGTATCAATAGTGGCGAAGAAAGTGATTTGAACCTCCAACTTCAAAAGGACCGCCATTGAGCACAGAGTTTGTAGTCTCTCAAGAAAACATTATGACCTGAGAGCGATTTTTACCCAGTCTATCAAAATAGTCAAAATATACTATGTTGTTTTCACTAAACCTTCATTTAAGACCCCTTAACCTGATATGCTATTACTTCTGCCCCTTTCTTCATTTTAAAAACTTCTATCCAAAATGGACATGTAAAAAATCACGTTACGAAAAATATACGTACCTCACAAACAAAACAATTTTCCAAGAAAATAACTGTATTGAAATACAATGAAAACATTTCAATTTAACTTAAAATCACTAACCAGCTAACATTTCATGTTCTTTGATTATCTGCCTAGTGTATGGCCGACCATTTTGCTGTTTTTCGTGACTTTCGCTGCAAATTTATCCATCAGATTTTCAAACTCCTGTTCGCTTATCCTTTAGAGGTGTAATACAAATTAGTGGAATCAATATTGTAAAGGCATCTTTGTGCGTTCTCTTCTGTGTTGTTTTGCCGAGACCCAGACTCCTCTCTATGTTTGAAAGCTGGTGAGAATTTGTGGGGACTAAAAGTAACCATCAACTCAGCTGTAGAGATAAACAAATATCCCCTTCCAGGACTTGTACGCTGCCCCCTCAGGATCCAAAGTTTTCAGCAAACTAGATTTGTTGCATGCATATGCACAGCTTAGTGTTGATCAGGAATGATGTGATTACCTGACTATAAGTACACACAAAGGACTCTATTCTACACCAAATTACCCTATGGGTGCAAATCAGCACCTTTTCCAGGGGGTAGAAAAATGTGTTTGCAAGCAAGATCACATTCTTGTTGGTAGTGTCAGTTGGCAAGAAAATTTCAAAATCCTAGCTGAGGTCTTGGAGAGGCTGCATAAATATAACATACATTTGAAATTGCCAAAGTGTAAATTCTTGAAGACAGAAGTTGTCTACATAGGTCTGAAAATAGGTGCTGAAGGGTTGCATCCAGTTGATGAGAAGGTGGATACTGTCAAAAAAGCACAAGTACCACAGAATGCTAGTGAGCTAAGATCTTTTTTGGGTATGGTCCAATACTACTACCCATTTCTACCAGATTTGGCAACTACACTAGCACCATTCATGAGCTCCTAAAAAAGGGTGTCCAGTGGGCATGGATGAAAGAGTGTCAGCAAGCATACAATGCTTATAAACAAAGTCTCACCAGTGACGCACTTTTGGTCCATTATGATGGAGACCGCGAGCTAAGACTTGGCTGTGATGCATCCAGTTATGGACTCGGAGCCGTCATCAGCCATGTGATGGACGATGGTCAGGAGAGGCAAATAGCTTAGGTATGCGTCCCGGACACTGAGCTCAAGTGAAAAGAACTATGCACAAATTGAGCACAAAGCATTCTCAGTTGTCTTTGGTGTAAATGAATTTCACCAATTCTTATATGGACGTAAATTTACATTGAAGATTACATTAAAGTACATCAATTTGTGATGTCAGGTAGGCCAGCGACGTGTCCTGATGAGACCCTGAAACCATATCACAACAAAAGGAATGAGTTGTCTTGCAAACAGGATTGTGTTCTCTGGGGGTTCTAGGGTCGTTATTCCACCGATCTTTAGAACCAAAAGGTTGGGGCAGCTACACTGGGAACACCCTGGTAGATGTGGTATGAAA
Source organism: Meandrina meandrites (assembly GCA_963693305.1). Lineage (NCBI taxonomy): Eukaryota > Metazoa > Cnidaria > Anthozoa > Scleractinia > Meandrinidae > Meandrina > Meandrina meandrites. The sequence continues at coordinate 19,708,258 of OY855906.1, forward strand.
GCAATTGCTCGTACATGTATGTGGTGACCCAAAATGGATCAGGAAATTGAGGAAGCAGTGAGAGCTTGCACAGTATGCCGAAATTTTAGAAATGCCCCACCCAGTGCACCCCTGATCCCATGGAAGTGGCCAACGAGACCATTTCAGAGGATTCATATTGACTTCTGCTAAAAGGGTAATGACTTCTTTCTTGTTGTAGTTCATAGCCACTCTAAGTGGATCGAAGTGCAACATGACCTCAACAACTGCTGAATGGACTACCAATGAACTCCACTTGATTTTTGCCACTCATGGCCTAACTGAATAAGTTGTATCTGACAATGGACCACATTTTACACCCACTGAATTTTCTGACTTTATGTGCAAAAATGGTAATAAGCATACCTTGGTCCCACCCTACCACCCTCAATCCAATGGGGTGGTGAGAGGGATGCGTTGGTTAAACAAGTGCTTGAGGGTACAAAGGGTATGTCTATGAAACATAGACTTGCTAATTTTCTATTCAGATTCTGTACCACCCCTCATAGTACAACTGGTGTAACCCCTGCTGAGTTGATGGTGAAACGTCGCCTAAGAACTAGGTTAAGTGTGATTAAGCCTAAACTAGCACAAGTTGTAGAGAATAAACAACAAAAACAGAAAATTTACAAGGATCTGAAGTGTAAGAAGGATATACCATTCGCAAGAAATGACAGGGTGAGTGTACGAAACACAAGGGCTAATTCTGAGACTGATAAGTGGATTTGGGCACTGTAATTAAAGTTTGTGGACCTAGAACAAATGTGTAGTTCAGACAGGGCACAAGACTAGGTATGTCCTCACTGATCATATTGTTAGGGCACATGATGATGTACCAGATTATATAAGTGAGCCAGAGGTCATGGTGCCAGAGTCAAGTGATCAGATGGTAACTGGTGAAAGTGCAAATCCTCTTGATAGTATTTCCGAGTCACATGTAAAGTCCAAGGAGCCTGTTGCGTCTCCGACAGTTGAGAGTAGTCTGCAAATGGTTTTATGAAGATCTCAGAGGTTTAGTCAGCCAGTTGTTAAACTTGACCTGTAATGGTAGATTATACCTTGGGTAGTGCATTCCTAAGATTTGGGGAAAGCAGTGAAATATATTCAGATTATTAATATGCTTATGTGTTAAGCTATTGCATCATCCTGTACCAAGATGCTAAGCAAATAAAGTGTTGTGTTTTTCAGCCATAAGCCGTGTGGTTTATTTATCGCTTATCTTTACTGACATGTTACTGTTTGAATTATTGGAGCTGTTTAAAGAGATTTCAGGATTTAAAATTAACTGTACAAAAGCCGAGGGCATGTGGATCGGATCATCCAAAGAAAACAAAGCAAAACCTTTCAGAATTAAATGGCCAAATATACCGATAAGGGGTCTGGGATCGACGCTCGACGACGTAGCACGTTTTTCTTGAGCTCCCGTCGAAGACCAATTTTCTACCCTACTCAAATTGATAAATGTCCAACACTAACCTACTAACGCCAACTATAAAGTGCAAAGTTCAAAATAGATCGTCATCTGGATGCTCAAGTGATTCTCCAGAAGAGAAAAGATTAAAAGAATTCAATGAGGATGAAGGCGACAAAGGTGACAACGGCGTTGAAGTATTCCAGAAGTGGGAGGATATGGAAAAATTAGTGGAGAAAATTGAACGAATCTCCATGAAACTTGAAGTACTCGACGAAATAGAAAGAAAAGTGAATAAGCTACACAGCATCGAGGAAAAGATGGAAAGATTTTCATCGAGACTTACTGAAATTGAAAAGACTGTGGCGTCATCATCGTCATCATCATCATTGAAAGAAAAACAAGCGGAGCTACAGTGCTCGGTTGATGAAGTAAAAGACAGTCTAGATGCAGCACATGGAAGGTCTGATGCCCTGGAGTTAAAATTGTACAAGCTGGATTCGGCACTCAAAGAGGCAAAAGAAGACTTGGGAAAGAAAATTTTATACCTGGAAGCATACAGTAGGCGCGAAAATCTAAAGTTCGCTGGCATTCCTGAGGGAAGGGATGAACAGGAAGACACAAAGGAAGTATATAGTTGAATTTTTATCAAAACAGCTTGAAATTGAGAGGGCTGGAGAGATAGAATTCCAACGAGTCCACAGAATGGGTAAAGAAGGAGGTCGCCCTCGCATGATCATTGCGCGATTTCTGAGCTACGTGGATCGAGAAAGAGTAATGAGAAATGCCTTCAAACTGAAGAACACTGACTTTACGATCTACAACGACATACCAAAGGAACTTATCGATTTGAGAAAGAAGCATATGACCACCTTTCGGGAAGCCGGAAAGGCAGGGAAGAATGCAGTGTTCAGCAAATTGGAACCAGATAAACTCTTTATTGATGGAAAACTTGTGGCCTAGGTATGACTTAAATATAAGTAGGAGTGTTTAAAAATTTATTTCAATTGGATCTCTATTAAAAGTAGTTCGATTAGGAAGCCCGAGGACAAGCAAGAAAACCGATTTAGTCATCAATATCTTGACATTCGGTAGAGTCCATATCGCATGGCCGTATTCAGGAAATATTCTAGCGGTCTCTTTAAATTATTATGTGTGTGCATGTTAATGTTTTCTAGTACAGTTCTAAAGTGCAATGTTGAAAATGTTAGCTTATTATTATGTGCATCTGCAAAATATTTTCTATTGTTCGGTTTCATTACTTTGAATTTTTCATGGCATTTAATTACGTGTGCTACTACAGGAGACAATAGGTTCGACCAAACTATAGAGATTCGAAGAAGGAAGTGTTAATTTCAAAATGCTCTCTTTAAATGTCCGAGGTATTCGCTCTCTAGAGAAAAGAAAAGCATTGTTTATTTGGCTTCAAAAGCAAAATGCGGACATTATTTTCCTTCAAGAGATGTACAGCACGAAACATATTGAAAACGCATGGAAATATCAATGGAAAGGACCCATCTTTTTTGGACACAGCTCCAATCGTAGTTGTGGGGTGTTAATACTTGTGAGAGAAAGTTTAGAATTTGATTTGAAAAGCAAACTTACTGATGAATATGGACGTTATATTTTGTTGAATGCCACTGTGCAAGCTGTAATTATATCATGGGTAATATTTACGCGCCAAACAAGGCTCGTGAACAGTGTTCTTTTTTCAAAAAATTACAGGAAAAATTTGACAGTTTTTTTATTTATAATGAAAATCACAAAATAATAATTGGAGGAGATTTTAATGTTGTCAATGATCCAGACCTTGACTGCTGCGGAGGAATGCCTAAAGAGAAAGAATCAACTAAAATTCTTCATAGTATTTGTTCAAATTACGATTTAATTGACATTTGGAGAACACAAAACCCAGATTGCAAGCTCTTTACCTGGAAGCAAAAAAAGCCACTTATGTCATGGAGAAATCACTCCACGAAAAGTAACATTTGTACAGTCCCGCGTGTATTACGTCACTCGGGATTCCCGCGAACACGTGAAAGAAAAGATAGGATTAGAGCCGCAATGTTGGCATGATGTTGTGTTACGAAGGAAAGCTAAAATAAAACTCGCCCAACGCGACATGGTAGCAGAGCGAGAGGATTGAAGAAGAAAACAAAAACAAAAGAAACAAAGAAAGCCGTATCTATCGCTTGAAGCCGTTCACATCATCCTCAGCCGAATAATTCTTTCCTCAAAGCCGTACGTTTTAGTGTTGTCAACAACATCAGCCTCGAATCAGCCGAGTTGACGAATTACCTTGAAACCTAGCCGAAACATTCAGAGACATGACAGACTTGGGCTCCATTAAGAGACTTATCGGAGCAAGAAAAAGACATGTCGTTCTTAATATTGACACAGCAAAGGAAATCAAACATCGGCCCATTGATGGCGATCTTGAAAAAATCCTGGATGAAACTCGTGACAAACGCGATCAGTTGCAGCAGCATTTACGTGTGTATGAAAGCCTCCGAACGCAACTCGAAGACACTGCCAAAGCCGTAGGAAAACGAGAGTATGAAAAAGTTATGGAGGATTATGAAGACTACACCGATGTTGCCTTCGAAGCTGAACAACTTGTTGTGGGACTTTCCTCGAAATTGGACATGATAAAAGACAGAATGGAATTTAAACTAAGACGAGGAAGTGTGAAAGTAAACATTGAACTGGAGGAGAAGATGCTGCAAATAGAGCAACAAAAAGCCGATATTGAACACCGGAAGTTACAAATTAAAGCAGAGAGGCTTAACTTGGAGAAAGAAAAACTGAAGAAGAAAATTGAGACGGAAACAGCAAAACCAGGTACGAAACCTAACACTGTTAAATTACCAAAGCTTGATTTCAGTAAATTTGGCGGGAACTTATTGAAATGGCAGGAATTTTGGGACTCCTTTGACTCAGCAATACACTCCAATGAATTTCTCAGCCAAGTAGAGAAAATGAATTACCTCAGATCTAAATTAGAGGGAGAAGCTGCAGAAGTAATCTCGGGGTTAACCTTGACGAATGCTAACTATCAGGAAGCAATCAGACTATTGCAAAAACGTTTTGGACAAAATGAGATTATCATCAATGCTCATTACACTAGTCTCATGGATTTACCTGCTTCCACATGCCATACATCAGCCTTACACACAAGCTATGACACAATAGAGAAACACCTAAGATCACTACAAGCCCTGGGGGAGGATGTAAACACAAAAATGCTGGTATCCCTGATTATGTCAAAGCTACCCAAAGATGTTATTACTCACCTGACTGATCACAAAGTGGATGATCAAGAATGGTCAGTACAGCTACTGAGAGATAAGTTGCATAGATACATCACTAATCGTGAAAATGCTGAGAGACAGTGTGGGACTCCCAAAGATGAAAGTAAACACCCTATTGTAAACATGTGGCCCACCTCTCAGAACAGTGAACACAAAACTACTACCGAAGCATTGTTCTCTGTTCCCAAACCTCCCAAAGATCTGAAAGTCAGAAGAAGAGATGTCTGTATCTATTGCAATGGAAAACACTGGAGTGACGAATGTAGAAAGTACCCCACTGTGACAGCCAGGAAAGAAAAGATAAAAGGAGACTGTTTCATATGCCTGAAACCAGGCCATAATCAGAAAGATTGCAAGTCAAACAAGGTGTGTGCTCATTGTCAGCAGAAAAATCGTCACCACAGAAGTCTTTGCATTAACAAATTTCCAGAGAAACCGGCAGAAACTGTAAACACAGTGACTGAACCGATATCCACCACCATCACAGCAGAGAATACCCTGCTAGCTTCTGATGAGCATGTATTAATGCAAACGGCCACCGCTGAAGTAGAAGATCTACAAAAAGCAAGAAAAGAGACTGTCCGTTTACTTCTGGATACAGGTAGCCAAAGAACCTACATTACTGAACAGCTGGCAGAAAGACTTCAGTTACCAATGAGAGGATCTGAGACCCTAACAGTCTACACATTCAGCTCATCCAAACCCAGACAGCTGCAGACTCCTGTTACTGAACTCAGGTTGTTAACCAAAGATGGATCATCCCTGCACTTGAGAGTCAATGTTGTACCCAAAATAACTGGTACCCTGCAAAGAGCAAGCTTTGATACAAAGAACATTGAACACCATCTTAAGGACATTACACTTGCTGATTCAATCCCAACTTCCAAAGAAGCCGCCAGCATAGAGCTACTGCTTGGAAATGACTATTATTGTGACATTTTTTTCTGGTGACATATCAATGAAAGAAGTTATTCCAGGATTGAATCTCATGGCATCCAAGTTGGGTTGGATTCTGACAGGCAGAGTGAAGTCTCAAGAAGCTCAATCTGCTCCTTCTGTGTCAATGCTCACATACACATCCAGTCCAATCAGAGCACATCTTACTGCACAGGAACTACCTATTGAACATACAACAACATTGGAAGAATTTTGGAAACTTGAAACACTCGGAATCAGTGAACCTATGTGTGCAAATGATGATGATAAAGCCCTGCAGAAATTTAATGACACTGTCAGATTTGAAGATGGGCGTTACCAAGTAACCTGGCCCTGGAAAGAGGAATCTCCCTCATTGCCAACCAATTATGACCTGGCAATGGGAAGATTGAGATCCCTTGTCAATAGACTCATGAGAAACCCAGAACACCTGACAAAGTATGATGCAGTCATTCAGGACCAATTACAAAAGGGCATCATTGAAGTTGTACCTGATGAAGATTCTGCAAACACATTGAAGCATTACATCCCACATCATGAGATAGTGACACCCGAGAAGACCACCACAAAGATACGCATTGTCTTTGATGCCTCCGCCAAAACCAGAAAGGGAAGTCAAAGCCTGAATGAAAGCCTACACCGCGGCCCAATAATACTGGAAGATTTGTGCGGACTACTGATGAGGTTTAGACTTAACAAAGTCGCCCTGGTTGCTGATGTCGAAAAAGCTTTCATCAAGTGGGACTTCAACCGGATGACAGAGATGTAACAAGATTTGTTTGGTTAAAAGATGCCACAAAGCCTACCCTGGAAAACAATGTCCAGGTACTGAGATTTACCAGAGTCCCATTTGGAATGATATCTAGCCCATTCCTGCTGGCTGCAACAGTCAAGTATCATTTGAACAGAGCAGATACCCCAGTAGCCAAAAAGATTTCAGACAATATGTACGTGGACAACATGATCACAGGAGTTGCCACATCAGAAGAAGCAGACGAATTCTACAAAGAAGCAAAGTGCCTTTTCCAGTCCTCATCAATGAATCTCCGAGAGTGGGCATCAAACTCTCAAGACTTCCTCCAGAGCGTCCCAGAAAGTGATCGAACAAGTGGAGACACTATGAAAGTTCTTGGAACTACCTGGAACATGAACAGTGACACAATTATTATCAATGGATCTCACACTTCATCCTTTCAAGTCACTTCCAAAAGAGAAGCATTGCAGTCTATCAGCAGAATTTATGATCCATTAGGTTTCTTCTCGCCAGCCACACTCAATGGAAAACTGTTCATTCAAGAACTGTGGAAACAAGAGTTAGATTGGGATGAAACACTCACTGAATCACAACAGCAAGAGTGGTACAAGCTGCATGAAGACCTTAGCCCACTGTCCTCCCTGTCCATACCTAGATACATAGGAGGAGATGAATACAAACTGTTTTGTTTCACTGATGCTTCAGCCAAGGCATACTCAGCAGCTGTATACCTGTACTCCGCAGTAGACAAAACCGCCAATGTTAACCTGGTATTCTCCAAAGCACGTGTTGCCCCAACAAAGCAACTTAGCATTCCAAGATTGGAACTATTAGCGGTTCTTATTGGAACTAGATGCCTAAACTATGTGACTGAACAACTCCAGTTACCAGTAACTGATCGGACACTGTGGACAGACTCGCAGTGTGTTCTTCACTGGATGAAAAGCCGCAAACCCCTACCCATATTTGTCCAAAACAGGCTGAAAGAGATAACCTCTCACAAAGATATCAAGTTCAGATATGTCACCACAACTCAGAATCCAGCTGACTTAGCCACCAGAGGTGTTTCCACAGAGGAACTCGTTAACAATCAATTGTGGTGGCATGGACCATCTTGGCTCGGTGATCAAGAGACCAAGTGGCCTTCATGGGACTTTCAGCAAATTGACGAAAACACATTGGAAAAGATGGCCAAACAGCCTGCTGGTCCACAGATTATGTACGAGACCTCAGCCCTGATTGAAATGGATCGCAAGAAAGACCACTCTGACAAGCCAGTTGCCCCGTTTGAGCTGAATGACAACAATTATTCTTCCCTAACAAGACTTCTCAGAGTGACGGCATGGGCCTTACGATTCATTCAAAAACTTCAAAAGAAGAGTACCGAGAAAGAAGAACTTAAAGCTGAAGAAATAAACCAAGCGGAAACCATATGGGAAAGACACGTCCAGAACAGCAGTTTTGCATCAGAGATTACAGCAATCAAGAATAATACAAGAAACAATCTGAAGAGTCAACTAGGACTGAGGATAGATGAGAATGGAATCCTTCGCTGTCATGGCAGGTTGATCAGAGAAAACCTCCCAGAAAGTACCTTCTACCCCAAGCTTCTACCGAAGAACCACGCCTTTACAAGTTTAGTCATCAACAGCTTCCATGAAAAGTTGATGCATGCTGGAGTATCCCATACGTTGTCAGTTATCAGAAGAGAATTCTGGATACCACAAGGAAGAGCAACAGTGAGAAAGGTTCTCCTGAACTGTCGAAGATGTAGAAGACATCAAGGAGGACCATACAGAATGCCCCAGATGGCTCCGTACCCAGCCTCAAGAATAGAAGAGTCATCACCCTTTACATATACAGGCCTTGACTATCTAGGACCCTTGTATGTGAAAGTGAATAACGAATCAGCAACACAGAAGGTGTGGGTCTGCCTATTTACCTGCTTAGCAGTAAGAGCTGTTCATTTAGAAATCATTAATGACATGTCTGCAGGACAATTCCTCTTGTGCCTTAGAAGATTTATCGCCAGGCGTGGCAAGCCGAAAGAGATTATATCAGACAATGCCTCACAATTCAAGCTAGCCAAGTCCACTGTTGATGAAGCATGGAAGTTTGCCACCACTAGCTCTGACATGCAAAGCTATCTGGCAAATGAGGGAATCAAATGGACCTTCATCATTGAACTGGCCCCCTGGATGGGTGGCTTCTATGAACGCCTTGTGGGACTTGTGAAGCAGGCTCTTCGAAAGAGTATTGGAAAGATCTGTTTGAACAATGTCCAATTGGAAACCATTCTTACAGAAGTCGAAGCAGTTGTAAATTCACGACCATTAGTATACGTGGGAGCTGATCTGAACTCTGGATTCGCACTTACCCCTGGTGACTTTCTTAGTCTAAATCCAAAAACTGGTGTACCATGCCTAGCAACAGAAGATGAACAGCCGCAAGATCCAGACTTGTTGAAAGACTAAGTTCTGCACAGAAACTTCTGGAAACATGGAAGAAAGGCCAGAAACATCTTAACACGTTTTGGAAACTGTGGTTTGATGAATATGTGCTGAGTCTACGGGAAAGGATGCAGAAACACTTGAAAGCCCCTAGAGTTCAATCCAAAGCTCCACCCACAAAGGGAGACGTCGTGCTTCTGAAAGAGAGTTCACCAAGAGGAACCTGGAAGTTAGGAATGATCGAAGAGCTCATTACAAGCAAAGATAATGAAGTACGAGCAGCTACAGTCCGAACAGCATCAGGAAAGTTGCTGAACAGACCATTGAACTTTCTGTACCCTTTAGAATGCTCAGAAGTGAGTGAAAAACCAACTGAATCGGACGAAGCTGTTGGTAACGAAAAACAGGATGACACAAGCAAGCAGAAGAGTAGGAATGAACCTGCTGAGAAACGCCCTTTTCGCAGAGCTGCGATCGAAGCAAGAGAAAAACTAAACGAACCATTGAACACCTAGATGCATGTTTAAGTCCGTGTAATTATTTTTTGTTGAGTTTTCTCCGCTTTTTCATTAAGATATGCTTCAGAAAGACATTGTCAGTTTTCGTTTGACCTGACATGCAACAAAACTTGCCTCGGGAGTGTCATGGAGAAATCACTCCACGAAAAGTAACATTTGTACAGTCCCGCGTGTATTACGTCACTCGGGATTCCCGCGAACACGTGAAAGAAAAGATAGGATTAGAACCGCCATGTTGGCATGATGTTGTGTTACGAAGGAAAGCTAAAATAAAACTCGCCCAACGCGACAACTTATCCAGAGAAGACTAGACTTTTGGCTGATAAGTGATGTTGGCCAAGATGAGGTGGAGGAAACTAATATCAAGACGGCAATTAGAACTGACCATTCGGCGATAACGATATCTTTAAATAGCTTAGATGAACAGGCACGAGGTCCTTCATACTGGAAATTTAATTCAAGTTTAGTTAATGACGATTATTATGTCTCAATGCTTAATCAGAAAATACCTGAATGGCAAAAGGAGTTTAATGAAGTGTTGGACAAAAGGGTTCTGTGGGACTTAATTAAGTATCGTGTGCGACAATTCACAAGTAAATATGCTAAAGAAAAAGCAAAAAAAAGAAGGCAAGAACTATCACAGGTTGAAACATCTTTAAAACAAGCAGAGGAGATGCTTGCAACTGATCCGTCAGAAACAAACCATGAAAAGCTAGCAGACCTCAAAATGAAATACGACTCGCTTTTTGATTACTTAGCGAAAGGTGCAATAATTCGCTCAAGAGCAACTTGGTACGAAAAAGGTGAGAAAAGCAATAAATATTTTTTACGACTAGAATCTCATAGAGGAACCAAGAGCTGTATTCGAAGACTCTTTAGTGGCGACGGCACACTTACCACAAACCCTACGAAAATTATGAAGGAAATTGAAAAGTTTTACTCTGATTTGTATGCATCAAATGATGAATCAGTTAATAAAAATCATCCATTCTTGCAAAGACCAGAAATTCCAAAACTGTCTGATGAAATGAGAAGTACTTGCGAAGGAAGGTTGTCGGTCAAGGAATGCTTTGATTGCCTTCAGTCATTTCAAAATAACAAGTCACCTGGAAACGATGGCCTAACCGTGGAATTTTACAAAACATTTTGGAATTCTATTGGGAATTTAGTATTCAATTGTCTTAGTTGTTCTTATGAATGTTGTGAATTATCTACACTCAAAGGCAAGCTATTATTACATTAATAGAAAAGAAAGGAAAAGACAAATGAAACATTGGAAGCTGGAGACCTATCTCTTTGATTAATGTGGACGCAAAAATCGGCTCGAAAGCCATTGCTTTAAGACTTCAAAAAGTTCTTGCCGAGATAATTCATTTGAATCAAAACGCCTACGTAAAAGGCAGAACTATACTAGATGCCGTAAGAACCATAGATGACATCTTAGAGTACACAGAAAGGAAAAAAATCAATGGATTGCTAGTAGCGAGACTTTCAAAAGGCGTTGGATTCGGTTAATCGCCGTTTTATAGTTGAGGCGCTGTCAGCCTTTAATTTTGGCCCTTCTCTAATTCATTGGGTACAAACATTTTATAAAAATATCTCAAGCACAGTTATGAACAATGGTTGCGCAACCACTCCTTTTTCAAGTTCTTCGAGGGGTGAGACAAGGCGATCCATTATCGCCATATCTTTTTATTATTTGTTTGGAAATTTTAGCTATTAATGTACGCCTTAATGAAAACATTAAGGGTATTATAGTGGATAAGGAAGAGATAAAACTAGAGATTTTTGCAGACGCAACATCTTTTCTGAGAGACCGCACCTCACTCGATGCATTATTTAAAACCAACGACTGTTTTACATCCTGTTCTGGTCTAAAGGTCAATTACGAAAAGACTGAAGCGATGTTGTTGGGGAATCACAACCCAAACCCGTCTACGCTAATAACCTGTTGTGACAGAAATATAACTGTTAAGAAAGCGATTAAAATTTTAGGTATTCACTTTACTTGTAATCAAATTCTTTGGAAAAAGCTAAACTTTGACGAGACTTTAAGATCTATTAGCGAGAAGCTTCACTTTTGGAATTGGAGGAACTTAACGATTTTAGGGCGAGTTCAAATTGTCAAAACTTTTGTGGTTCCAATGTTTATGTACAGAGCTGGCTTAGTATGCATGCACAAGGACATTATCAAAGAAACAAACAAAATTCAGTTTAAGTTTATTTGGAAAGGAAAGGACAAAGTTAAACGATCTTCTCTTGTAGGCGAAGTAGAAAATGGAGGTCTGAAGGCACCGCATTTAGAATCAGCCATAAAGACACAGCGAATCATGTGTTGCAAGAAATTTGTTGATTCGCGACAAAGTAGTTGGAGAATATTGCTTCTTCACTATTTAAAACCAGTTGGAGGTAAAATTGTTTTAGGATGCGGTTTTGACATTAAGAAACTTCCAATAAAACTACCCAAATTTTATGAGGAATGCCTTCAAACTTTTGCTGAGCATTCTGCAGCGTCTGCAGTCAGCAATCAATGTTTGAATAATAACTCTAGAGCGGATATAATCATATAGAATAATAAACACATTTGTGTTGATGGTAAATCAACTTTTTCTCACACATTGTTTGAGAAAGGAATAATTACGCTTGAAGATCTAATCGATAACAACAATGATTTAATCATTAAGAACCCTCGTAGCTCAAATTTCACACCGGTAGATTGATGCGCTGCCAATACAATGGCGAAATTCTTTAACCTCCTGTGGGGACAAGTGCAATAAAACGTTTGTTCGAAAGGATCACATTAAATTGCGTTTAAATAATCAAGAAGTGTTGATTAACAAGGCTGGGTCAAAAAATGTTTATAGTGAAATTCGATCCAAGTATGAAACCCCTCCAACTGTACATGTGAAATATACGGAACAGTATTCTAACGCGTGCTTGGAATGGCGGAAAATTTACAGTTTACCCTCTAAGGTACTCATAGATACAAAAGTCGGAAAAAGGAGAAGTACCTAGAACGGACGAGTCAGCAAAAGGAGAAGTACCTACAGTGGACGAGTTGTTTACTTTTACTGATGTAGTTTCACTTATTGTTAACTTTTTTTATCCTTAATTCTTAATATCAATGTAACTGTAAGTTGTAAAACTGTCAATAAAGAACATGTTTAAAATAAGAAGATGCAAGCATCTTAAAACCGCACTTTTTTTAAATTAACTCCATTTTTGCTAATTAAAGGGGCACTGTCACAGGAAAAAAATACATTTTCCAATATGGTAAATTATTGGAAAATTTGAGTTATGACCTTCCAATGTTGGATAATCATTGGAAAATTGTATTGCACCAATAAAAGTCCAATAAGGTTCCAACAAAGGGAAAACTGCTTTTTCCTCATGATGTTACAGTTGGAATATTATTGGAGTTTAATTGGAACAGAACACATTTGGTCTTCCAATGTTGGATAATACCGTGAAAACATTGGAAGACATTTCCTCGGCTACCAAAGATTGCACAATGATATACCAAGCTTTGCCACTGAGCTGGTTATGATTGGAATATCATCGTGGTATTATTGGAATAAAATATTCACAATTTTCCAATGTTGGATAATACTGTGAAATTATTGGAAGACATATCTTCAGTCACCAAACATTGCACAATGATATACCAAGGTATTAATTTTGCTACACCACTGAGCTGGTTATGATTGGAATATCATTGTAGTATTATTGGAACAAAATTTTTACAAGTTTCCAATGTTGGATTATACTGGTAAATTATTGGAAATCATTTCTTCAGTTACCAAAGAAAGCACAATAACCAAGCTTTGAAGATAATTCTTTGATTTTCCTTGTTCATATGTAACTGCAGATCGGGATTTTATCAGAGGTCCAATAACAACAGCACGGTTGGCAGAAATATTTGCCCTTTGGGTAATGCCTCCATGCCGTCATGGGATAGACAGCTTTGCCTTTACATAGAAGACATGAGCAGTGAACATGCGCCTTTCCCGACGACGAGATGTTCCGCGCTTCATCACTATCCAAACATCTACACAGGTTTGCTTGTTTTGTGGACGACGCCATACGTTGTTTTGGCAACAACAAGGTCACAAGGATAACGAACGTAAACATAAATTAAGCGAAATTACCGGTAAGCCAAATGCTTCGAAGTGTTAAACGACAGCCGAAAATCATTGAGGGTCAACAGCCTGTCAGCGGTAATTTATGCGAATCATGCGTGTTCCATGTACCCAGAGTCCTCGAAGAACCTGGCCTTAGCGCTTTTTCCCGCCGTTTCTTTCCTCGCTCGATAGATCGAAAGGTGTTGATCGAACGGAAGAAAGAAGTATATATTTTTTTTAAAATTGGAAAACAGCTGGTAGAATTGCATGTAGTATCAAAGTTATGGCTGAAAGGGCTGAAGAGGATGTCAGCACTGCACTGTCAGATCATGAAGGTAATATATTTCAATCCATCGGAACAGAGTGAACTGACGAGAAATTCAAGATTTCGCGCCATAAATTTTGCAAATTTGTGAATGTTTTAATTTCTATAAGCTTAACGGGTTAACCGTTCCCTTCTTTTCTTTCGATGACTGGCAAGTTTAGAATGTAGTCTAAGCGCAAGCAAGGATGTTCAAGGTTGCATGCAATGGTCAGCACAAGATGTGCATTCATGGCTAACGACGGAAGGATTTCATGAGGAGGCATTCCTGTTTAAAGGTTTGTATCCGTTCTTTTAATCCATTTTTCCTTTTATGCACATGTATATATATATATATACTGATTAAAAAGACTTCATGGATTTAACAGACATTCGTTTTTACGTTAAACTTGTATCTTTCTTTATGCTTGCTGAAACATATCTTCTCACTGTGTTGCATAAATCCATCCCAGTCAGTTTTCCTTTCTGAACTCACCCTGTTCTTTTACCTTAACAGCTGAGAACATAACTGGAAAGACACTTTATTGCCTAGAAAAAGCAGACTTGAAAGATATTGGAATTAACCCTATGGGCAGGAGATTGGAAATATTCGAAAAAATTAAGGATCTCACATGTCTTCAGTCTGAAAAGAGAGCATCCAGCAAATCAGAAGGTGATTGCTATTTCTTTTTTGTAGAAGAAAGAGAAAATGGCCTCTTCAGTTATTGTTTATAAGTGTTTCTTATCTCATATTATGACACATTAGTGCAGCAGTTAGTTAAATATTGTTTTTCATTGATTGATTTATTAATCAACTGACTGACTGACTGACTGACTGACTGATCATGACTGACTGAAAATATCCATATTCTGTTGGGGAGGGTTGTCTCAAAAGCTAAAGTGGCATTTCTAGAGGGGTGGGGAGATTAAAGCAAAAAAAAGAAAAATTCCAGGGGAAGTTTGGTTATATTCTGGAACAACATACATAATGTGAAAAAGTGTCAACTGTATTTAATAATTTAATATAGCATGTTTCTTGAAATAATAACAAGAAGAGGCTGTTGAACAGATTTTTAGTGTGATTGTGTGAAAGAGAAGCCTCTTTCCCATTACCTAAACGAAAAAATGTGTCTTTCACAGATGCTATTAAGAGTCATTTACTGCAATGGTTCCACGAAAAAAATAGGAAGATTGAGGATGGATATGACTATGAGGTATCATGTTATTTATTACACTGCTGTATAGAACCCTTCGTTCATTTAAAGATATAAATATAAATTGCATATAAATTTTTGTACTCCCAACAGAGACAAGTTCATATAAAGCCAGAAGTCAAAATGTTATGTCTTGTTGCATATATATTACCTGTGTCGTACCAGTAATACTGCAATTTGCCGCTTGCAAAGTAATATTATAAAAATTATTTCAATGCATGGGAATGTTGATCATGGATATTTGGCCCACCAGTAACCTGCCATAAGATTATTATCCATTCTTTTAAGGATTGTGTCCTTCAGCCCATTAAAAGAGGACTATAACTTTGAAGAATCAACATTGTTTTTAAATAGTAATATTATTGTTTTTAAATAGGCCACTCACAAACCAGCAAAACATGGTAGAGCGTCAACATCTTCAGGAAACAATTCAGATAGCTCCAGCTCAACATTGTCTGTAGCTTCCACATCAAGCTCAAGCTCACAATCCGAAGGTGTGTCAATGATTATGTAATTGCAGTGGCATTCCTATAATTATTTAGCATTTCCCAGTGACCAAACACACACAGATCTGATTGGCTATGTAAGCACAACCAATTTATGGTACCCAGGAATGTACATTAAAGCCTGGAGCTGGATAAAATACCCGACTGTTGCATGAATTTTACCTGCTGACTGAAAGCTGGGAAATGGGAAAATAGGGAAGATTTTGAAGCCCTTTCCTTGACTAGTACCTGTCTATAGCGAAGAAATTTCTTTCTCCTGTTCAAACAAACATAGCACTTTTGTCACCAGGTTAGGTTTGATAGGTTGGTCACTGAGCTATGCTAAAACAATTTAGATTGCTCTCAACCCATGTAGATTGCTAACTACAAGTAAAGCTTGCAGTGTAATTCTTAATTATTATGGCCACCTGTAACATTTTATGTTGATGTACATGTAGCTTCAGTCCTTTAAGCTACATGTAGTCATTCTCCTAATTTAAAGTGAAGTGTACTTTGTTGGGATTTGAATACTAAATCATACTACTTTTACCTAGATGATGCAATTATGATAATTGTTTTTAACCATATGTATTTTTCATGACATTTTTACAGGGTTCTTAGTTGGTGAGGATGAAGAACTAGAACCAAGCAGCAGTGTTGAAGACATGTCTGCTAAATCAGCAGAGACAATAATACTAGTCTTTTTTGAGACTGTTTCTATTCATTTCTTAACAGTTAAAAAGCATTTCTTAGCATTAGGCAAGGCTTTAAATGTAAAGTGTAGATCATTGGGAAAATATCAACTGTTACTACCACTTGCCAAAGCCTTGGTGAAGGCTGGCCATGTTAAGATTGAAGTGGAAGACAGTTCTGAAGTAAACTACAGGGACATGTCTAGGAAGCAAGTTAAGAAGTGTGCAGACATAGAATCATTGAGTAAGACCACACAAAGTGAATCCATGTCTCCTGGTCTAGATGATTCTGCTTCTGTTGTGTCAAAACCACATCCATAAACTGCAGTTCAACAATATATTTGTTATTTCAACAGAAGAAAATAGCTTAGGTTTGACAAGCTGCAGAGTTGTCAGAAATGTTGATGTCAATGTACATTGGTACTTGACTTTGACATAATTAAAGGTGATTTTCACTCCTACTTTGTCGTTATTTTAATTCCATCATAAGAGAAATTACTTCCTGCATTGGATTTTTACATTTTCCAATACTGGTCAAAGCAGTCCAAAGATTAGAATATGTTACAATTCAATATGGAAACACTTTGTCCAACATTGGAAAGTGTACCAAACCAGTGTTGGAAACAATTCATCTAATGTGGGATTCTTCAGTGGTCCAGTGTTGGGAAACTGTTTTCCAATGTTGGATTGTTCATGTACCCAATGTTGGAAACATTTTCTCCAACACTGGAAAGTATAACATCCCAATGTTGGTAATAGTAGTCCAGTGTTGGAATATGCAAAATTCCAATGTTGGTTATACTTTGTCCAGTATTGGAATGTCAAAAAATCCAACGTTGGACTCTATCATACCAGTGTTGGAAAATATGGCATTCCAATGTTGGAAACAGGTCTTCCATTGTTGGAAAATGTGGTGTTCCAATCTTGGGAACATTGGAACATTGTTGGATACTATAATTATCATTTTCCAACATTGGAAAATATAACCATTTACCAATGTTGGAATATCACTTGAATGTACCAATAATCTACCAATAATAATACAGTAATAAACCAACTACATTCCAACATTGGAAAATGTATTTTTTTCCTGTGTGTCACGGACATTTTTTGACTTTTTTAGTAAAACTGCACCAAAATTACGACTAAGTACTTTCAACCATGCAGGAAATGCTCCTAGAACGTAAAGGGAAGGATATCTAGCAAATTGTTTAAAGAAGAGGGTGACTGTTAATAGTTTTCATCAATTTTTCCAAACCACAAGGACAGAACTTGAAAAAGTCAGGCTGACTTTTTCAAGTTGAGATCAAAAGCTCCCGATGGTATCACGGTGATATCACTCTATATTTAGCTTCAGTAAACTGGTATAGTAATTTTTAGAAAACTTCACCACTGCAGGAGCACATTACCCTGGAGCCTCCATCTAGTAATGGTATGGGTCAACAGCGTAGTTTCACCTTGAGCTATTTTTAGAATCATTCTCCCGCGAAAAGATGTTTCCGTGAACGTCCGCGTGTGATTGGTCAGTGCTGAATAAAAAAAAATGGCGGATGTTACCTGATTGAAAAAAAATCGGTAGCAACGTTCCACCGTTCAGTTTTTCTTTGCAGGTTCCAGGATTCCAGATTTTTTTATCACGAAAGTTTTCCCATGATACAGTTCTTTAAAGCTGATCATGAGAGCGAATGCAGTTGAGGCATAAATTACAAACCCGCGCAAAATTTACACCCGTTTGTGAACGCACTAGTCATGAAACGGACAGAAGAAACTATAAATTTATCATCCAGTAAACAGGGGAAAGTTTCGAAGCCATCCGACGATACTTGTGTTAGCTCAAAGGATGAAAATGCACCTGAAGGTAAATCAGTCAAAGATGTGTTAAAGGAAAAACTGCTAGCGAAACGGCATTGTGCTTCACTCAACCTGAAAGAACGAACACAACTTAAAGAATGGTGCATATACTTGAAGAATTTGAGATATGCTTGTGATATTATTTCACTTACGGAAAAACACTCGCCACTGTTATACGAGAGAAATGAACGTTGCCCAGATTCAGCTCTTGTTGTATACCCGTGCCAAGAACACACATACAGCGAAAAAACAGGACCATTTCAGCCTGTCAGACTGCTGATTTTTGCTGACGGTTCTTGGCGTTTCCAGTGTACCATCTACGGATTTCAGGAGTTAGCGAAAGGGCAGTTAAATTCAACAGATTCTGCAGACTTGATTGCACTAGCTTCACGTTGGTTCTCTAGTTCTCATACGTTATGTCCTGGACTGATTGGTTACAAAGATGTAGAAACCAAGCTGGGTTACGCTCCAAAAACAGTGAAATACATGGCAGATCCCATCAAAAGCGTTCATTCAGTTAATTGCAAAGTGTGGCACCCTCCAAGCTCTCAGGCGCGGAAGGATGATTCGGACCCCAGATGGTCTCGTGTTTGTGGGGAATGCCTCAAGGCACGTTCTTACATTCAACGAAAACTCGATCACAAATTGAACTTAGATGAAGCAACGAGAGCCCAGCGTCAAATGCCATCAAGTAATTATCCTGTCAAGTTTCTTTCCCCGGGCAGCGCACAGAAGCGGCGTTCCAAACTTAGAAACGAACGATTACTCCTGAAAAAAGCAGTTCGCAAATACTACAAGAAAACCAAAATCGAGCTACCAGAGGACCAGTCTACTGAGCTCTGTAAGCTTATTGAAGCCATCGAAGATTCAAAACAGGGAAAGGAAGAATTGAAAAACATCACGATAGAGGGAAATGAGTTCAAAAGCGAGAAAGGAAATAGCTCAAGCGGGCTTATCTTGGAAGAAGTATGGAAGAAGGACCGGGCAAGTTTCTTCAAAGACCAACAGAGAAATGGTTTGTGCATTTCATTGTATAGTTTCTTAAGCTTAAGCTTAGCGTAGAAAGCATGATGCATTTATAAACATGTACATGATTTGAATTAAGGAAAGTCATATTTTCATGTTAACGTCTTGCTTTTAATTAATTGCAGCAACTGGAAACAAGGGAAACAGGTGGTCATTGGCTACTATAAGAGTTGGTAGGAATTGTTTTGTATCACTTACATTTATAGTAGTAGTAGAGAGGGGGTGCATCTTTACTTGGGCCAGGTCTTGAAGTGACCCTACAGTGCTTTTGATTATAGAATGGGAAGTCTTATATATTGGTTGCAGTGATTTCAGTACAGTATTCAATAGTCATAATTAATAAGAAATTAACTAAAAGCAGTTCAATTTTTTTGCGTGTTTTGGACCTTGACTTTCAGTCGTCTCAGTCCATAAACATGCACGCAGAGCACCATCTCGACCTCACACTTGGTCAATAACTCATATTTACAAACACTTAATATTTGACTGTTGTTAGTTATTTCTTTAGCACTTGCAGTTTACACCCGCAGCCCTTCTGCTTTTCATGCTCTTCGTGATCTCAAGATATTACAGCTTCCTTGCTCAAAGGTGATTTCCAAGATTCTTAAAGATGGTGCAGAAAAGGCTGGTATAGATGACGAGTATCTTAAAGCACAGCATGACCAGTTTAAGAGTTACCAAGATCAAAGGGAGAAGGATGGTCACCCGAGACCTCTTGGCCTGGGAGTCATGATGTGGGATGAAGTTAAAGTACAGATTATTTAAAATAGTTTTTACATTAAATTAACTTTAAACGAGGTGTGATACTATATTCACAATCTATGTAAACATATTTACATCATGGGAAATATTTATCTGTTCCATTGCCATATATGAGAAATTAACAGGAAACATGTGTGACACTGCAATGTACTCTTTCATGTAGACTGAGCAAGACCCATTGCAAACTGTTTGCTGTGGGTACTTTAATTTACACCTGATATGCAAATTGTAAACACTGGCAAAATATATTGCATAATTTTGTACATACCTCTAAAATGAGACATTATGCCCCTAGATTTTCATGGCAAAAATATCATTGCAGGTACAGATGAAGGTTGCTTGGAATTTGAAAGGTGGGGGGATAACTGGATTCACCATTCCAGAGGATGAATTGAAAGTGCTTCATGATGTTTATAGCTCCACAGTGCAATTTGGTGCACAAAAAACTAGCCATGTTATGCAGTTTCTGTGGAGAGACATAACTTCTGGCTATGATCTTGTTGGACCCTACTTCCCCATTGAGAAGTCCATAGCTTCTAGTACTCTTCAGGAGTTTGTCATGCTTTGTCTTAAAGCATTCACATCATATGGATTTAAGGTGGCAATCATCCTGTGTGATGGAGCATCCTCTAACCTGACCGTGTTAAAGATGCTAACTGGATATGAAAGATCTCAGTTTCCAGTGAATGAGGCAGCTGATACTTTGCATGGCAAATATTACCTAGATGTCTCCTTTTCTAATCCAGAGGATCCCTTAGGCAGACCCATTTTTGCCATGATATGCCCAAGTCATCAGGTTCTCCAATTTAAACAATAATTGCTTGAATATCTTGTTTACCCTTTAGTTAGCATTTGACCCCAAGAGTGATGATCATGAACTTTTACCTCCAAATATTTTTGTTATTGGTATATTTATTCACGATATAAGAATTGGGCAAGAGAATCAACAGAGAAAAAATAATGACTTGATTTTATGATTTTTAGCTAAATTCTCAAAGAAATGTGGGGGTCGACCATACTGGGAGAATTTGAGTACATGCATGCATGTAGAAAACATTCTGCTATCATATGCAATAAATGTTTGCTACTGAACAAAACAATATATATATTTTTTAATTTGAAAAATGTGGATTTAACTCAATTTTAGTTAAAGAACATGGTTGCAGCATTTTACAGCTCCAGGCCCAGTGGCTCCAAGTCATTCACTCTGGATGGAACAAAATTTGGCTGGGAAACCATTGAAAAGGTGTTCACTGAAGAAATGGAAAGAGCAGAAATGGGAATGAGTCGAAAAGTGCCTGGACTGAAATATGCTTTTGTCTATAGGGATAATTGGACTCGTCTTAATGTCAGGCCTGCTAAGATTATGCAGGTAGATATGCCAGCTTGCTTCTCCTTTCATTAAAAACAACAACAACAACAACAACAACAACAAAAAAAGAATTTAAAACTGTTAGTAAACAGTACGACAAAATTTATTTGTTAATATTAAATTAATTAGTATTTTTGCATGTGTACATTTCCCAAGCTCATGGAGTACCAAATAAAGACAAAAAATAAATTATTAAATGTTAGAAAGATGTGTTGCCTTAATTACTTAACTCATTGTTATTGACAATTTTAATTCAGATGCACTAATACAAGCTGACCAAATACACTTAAGGTTCATATGCTAAATTCCATTCACTACTTTTCTAGCAAAGATTTATGATTGCTGCAATCAAGGACCTTGAAGGACCATCAGAAGAAGCAGCAGCCAAATATTTAGAAGCTTGCAATCTCATTTTTGAAAAAGGATTGTTAGATCATCCTAGAGTGAACAATCTGCAGAGCCCTATCCTAGCTAATATCAGAAATGGAATGAAGTACTTTGAGGAATGGTGCAATAGCCATTCCCAGACAGGTATCTAGATGTGTTAGCAAGCTAAATAGTGCTAAAATATCTACATAATTTTGAAAAGATAATTGCATAAAGGTGAATGATATCCAGTCTCATTTGTTCATGCCAACACAAGAAAGGCCTCCAGCAGTAACCGACAGAAAACTTATAAAACAATTTACGGACCAGCTAGGTTGTTAAAAAATGTACATACTTAATAATAGATTTTACATACCATAAAATTCCGGTTATAAGCCCAGGGCTTATAACCGCATATGGAAACAAGAACATGTATTAAACTTGACAGTAGATTCATTGACTTGTAATTGTTACGTTGCCATTGTACAAAGAAGAATAAGTTACATACTGATTTATACACTCCTTATTTTGTTGATTGTGTTAACAGTGTACCCTGATAACTCAATGAAGTCCAGACAAAAGAAATTCCTTGCCTGGCAGGTCAGTATATTGTACCTGGGTTAGGACAAAACACGGCATGGATAAAGGGTTTGTGCCTCACTCCCTCCTTTTTGACAAATTTCATGAACCACTTAACATTCTGCTGTCTGGACCTCGTGCACAGACCTTCTACCCCCTCCCCCCTGCACCCACACACACACATACAAAACAGAATTCAGTAAAATAAATGATGGTTCTTAACAAACAAAGCTGAGTGATATAGTACCCAAACATGAAAAATAGTACTGGATTTATCAAGAACAATAAATGTCACACTATTACAGTGCATGAAATGAGGGCTTATTATCCCTTGTTGCTCTCTATTTACTACATGTAACACATACTTCTTAATTTTTGGGGGGGAGTGGTAAGCAAATTAGGGAGTAAAAAAAGACTGGGTCTTTAGACCAATACCATACAGTGTAAACCTGGTCAATGGATGCCACCAAAAATGGGGTTCAAGCCCGGGGGGACTTCCATATAAAAGGGACGGGGATGCTCGTCAAATCGCTTAGGGGTGTAAATTTCGGATTTTGGCCTCACTTAGGGTGTTCTGGTCAAAATGTCATTATTTTTAGCCGTCAAGGTCTCATTTAGGGTTGCACGTGAAGAAATAACATACAAGAAAGAAATTATTTTGATTTGTTATATTTACTTGATTCATATAAACAAAGTCTCTTTTAGGGGTCTGCATAAGCTTTGGCCATGCCCAGATTGGTCTCTTTTAGGGGTTAAATTCAAAATTTCCAACGAGCATCCCTGTCCCTTCCATATGGGAGTCCCCCCCCCGGGGTGGGGGTTCAAGCTTTGTTCTCACCCACTGCCATTTAATTTTACAACCTTGATAGACAAGTTAATATTATTAAAATAGCTATAATTATATATTTGCCCTTTTACTTAGTTAGGATGCAGAAGCATTCATTATCACAACAGGAATATCCACAAAATTATCGTTAAAACTGCAGTTGAAACTGTTTTTTTTTTTCAGTTTTCAACCTGTTTATATAAATATATAATTGTACTTATTGGGTCATATTTTGATTTGCAGACTTGGGACCTTCTGAGAATTGTTGTCTATGGTTTCCTTGCATTTTGTGAATGGTTTTTTGGTAATGTGTCCCCTGATGGGAAATATTTTATAAGCCCATTAAGGATCAATGGAAGTGCCCTAGAATCCGTCTTTAGCGTTCTCAAGCATGCAAGTGGGGGCAACCTTTCAGCTTTAAGCTATGGACCTGCTCTTGGGAGATTCATTTACAGAAAGGGAGAGGTGGTTGTCAACCAATATTCAGAACTTGGTTACCGTGATGTAACTTTAGGTTTAGATGGAGGGCTTTCACATGTTGTACAGGTAAAAGCCAACCATGTCAGTGCAAACATCACCCAGTTTAAATTTCCACCAGAGATTAGCCAATCAACAATAGGGGGAAGGGAAGGCAGTAATGCATGTACCTTAATAGCAGTTCAGTTTGGAGCATACTGTCTGAGAAACAACCTTGATATCTCACTCTTTTGGGACAAACTTCCTCAAATTTGGTCTGAATCCTTCATATCCTTCTTATCAAGCCTAAACTACGTATGCCTACTGTACTTAGGGATTCTAGCAAGTAAATTCAATTATTGGAGAACACGGTTTTGCCTCACTCCAATTGCTTTCTTGTCACCGTGGACGTTGTTTCCCTTTATCCCAATGTGGATACCAAGAAAGCATTGGTAGCCCTCAACCTCCTCCTTCGAGAGACTCCATTGTTGATTCAGCTCGCTAGGCTGGTTTTAGAGAATAATTTCTTATCCTCGGAGTTTAGCTCCGCCATCTTTCATCAAGAGTATAGTATCGCCATGGGCACCCCATTTGCAGTCACAGTAGCCAATGCATTTATGTATCATTATGAGAAAGATATCGTACAGAAATATTCCAGTTATCTTACTCTTTATCAGCGGTATATCGATGATATTTTTGCCATTTGGGTTGGTCCCAAAGATACCCTTCTAGAATTTCTGGACACTCTTGACAACAAAACAGATCGTGAAAGTGATATGTGATCTTTGCAGTGAATTTCCAATAAGCAATTGGAATGAAGAAGCCTGAAAAAAATCAGGGCTTCAACGGGATTCGAACCCGTGAGCTCCGCGATACCGGTGCGATGCTCTACCAACTGAGCTATGAAGCCACACATTGGGAGCGAGGTCTGAATTGGAAATTCACTGCGAAGATCACATATCACTTTCATATATATCCGCAGTTCATATATGAATCATTTCATATACTACACGTCAAAACAGATCGTATAAAGCTTACTTATTGTATTAGCGATAGTAGCATTTCCTTTCTCGATTTGTTTCTCTATAGGGATGCTTCAACTAATGTACTGCAGTTTTCTACATTTCAAAAGCCTCTTAACAAATATTTATATATACCCTTCGAGTCGTTTCATCCATCCATTCGTTTCATCCATTCGCCTGTTTACTAGAGGCATTACCGAGAGGTTTGTATACGCAAATCCGTAGGTGTTGTTTTTTGCGAAATGCAGAACTGTATCTAGGTATATATACAGGTATACTTGATTGTATTGTTAAACTCCCTGAAGAAGTGTGCGCTAGTCACACAAAACGCGTAGGAGAAAATAAAAAAGTTTTACAACTCAAGTAGTTCGCAGACGTGTCCCTTGGGTAATTCTATCACTGTGTTGCGCATGTGTGAACTGAAAACTGAATACATAATGAATTACACACTTTGACCGTGTTGAAGTCCTAATGTGGTAGTGAAAAAAAAAAACGTTGTCCGAAAATCTTCCACTGTTAGGGCCAATGAACCACACACAAGCAATCTGGGTCTTTATTTGTATGGGCTGAATAGGTCCTCACTTAAGAAACCAAACAAAATATATACAAAATAACACATCCATGCCTGGTGTAACACAAGCGTTTGCTTTCAAAACATTCCAAAACAATGAAAAGAAAGCATCAGAAAGGCAGAAGAAAGAGATGGAAACAGTGGAAAGTGGAAAGCTCGTCATCAATTGCAGACTTTTGCTCCACTCAAAGTAAATTAGAAAGCACACCTTTACCTTTGGCAGCATCCTGTCAATGGTACACAAAACAAGGAGAACTTAGCAAGGCAAATAAAATTAGAATGGCCTTAAGACAAAGTGCGCAAAGTGGAGAATTCTTGGTAAACAATGAAACGTTTGCTTTTGTTTCAACATCCAGAACAACGGAATCCTTGTTGGAAGTATAACCCGCCTAGAGGGGAAGATCTCTGCCGCCGACTCATCAGAAAGAGTACGCTTGTCTGGAATACTGGACGTTGCTCGCTGTCTGAGGGAAACTTTTCCCTTATTGAAAACACAGAAGGCAGGAAATATGTACCACACGAGCAAATGCAGTAACAGTGCTCGAAATTAGCGGTTGCCTGAGACAACTAAAACTTCGTTTGGGCAACCATTATTTAGGAAAAATAAAGGGCTGGTTGCCTGAGAAAAATTCGCCAGACAACACAGGAAAAAATTACATTACTGTGATGCGTAACAATAAAGAACTGAAGCTATGAACTTGAGACATGAAAATAGCTCTAAATGCAGGGCTCGATACGGTCGCCAATGCGACTAACATTTCATAAAAATTCTATATTCTATGTATAAGATTCTTATTCTATGGATAAGATTTTAGCTTTGAATATTTGAGGGCTAAACAGCTCGAAGTGTTTTCTACACCTCAAACAATTAAAAGGTGGGAAGCAGAATGGGGTGGCAAAATTGCTTACAATCATAGATCTTCACACAGTAGAGGAGTACTGATTTTGTTCAAACCACGACTCGACATCAGTATTGAAAAGATCACCACAGATAATTATGGAAGATGCGTCCTAGCTGAAACCATTTTAGCCGATAAGAAGACAATTTTCGTTAACATCTACGCACCCAATGAGGCAAGGCATCAAATCTCTTTCCTTGCTGAACTTTCCAATTCTTTCCTTAGGGATCAGTGACAATGTTGTCCAGGGAGGCGATTTCAACTGCGTAATTGTGTTATTTTGACCAGGTTAAAATAGGTAATTTTCAACAGTAATTCTAATGGTATACGGTAATTCAAGACAATCGGTTAATTATTGCTCAGTTCGTACGGTTTATTAACCTACGTTGTTCAGACAGGTGTGTAGTTTCTTTCCTTGAATTCAGTGCAAGTTAGCGTTGTTCTCTGTGTTTCTTGTTTTGTTCTATTTAAAATGGCCCACAATCTACGAGACAAACCAAGGGTTGATTACATGAAACTAAATGAGGGCCATTTAAGTGGCTCCGAAGACAAGATCTTTACGCTCTTCACTAAATCATCTTCAGACGTGCCCGGGCAAGGGGTGTGTGGTGGTGCTGAAGATAAACAGGACAGTGAGCTCCGTCACCTGAAAGAGTTATTGGCTGCCGAGGAAAGGACTCAATCAGATGTTAAACTCCAGAGAAAGGAGGCAGAGCACGCGAAAGAAAAAGATCGATTGCAGGCACGGCTGGATAAGCTGTATGCGTCCTTGCTCAAGGTTCTAAACAGAGTGAACCTTCAAATCCCGCTACGTCACACGATTTACGGTCCTTTGATTCTCTGGCTCGTGAGGTTGAAAAACAACTAGGGAAGATGGGCCTAACTGAACACAAGCCGACTGATTCTGACTCAGACTCTGACAACAGTTCTCCTGAGGAAGAGAAGGATTCTCGGCATCTCTCATGCTGACACAGAGGAAAGAAATTAAAATCTGGTAAAACCGCTAAGGTCATCTCTAGAGTGGTGCGGCCTCAAATTTGGCCCCAAAGTGAACTTTCCCTAAGTTATGTCAGCAAGGATGTGCGTTATGATGATCTCTCAATAGAGGAATTTGTAGCGGGATACAGTAATATTTTTTCTTTAACCACAATTTCGCAGAAAGAGTGCCAGGCCAGAGTTGAGCATTTGACGCATATGTAGCAAGCCAGCATATACGAATGGAGTGTGGTGAGAGCCTTTCATGCAGCTGTGCTTATGGAAATAGAGCATGGTCGTCTGAATTGGGGGGATTCGTTTACGTCACTGGAAATTCGGGCCATGGCAGGATGCGCAAAGTGAGCAACGTTGGTTGCTGTCTTGAAGGAGCTTAGGAAAAACGCCCCCAATATTTTATTTTGTCGTGAGTTTCAACGAAGATCATTATGCCCAGGTCAAGGGCGAACGGAAATGGCTTTGTCACATTTGTGCAAATTGCTGGGTCAAAGATAAGGTCAAGAAATTTCATTCCGAGTTTTCGCCAGATTGCCCTCATAGATCACAAGGACCACAACAGGTGCCCGCAACCGCGGGTGAGGCGTGACTACCTCAAGACTTTTGTTACAAAGATCGAATAACAGAACATTCTGTACTTTCACAAGCTTCTTCTTGCACGTTTTCAGATATTGTTGTTCATGACAACGCAAGACCATTTTCCCATGAGTTTTCTCCTCTTTTTGAGCGTGACTTTCCTCATAACAGACTTGGTCGCTGGTTTGTACGACGCTACTGGAGTCGCAACTGGCGACAGCAGCGAGTCTTTTGCTCTTCGTGACAGTGCCTGTTTATCTACGGAGCGAGACGTTTTTAGAGTTGACAATGATTTTCTGGCATTGCAGCTTCATCTTCATGAAGTGATTCACACGTCAGGCGTGTATAATCACAACCACTGCAGGATACTGTTGTCTTTGACTTTGAACATTTCATTCACAGGAAAAAAATTCAAAAACCCAATGATGGTTTTTTAAGTGGGAAATGGTAATTTAACCATTGTTAAAAACCATCCATAATTACCATTAATGGGTTCTTTTTCAAACCCATTAATGGTTTTCCTAAAACCCAGTAATGGTTTTTGAAGATGGGAAATGGTAATTTAACCATTTTTAAAAACCATCCAAGAGAAATTGTGAATAACTATTAATGTTTTCTGTCCATAAACCCATCAATGGAATTTTTTTAAATCCCAACAGGTTTTCGAATGGGAAAAGCTGTTTAACCACTCTTGAAACCATTCATAGAAAAGTTAAGTTAAATAATTACCAATAATGTTTCTGTCTTTAAACCCATTAATGGGATTTTTTAGAAACCCAAACATGTTCAAAATAGGAAACATAAGTTTAAACACGCCTCTCAAAAACCATTCATGGGAAATAGTGATTAATGACCAATAATGTTTTCTGTCATTACACCCATCAATGATATCCTTTTGAAACCCAAACATGTTTAAAATGGAAAATAGTATATTTATCCACTATCAAAAACCATTCAGGGGAAAAGGATTTAATAATAATTACTGTATTGCCATTACATTTTCTGACCTAAAAAGTTGTCCATGGGAAAAGGTGGATAACAAATTTCCAATTGAACAATAATGTGCAGTATGCTAATAACATGCAGTTTAATTGAAACACTGATGCTTAATTTATGTAGAGGATGCCAACTCAAGAACACCCACTTGTAAGAAGCCTGCAAAAATGTGTTCTTTATGCTGTGAATCAAAGCCTATGGTAAAGCTAAAATACAAGTTTGAGCTTCATACAATTAAGCAATAAAAATCAAATTTCAATGTTTACTAACCAAGAACTGCAGTTGTAATGGATGCAACAAATACAAATTTTAAACTTTTAGTGAAAGCTAACCTACCCTATTCCGAAGAACAATATACTCACTGAATTCAGTATTGATATGGGCACAGAATAATGGCATT
>OY855906.1:19742160-19829660 GCA_963693305.1 Meandrina meandrites
ATTTTAAAGCAACATTCAATTCGGCGGTAACCGTGATGAAAGGTCAAGAAAGCACGCCGAAAAGCGTGACCTTCACGTGTGGAGTTTGTCAAAATGACCAAAATAAACAGTTAAGAGCGTCACCAAGGGTCTTTCACCTACAACCATGCAGGATAGAAAAATCGAAAATTGCCAAACTTTGCTGTGATAAAGGACTACTAAAATCATTCACAGAAATATATGTTTCAGTTTGTTTAGATAAATATTTTACCGGCACGGCGACATTTTAGGTCCGGTGCCTCGGATCCGAAAGAAACCGGCTAAAAATTGGCACTTGTAAAAACCGAGCGCAGCGAAAACAAAAAGGAGAAACATAAAAATTGTAACAATCTAGTAAAAGTAGAGTATTTCCATTATACTTTGGCGTTCTTCCATTCACAGTTAATACAAACAAGATTTTTTGACAGAATTTTAAATATTACCCGTTTCGAGCGAAGTTGTCGCATGCCAAAATAGGGCGAATTTCAGCCGAAAAAAAACCGTCTTGGTACATGGCTTTGTTAAATAGGACTACATTCTTTGGAATAAGCAATGTTTCTTGTACCATTTTATGAAATAAAATTTTTGGGTAAATTAAATGGTTAAATTTTGGAGCGCGACCTTTTGACCTTCAAAGACACGCCGACAATGACCAAGGCTTCAAAATAACACTCGATAATTCTGGTATTTTCGAAAAAGATTGAAAATTTCCGGGCAAATAGATATGCTTAAGCTTTAACTAAGTCACAAATTGGAGCAAGGATAGGTTTAAAGCTAAAAACGATGTTTCTTCGACCACGCACATTAAATGAATAAACACTTGCCACACAGAAAAGATGAAATGTATTTTTTGCTTAGTTTTTCACTTAATTAATAACAATAGAAGCAAGATGTGTTTCTAACTTATCTATTTGTACGCTGACTGTACCTTGAGATCCATTTCTGGCCACAAAGCGACAAATATATCCTTCTGTTTGCCAAATGCAAACAACCGTCAACGAACGTTTTGTCCTCGAATGCGATGTGACAATTGTCACGCAAAATACGTTGGTGTTAAATTTCAAACCACATGGACCATCATGGCTTCGTGTGGTTATTCAGCATTTGTCGGGGAGAATTGTGGCTCAAGCTCAAGCAATCCAGCAAATGTCCAGTGTGTAACAACTGAGAATTGCAATAAGGATATCAAGACACATCTTAAAAGATATAAAGTGTTGGATTCTTCCTTGAATACCGAGGCAAGACTTTTGCTCACACGTGCAGGTAACAGTAAACAGAGTACCTTTTGTTTATTTGTATTACATAGAGTTCCAGGGTTTAAGATATAGTAGTTAGATGAGAAAATGAGCAGAATAGCCCATAAAAAAATAGTTCTTAAAGCAAGCATATCGATTAAGAGGATAAAAAATAATTTCATTCTTGTGCTGGGACCGCTACCGTTTTCAGCCCTTTTGTGAGAGGAAATCATCTTCAGGAGTACCCAACGACTGTTTCAGGGAAAATTAATCCTACTATGTTCTAAACTTCAGCTGAGTGTCCTCACGTCAATCTTAGTTAATATTTAACTTTACTGGCAAAAAAATACCCGCTCTTCACTGCCAGTGAGCAAGCCTTTTAGGAAACAAAAATCCCAGCCAGCCATAAGTGTGACCTTTATCAACGAGCCAGGAAAGTTAAAAATAGCAAAAGAAATACAAAATCAGCCGGTGTGAAGAAAATGTTCCCATCTTGCCAGCAAGCGGTCGCGTGTGCAAGTTCAAAGCCAGCCAGCGAATTTTATTTTGCTAAAAAGACTTGGGATGTCCTTTCTCGTTTTCTACACCAGTACTGCTTCGAAAATTAGTTTTGCGCTACATTCAGTTAGCAGCAAAAACAATTGTCGTTTGTCTTAATGCGATCACCGCAAAAGTTTCAGAAGTAGCAAAGTTTCACTGCAAAAGCCCGCCATGTTGAAAAGCAGAGAAGGCCCTGGGGACGAGGTTGTTGTCGTATTATGTTGTAATGCAATCACCGTAAAAGTTTCACAACAGAAGCTGCAAAGTTTCACAGCAAAAGCGATCGTCGTATGTTGTAATGCAATCACCGTAAAAGTTTCACAACAGAAGCTGCAAAGTTTCACAGCAAAAGCGATCGTCGTATGTTGTAATGCAATCGCCGTAAAAGTTTCACAACAGAAGCTGCAAAGTTTCACAGCAAAAGCGATCGTCGTATGTTGTAATGCAATCACCGTAAAAGTTCCACAACAGAAGCTGCAAAGTTTCACAGCAAAAGCGATCGTCGTATGTTGTAATGCAATCACCGCAAAAGTTTCACAACAGAAGCTGCAAAGTTTCACAGCAAAAGCCACGGTCGTATGTTGTAATGCAATCACCGTAAAAGTTTCACAACAGAAGCTGCAAAGTTTCACAGCAAAAGCTGCAAAGTTTCACAGCAAAAGCGATCGTCGTATGTTGTAATGCAATCACCGCAAAAGTTTCACAACAGAAGCTGCAAAGTTTCACAGCAAAAGCCACGGTCGTATGTTGTAATGCAATCACCGTAAAAGTTTCACAACAGAAGCTGCAAAGTTTCACAGCAAAAGCAATTGCCGTATGTTGTAATGCAATCACCGTAAAAGTTTCACAACAGAAGCGGCAAAGTTTCACAGCAAAAGCAATCGTCGTATGTTTTAATGCAATCACCGTAAAAGTTTCACAACAGAAGCTGCAAAGTTTCACAGCAAAAGCGATCGTCGTATGTTGTAATGCAATCACCGCAAAAGTTTCACAACAGAAGCTGCAAAGTTTCACAGCAAAAGCCACGGTCGTATGTTGTCAAAACAATTTGGTATCTCGTGCCAATCATCAAAGGCATATGCTGGGCAGGTAAGACAATCCCTTCATAGCAGCAAAAATATTATCAAAAGAAATCGGAAGAGGAGGATTTTGTGGTTTTCGCTAGCAAACAGCAGCATTTACTCACTTCCGGCCATCAGTTATGCACAACGTCACTTACTTCACTTGCAATTGAACAGTTGAAGAGATTGCTTTCACACTTTATATAAATGGTAACCTCTATTTTGATCCGAAAATCACTCAAGATTGAAAACCCTTGCATGCAAAATCAAACTGGTCTGACTGGTTAACGCGATAATGTTTTACGAACAAAGCAGAAGCCGGATATACTAGTAGGCATGGCAATTAAAGCAGCGTTCATCCGAAACACAGGAGAAAACTCCAGAAGATAGATGTGCCCACAGCCGAACCAAACTCACATCTAGAGAGAGAGAGCGAAGAATTTTAAAATTATCTATTCATTCACATAAGCATCACGCTTGTGTGAGTCGGAACGTGACCTTTCAGTTTACGCTGTATTAGATTACACGAGAAACCGTTGAGAATTTAAGCGCGGGTTTATAAGACGTTGTGGGAATAAAATATCGTTGATTTAGAACACTAAGTACTTCTAAATAACGACTTCTTTACGTAAGATGAATAAAACAAACTCACCTCTTGTGTGTCCGTTGTGTTTTTTGGCTATTTTCGCTGTTTTGGGCTTTTTATGCCACCACTCAGTGTTATTCCCTTCATTACGCTCGCAACATACAGCAACATAGCAAACATAGGCATTACTGACAAATTCAATAAATAAAACATGCAGTGCCTTGAAACAAAAAGGTACTGTGTTTTTAGTCTAGCTAAAACATGATTCACTGCGCCCTTATGTGCTTTACCTTCATTTATATCACTGAAGTAATCTGGTGACTAAAGTTGCTCGGGTACGAAAGACTTGTTTTATCGGCAGTGACCGCCAGTTTAAGGGACTAAAAATGGAACAAAATGGACCGAAATAAATTTTTACTTCCGGAGTAACTGCAGAATACCCCGCCACATCGAGTCCCTTACTGAAAAGAGCTGGCTACGCGGTACGCGGTAACGCACTCAACTGACTCAACCCGTACCCTGTAAACGTGCGCGCGCGATAGAAACTGAACGGTTTGATCACTGTGTAACACACAAACCAATTTGCTGATCTGTCTTCAGTTCAAAAATGACAGCAGAACAAAAGAAAAAGACAATACTGATAAATATTTGAAAATTTGATACAGGAAACCTCAATGTGCCAAGCAACGCGAATAATTCCCAGAAAGCATTGCAACATCCACCAGCCAGAAAATTCAATTTTCAGTTCCCAGCAGCAGAACCACAGCCAGTTTCGTGTCAACCAAATTTCCCAGCAAGGGATTTCTCTCCTTTTAATGTTCCCAGCCAGCTAAATTTGTGACTGTCGAGCGGGTATTTTGAAGAGCGGCTCTGTTGGGTACTCCTGCATCTTTCCGCCCGACCAATCTTGATGAATACATGTACTGGTATAGAATGACAATGATAATAATTTTTACATTTTAAGGGTTCCTGGTTTCGTTTTGTTTCGTTTTCTGATCTTTATGGGCTATTCTGTGGAATCGTTATTATAGCTGACGAAATTATAAATTGCCAGAGAGGAAGAACCAACTCCATGTATCGGTAGTTCAATTGTTTAGATCCTGTGTTTCAACACAGTGAAATGTTTCATTGTTTAAGTTCTTTTTTAGTAGCTAGAAGAACAGACAAACGGAATGACACTTTTGGAAGTAGATTCCGAGAAGTCCCTATCTTGGCAACCACAGCCACATACACGTGTGCGCGCGCCGTAATTTACCTCCCGCGAGGAAACGCGCTGCGTCGAGGAGGAGAGAGAACGGCGGAAATCAAGCCTATTGGGAGCGCACCTCCTCGCGACGTTTCTCCTCGCTAAAGGTGACTTTCGCACGCGATGTATTTCGGTGGAATGGCCAAAAGTAGAGAACTCTCCCAGTCTGTGTTTGATGTCAGTACGTAAAAAAAAACCCTGGAAACCTGGTGCTATGATTATAATAACTATTATTTGTTCCAGATTCCCTTTTATTATTAGCAAACGGCAAAAATAATTCTGATTTTGTTCACTTTTTCTTTAGCACTTAAATAAAGCCAGTCGAAAAATAGGAAAAAAATCCCTTAATCACAGTAAATGTAAACAATTTCCCTAAATTGTACAAACGGCTAAAATCAGACACCAAAAGTTCGATTTTTGCCGTTTGCCGTTTGCCGTAAACGTCATGCTTAACCTCTCTATTGGCTTATGGGGCAGGCGCGAAAAGCGAAAGGGAAGTGAAAATGAGCGTAGCCTAGTTCCAACATGCGTTAGTTAGCCCTGCGATGCAGTTTTTTCTAGCCGCGCGATGCGCATGAGGCGAGCATAGAGCGCAAGACATTACCACATTAGCGCGTGGTCTCGTGTTTCGCGCGCTTCTTTGACGCGCTTCACGCGGAGACTCTTACTCAACGTGCCTATTGTGCCGGCTAAAAGGAGCAAGAATCTCCCTCTGACCCTTTCCCTTAAGGGGCCTACCACGACCCATTTTAATTTTCTTCCGCTTACTCCCAAGCTTACCTATAATCACTTCAGTTCGCCTTGTTTGTGTTATTTCTGAGAAATCTTTCGATAAATATGTTCCTGCAAATTATTTTTTTGTTTGAAGTCAAAGATGATTTACTTCACTGAAGTGAGCAGATAACAGACTGTTGCAATCCATACTCTTTTACACAAATTGTTTAAAGCTACCAGGAAATGGGGAGGGGCCATCAGTTGGGGTGACTACCTTATGGTGTACGGATAAGTCATTTTTCAGTTCAGTTCTTAGTTTTCTCGCAGTACTGCGTGTAGATTTTCAGTGCAGGGTTTTTTTTCCACGGTTACTGACCTGTTTCAGAAATTTGATTCACTGTGTTCAAACTGTTCTCCAAATGTAATTCGTGCTTCCAGTAAATTGCAGAGTAACCAAGCTCGGAAAGAGGATAGACAGAATGCCACGCAGGTGACGTGCTTTAGTCATATTTTTATTATAGAGTTTTTAAAACCAGTTTACAATGTAATGGAAAATTATGAACAGATTGGAGAATGGAAACAACTGTAACATCCAATACATTTTTTGTATTTAGTAATTTAAGCCAGCGTAAGTGTTGATATTTAATTAATACTTCTTTAATTTAAGAAACGAAAAGCTTCTTGAGAAAAATTTTCTTGTAGACAGTTGCGTGATGGAGATTCCAAAACCCACGCGAGTTATATTCCGAAAAACGAAGACAAACAATTGCAAAGAAATAAATAAGCAAACGTCGGGATTTTTGAACGCGAACAAAACGGGTAGGGGTGTATATAGGCAAGGGTTATCGAATGATATATTATCTTTATATAATTAATTAATTGCCATCGATGTCTTATTTTTAGGCAAGGGGGAACGCTCGAGTACACATATGAGGGTCGCCTCTTGAAAGACGGGCTGTTGGTGGTCTATAGCGAATAACAGTGAAATGTTTTGTTTCCAATAAAACACCCGTGCGTATGTAATAAATCGTGTTTGTTGCAAACAAAATCAGGAAAACGTCACTATTTCCCTTTAAATTTAGAAAGCCCCCTAAAACCCCGGAAACAATAAATTATCATTCAAGGGAGTTTTTTTTTTTTCCTCGAGAAATATAATCGTCCCTTTGATTTTTATCCACATTTTTATCCACGGTCGTTGCGTGACAGTCACGTGCTGCTGGGTTTCGGCGAGTTGACGGTTGTTTGGCGACGAGAAGGAAATCCGTTCGTTTTATAGCCAAAAATGGATCCCAAGGTACGATCAGTGTACAGATAGATCAATAAGAAACGTGGCTCTGTTCTAATTTAGTGAAGATGTAAACAAAAAATGCATTTCGAGCGGAGTTGCGTTTGACTATCAAAGTGAAATGTGTTTATTTATTACATTCAAATTGCGTGGTCAAAGTAACACCTATTTTAGCTTTGAACCTATCC
Source organism: Meandrina meandrites (assembly GCA_963693305.1). Taxonomy (NCBI): domain Eukaryota; kingdom Metazoa; phylum Cnidaria; class Anthozoa; order Scleractinia; family Meandrinidae; genus Meandrina; species Meandrina meandrites. The sequence goes on from OY855906.1 coordinate 19,749,034, forward strand.
TTGCCCCAGTTTGCGACTTAGTTAAAAGACTTAGCATATTTGTTTGCCCGGAAATTTTCAATCTTTTTCGAAAAGACCAGAATTATCGAGTGTTATTTTGAAGCCTTGGTCATTGTCGGCGTGTCTTTGAAGGTCAAAAGGTCGCGTTTTGGTGAAAAATAGGCTTTATATAAAGCGCTCCAAAATTTAACCATTTAATTTACCCAAAAATTTTATTTCATAAAATGGTACAGGAAACATTGCTTATTCCGGGGAATGTAGTCCTATTTATCAAAGTCATGTACCAAGACGGTTTTTTTTCGGCTGAAATTCGCCCTATTTTGGCGTCTGGCAACTCCGCTCGAAACGGTTAATATTTAAAATTCTGTCAAAAAATCTTGTTTGTATTAACTGTGAATGGAACAACGTCAAAGTATAATGGAAATACTATACTTTTACTAGATTGATACAATTTTTATGTTTCTCCTTTTTGTTTTCGCTGCGCTCGGTTTATACAAGTGCCAATTTTTAGCCGGTTTCTTTCGGATCCGAGGCACCGGACCTAAAATGTCGCCGTGCCGGTAAAATATTTATCTAAACAAACTGAAACATATATTTCTGTGAATGATTTTAGTAGTCCTTTATCACGGCAAAGTTTGGCAATTTTCGATTTTTCTATCCTGCATGGTTGTAGGCGAAAGATCCTGGGTGACGCTCTTAAATAGCCCGTCATGTTTGTCAGTTTACTTGTTAACTACGCGATCGTCGCTTCCGCTTTCTTTAAAGACCCTTAAAAGTTTCCCTTGGACTTTTATTTTCCTTGAAATAACGTAAAACATCTTTGCGACCATTGTTTACATTCGGGCGTAGATTCGCAGTGAGATAATAGTAGGAAAGATTTCGCTTCCTTCATGTTCGGCTCATGTTGTAGCCGTTCAAATGGGTGAAGCTTGAACAGAAGATAATCGGCTAGTGAACGAAAGCCGCTCGAAAATGGAAAGCCATTTTTGTGGATGTAAAGTTGCGTTACACTGCCGCCGGTATGTCTTGCCGTTTGAAAACAGTGGAAACCATGCGCAGGATTAAAATATTTCGCTCAAGAAAAATGAATTTTACTGATAGAATCTACAAACAAAAGGCACAAACGCTGGTAAACAAGTCTGTCGACACGGAAATTTCTTAGGAAAACAGAGATGAGCCGGCCGGTCGGGAAATAAAAACATATTTATAGTCAGTGTGCATTTCGACACAGTTTGTATTTCGCTCGCTTAGCGTGTCATTTCCCTCGCTTAGCGTGTCATATCGCTCGCTTTTTTGTTTTCCAAATCCTGACACGCTTCTTTGTTGGAATGAACATGCTCCTTTGTTTTTCCCGTGCCATGTGAGACAAAAGAAAATTTTAATGAGCCGTGCGTTGTGACACGCTGCTAGTGTGTTAAGAGAATTTTCTTTTGTTTAGCGTGTCAAATAAGCGTGCCCGTGCCATCACCTTTTTACCTGTTTTCCCGTGGAGGGTCACATTTAAGGAGGCTCGCAACGGTTTCCAGCGCTTTCCAGGTCTTAAACTTTGATGGGTCAGTACTACAAATCTTTATCAGTTACTGCAACAATAATGATATCGACCAAATGTCCAATCATTGCTAAATAAGTTGTGGTCATTTTCATGACGTCACTGGTTACTATAGCAACAGTTTTACCTGTTAAAAACACCCTTAATTTTCCCTTTAAGTGCTTATAACTCAAAAACGAGTCCGGTGACCCCCATTTTTTATTATTGAATAATGATTGGCATGTTAAGATACAACTTTTTGCAAAGTTAAAAAAATTTCTGCGGAGCAGTTTCAGAGCCACCTTAAATTTTCGAAAATTTAAGGTGGCTCTGAAACTGCTCCGCAGAAATTTTTTTAACTTTGCAAAAAGTTGTATCTTAACATGCCAATCATTATTCAATAATAAAAAATGGGGGTCACCGGACTCGTTTTTGAGTTATAAGCACTTAAAGGGAAAATTAAGGGTGTTTTTAACAGGTAAAACTGTTGCTATAGTAACCAGTGACGTCATGAAAATGACCACAACTTATTTAGAATTGATTGGACATTTGGTCGATATCATTATTGTTGCAGCAACTGATAAAGATTTGTAGTACTGGCCCATCAAAGTTTAAGAGCTTGAAATTGCTGGAAACCGCTGTGAGCCTCCTTAAGTTGACTAATTATGCCATTTTTGTAGTGCCTTTTTTCAAGGTTTAGGAAATACTTTGAATTTTTTTCACCTTCATTGTACCATCTGCATTTTGCCCTCAAGATGGCTCCTTTTGTTCTATATTCAATTATCTTTTCTAATTCCTTCGTTTTCTGTTCTAATTGAATATTGATCGCAAGCTTTTCGTTGGCGTTGTTACACACCGAATCAATTTGCCTCTGCAATATGTTTATTTTCTTCTCCAGTTCTTCTTCTTCTCGCAACATTTTTGTCTTTTTGGTTTTCGTGTATCTCAAAGTTTGTTCTCTAACTTTTAACTTAATCATTTCCCATAACAAGGAGGCACTTACTGATTTATCATTTTGATATTCATCCTTAACACCCTCGATGGTTGTCCTAATTTGATTTATGTATTCCGTCTCTGATAAGAACGACGTATTTAGTTTCCAAAAGCCTGGTCCCCTTGGATTTGTGTGAAGTGCAACTTGGATCGTCACCATCGAGTGATCTGTTTTAAAGCCCGCCGAGATATCTGTATGTGTGACGTCACACATTAGACTCTGACTCACTAAGAAGAAATCTAATCGACAATGGATCTCGGGTTTTCTTCTACGCCATGTGCATCTCAGAACATCAGAATTAGATACTCTCCATGCATCAACCAAGTCGAATTTTGTAGCGTGCTCGTTAATTGTGTTAACTGCTTTTGTGTGGGTTTTGGCAAGACCACCTTTCTTGTCCTTTTGCAGATTAAGTACTAAATTAAAATCACCACCTAAAATTATATCGTCACAATGAAAATCTTGCAAGTGGCTAAAGAAACTCTCAAAAAGGGCGGGGTCGTCATCATTTGGTGCGTAGATTGTGGCTAGAGTGAAAAGCCTTCCATTTGTTTCAATATCACAAATGATAAATGTGCCCTTGGGATCCGAATACGATCTTTCAAGCTGAAAGGCGAAATTATTGTTAAAGAGAATTGCGACTCCTCCACTGGCACTAGTGCAGCAGCTAAACAAAGTTTTATAGCCCCATTCAGATGACCAAGTTGCAGTTGTGTTTCAGAACAGTGCGTTTCTTGCAGCAGATAAATTGAAAACATTTTTGCTCTTAGCCAATTAAATGTTTCCCTTCTTTTCAGTCTCTCTCCCAAACCCCGAACATTAAGCGAACATATTTTAAGATCCATTACAAGATAGTCTTAAATTACATGTAAAAGAGAGACCATTCTGGATAAAAAGCATGCATTGGATCGGATCGGAGCTAATGAAATTAAAGTAGGTCACGCATTTTAGCCTACGAGCTACACGTAAAGACAAATAACACGAAAACATTAACATATAAAAAATTCTTATTGTCAGACTGAAGTCCCAGCAGCATTCATAGGTGTTAACGCCCATCTAGAGATTGACAGGATTTCTATTGCCAATCAACACTTTGGTTGCGCACATTGGAAATAGCTATTGTATTGAACTCCTTTTGACTGGAAAAGATTTGCATAGAGAAACGATATTATTTCAACGGCGAGGAGAAAACACAAGTTTGCAAGTAAATAATATTAGGTTTAAGGTTGCTTGAGATGCTCGGGAATACTATTAGAGTGATATCCTTCATTGTTTATAAACAAAAATCGACCTTTCACTTTAGCATTGCTTAGACCATTTTCCTCGAAGGCTTTCATCATGGCTTTGATCAATACCTTCCGTTCCTCCTGGATAGCCCTGGCGTAATCTTCTGTGATGTATCATCAGCATGTGTAATAGATTCTTTAATCTTACCTCTTACTGACCAAACTTTATCTCGGTCTTCCCGGCAGACAAATCTTGCAATAATTGGTCTGTGCCTGCCATGGAACTTCTTGCCAACTCGGTGGACCGCATGAAATCTAATTTTGGTGGTATCTACGCCAAGCTCTTTCTCTAGAATATCATAAACTACCATTTTGCAGTCTTCATGTTCCTTCTCTTCCATGTTATTGAAGCGTAGGTTTTCAAGTCGTGTATATTGTTCCAATGCTATATTAACTTCTTGTTTTAATCTATCTTCTAAGTCAGCAATCTTCATGTTTAAGGCATCCACTTCTTTCGAATGTTCCTTCGTCTCCGTCTCAAAATGGACTTTGAGGTCTTGAACTTCGCACTGAGTGTACATGTAGGTCAAACTTTTCTCGATGTCTTTGATCGACAGTTTTACTGCATCTATTTCAGTTTTAAATTCAAATCTTAATTTGTCGAAGTCAGTGTGAAGTTTGACAAATCCTTCTGAAACTACCTGCCTTAGGCAATCCAAAGAGTTTTTCAATTCGTTGCACATGCTGTCGTCGCCACTGTTTGCCGCGGCGGCCATGACTTCAGTTTCTGAAGAACTTGAGCCCCGACTTGATTTCTTGCGCTTGCGGTTTCTTTGGCCCATAAAGGGCGGCTGAATGCACTGCTTCTTTATGACACAATCTTTTTTCGACCAAGTGCTAATTCTGCTAAAAGATTTGGCCGAGAAATCCAGATTTTGCTGGACCGTCAACTAAAGCGTGTACACGCCATGGCGGTCACCCCAGTCTCCCCCCCAAAAAAATTGGACAATTTGCCATATTTTTCAATTGTAGCCAGTGTTTTGCGATGGTCAAAAGACCAACAGGTTCTCTGTCTCTCAGCGTATTGTAAGACATGTCACGTGACAAGTCACATGACTAGTTATTGGGTATTTTAGTCGACAAAAATTACCAATTCTGGCTTCAAATTCTCGTAACTTTTTTTCGTAAGAAAAAACCAACAATATTTCTTTTGTAATATTCCTAAAATGTATTAGGCAACAACTCAAAGACTAGGCACCCTTGTAAAATAAGTCCTTGGACATACAAGCAAATTCATATCCCAACTGTGGTACAACGGGGGTGGATGAAACCCCTCCCCAGGGTTTTCGTCATATTTAGGCGCAGCCAAATTCTTTTGCTCTGAGTAGAAAGCCCTGAGCTTACTCTACAAGATGACATAATTTTTGTTGGCTGTGAGGTCATATGACACCATTAAAGACGCCATCTGTGTTATCAACAATGTTATCAACAATGGTATCAGCTCAAGTTATTCTAAAATTGAAAGAGGAGTTAGGCAAGGAGATTCACTCTCTCCATATCTTTTCGTTTTGGCGGTTGAAACTTTGGCTATTGCAATTCGACAGAACTCGATGATAAATGGTATCGCTATCGGTAAGAATGAGACAAAGTTGCTTCAATACGCAGACGACACCACTGCAGTCCTTTCAGACATCGCCTCGGCTCAAGCTCTTTTCAGACTGCTAGCTGACTTTGAGAAGCTCTCAGGTCTGGCAATTAATCCCACTATAACTGAAGGAATGTGGATTGGATCTTTGAAAGAAAATAAAATGAAACCCCTTGGCATTAAATGGCCAGATGAGCCGATTAAAGCCTTAGATATATATTACTCTTATGATCCGAAATTACTGCAAGAGAAAAATTTTATAGAAAAACTGGACAGCGTTAAAAAACTCGCAAATATCTGGTCTTCAAGGGGTCTTTCTCTTTATGGGAAGGTAACCGTAATAAAATCGTTAATTATTCCAAAATTTGCTTACGTGTCGTCGTTGTTGACCATCCCCCACGGAGTGATCCAAGAACTAACCAACTGATATTTAAATTTTTATGGAAAGGGGTAGACAAAGTCACACGTTTGTCAGCAATAAATGACTATAAAAAAAGTGGTTTAAAAATGATTGATTTAGAATCGATGATTAAATCATTAAGACTCGCCTGGTTAAGGAGAATTTTTAGCGAAAATGACGGCCCATGGAAGCATTACTTGCAACATATACTAAAAAGTTTTGGTGGCCTGTTCTTATTTCTTTGCAATTATGATTTAAAAGATGTGCCAATCTCTTCAAACTTTTATACTGAGCTGCTTCAATGGTGGGCTGATTTCCGAGAAGCATTTTCTACAAAGAAACAATGGCTAGAAATATTATGGAATAACAAAGACATTTGTATAGACAACAAACCAATATTCTACAAAACCTTTTTTGAGTCTGGTGTCTATTATGTCACCGACCTTCGATTCGATTTAAATACCACAGAGTCTTATCACATCATCGCAAAAGACATTGAAAGGGCAAATTTTTTAGCTTGGGCAGGTCTCAGACACGCAATACCGCCCCACTTAAAATTAAAACCATACTCCAAAAACAATAGTCAAACCTTCAGGGAAACGACACCCTCTTTGATTATTAAAAACAATAGTTTTGATATTTTAACAAAAAAATCAAAAGACTATTATGCACTGATTATAAGTAAAAAAGCACAATTTTCCACTTATTCATTAGTTCTTAAACGTGATTTCAACTTAAGCGATGATCAACTTGAAAAAGCGTTTCTCCTGCTGCACATTATCTGCTCTGAGGCATATGTTAAGGCTTTTCAATATAAGGTTCTAAACTCTATACTTTATACTAATACTAAACTATGTAAAATAGGATTTATCACAGACGACAAATGTTCCTTTTGTAAGTTCAATCCGGAAACCTTAAGACACCTTCTTTTCGACTGTGTCTTCACAAAGCTTTTCTGGAAAGATTTTGAGTTTTACTTCTACTCGCTATCAAACGAATTCTTTCACCTTACTTTAAAGGATGTTTTACTGGGAATCGTAGATTTAGAATGTCCCCTACTTAATTATCTCCTGTTGATAGCCAAATTATACCTCTGGGATTGCAGAAGATCTCAAATTCTTCCACGCATTGCTGGCTTTAGGATAAAGATCAAAATCAAATTTGAAACAGAAAAATACATTTGCACTAAGAATAATACTTTAAATCAATTTAATAAAAAATGGGCAGCTTTTGTCCTGGGTAGTTTTTTTTTTATTATTCGCTGTTATGTATTACATCTAAGATTATTGAACAGAAAATAAGTGTTGTAAACTAGGAGAGTTTGTTATGTTTTTTTTTTCTCTCCTTCAAGTCATTAAGTGTCGTAGAATTATATTGTGAATATTTATTGTAAATAGTGTGTAGTGTGTGAATGAATATTAAAAAAAAAAAAAGACGCCATCTTGGATCCGCCATCTTGGATTTCGCGATGATCTTAGCAGGGCAGAAAACAGCAGAAATTAATGTAAAAATAAACAAGTAATACGTTTTGGTTTCAAAAAAACTGGAAAAGAATAAAGTAAAATGTTAAAAATGACAATTTTTGGCCAGACCTGCTTGTACTACGATTATGACGTTGCCATGACAATATCAAATATTATGGACATATTTTTTTACATTTCAAAATTTCCACAAGGGATGAATGAATAGCTACTGAAAGTTTCTGCATTATATACCGGTAGTTAATTCCCTTTTAATAATTCTGTAAAAACCTTTAGGGGGTGGCATCCACACTCCCCTTCCACGTCCGTGGAATAATATTCTAAATAATCGCCAGGGTTTTTTTTTTAAAAAATGGCAATATTTAATTCATGGTGTTTGAATATTTTTAATTTTGTAATGGTATATCAAAAAAATCTTTTATTGCTATGGCTTCACTGGCTTAGAGAGACGGGCACCCCTGTGGATGAACTGGTTATTTAATTGAGTGGACACTAGGAACTAGATTCTAGGCCACTTGCGGTTTTAAATATGGCGGCCTCCATAAAAACTTACAGGCATTCTAGCTAAATGACTATTTTTACCTAAATAGATCAAGACATATGTTTTGTTTCTGAATACAGTTCATTTATTTACGGATAATTAAAAAGCATTCGGTGGTGATCAGCAAACATTCCAGGGATGCCATCAGGGCTGCAGTGCACCATGTGAATCCAGCTCAGATTCCGGTAATTGCCTTCGACCACACTGGGGATTTTTGACACTTTTTTGACAACCCCTGTAATTTTTGGCCACACGCGCAAAGTTTTGTGGGTTGCTCACAGGACCCTGCGACGGTTGCCTTTGAAGGGATCTGGTGCCTAAATAGTACTCCCACGAGGTTTTCATTTGCCGCCATTTGCAAGCCAACAAGGTAAGCTTGAATTTGATACAAAATGCGACTGTTTTTGGCGATATTTTTGATATTTTCTCTTTGTCTAAAGATAGCAGTTTAATAACATTACTTTCGGGAGAATAATGTCTCTGTTTGTGGTCGATTATACGGCTTTAAGTGCCGATTTAAGCAAAATGAAAACAATAAGATTTTTTCGTGATGTATTGGCTATTTCCATGGAAAATTTGGCTGAGATTGATCTTTTCCTCCCAAAGTTACACCGGCGCGATGGGAAAGACATCTCGATTTCCCATTGGAGAGTGGGCTCGGCAAAGAAAAGAGAAACGACACGTTTTAGTACAAGCAAATAGAAGTATTGAAGAACTAGAAGGAAAACTTACAGACCTGAAGAGAAAGATAAGCTGATACAATGTTAAGAATTGATTTGTGGTTTTGTGTTTGCCTATAAATGTTCCAGAACATTTACTAACAGACCCTTTTCGATTTAATAAAAATGCAAACTGTCATGATCAGAGGTATGAAACATTTTTTTTTTAAGTCAGCCAATTATCCAAATATCTGTATTTCTAAATATATATAAATACATATATACAGATAAATGTTTTGTTTACATAATATTTAATATGGTTAAAGCTCAGCTGGCAGTTGTATGTTACAGGTTGTTAACAGATCTTGAATAAATAAGATCTTGCACTTGCCCTGTACATGTACACAAACATATGCAAGGCCATAATAATTATTATAGCTAATCAGTATTTTAGTGTATGATCAGTGTGTGTAAATCAACTCTTTTCTTTTTCACTCCACAGCGAGGATTATTGGATAATGAAATAGTGCACCTGCCAAGAGGACAACATGTTGTAACGCCAACAATGGTTGATGAAAATGACAGTGACAAGTGTGTTGGCTTGTCTCGAACTATTTCAGCCAAGAGAAGAAAGCTGACATATGATGCAGTCAAGAAAATTAAATTCACTCTAGACCAGGTTCAGCAGAACCAGAAGTTCAAAGTGCAGCTGCAAATGGACTTTGGAATACTCTAGTTACAAATGTAAAAAGTAAAGTAGTTGCTGACTTACTTAAAGGGTCCAAGACTGTTGGTAAAACTGTTGTACCACAAATTGTGGCTAAATCTGTTGCTACATTTGAAAAATCCTCAAAGAATATTCTCAGGTCTGTAAGTGTGCTGTACAGGGGGGGGGGGGGGGGATTCTTAGTAAGAGAAAGTATTGCAGTATAAGATCTTCAGAAAGATTTGATTATGTCACATCAAAGAAGCGAAAACGCACAGAGTTTGAAAAGGGTTGTAAAGTACCAGCACTTGTGCCTTACAAAGACCTCATGAAATTTATAGAGGTCCAGGATATTGGGAAACTTAATAGCATACCCCAGGCGACTGCTGAAGATGAAATGGATAATGAAAGTGAAGAGGTTATTGCAAACTTATTGCCAGTGGTCCCTGGGTATTATATTGACCTTAAGAACCGTTCTCTCAGAAAGTGAAGCAAACTTGGAAATGAAAATTTTTAACCCCCCTTCATTTTTTGTGTGGAGGTAGGCTACCTGGGGGGATGAACAAAAACGACCATATTTTGATTGGCAGATGTATTGTTTCCATGGTAACCGCACTTGATCATGCAAGCCTCAGGTTCATGTTTTGAGCTAAAATTTCACTCTAAAAAAGTAAAAATATACGAGGCTAGTTCTCGGGTAAATGTAAACCAAATCAAATGAAATTCCAGCAGAAAGTAGAGTCATTCTTCTAGTTTATAAAAATTATTGTAAAAGTATTTTGAGGTTTATGAACGAGGAAAAAAATTGACGCCGTGTAAGGAATTTTACGGTATATCAGGCACGTGCAAACATGATGAAGTCCGTGACGAGATGGATCTGATTCTTTTCCGTGCTGGTTATTAAATAAAGAAAAAATGGCGTTTTCCATTATTTAGCTATTCATTCTTATTTGCATTCTCACACTGGGTGTTGCGCTTTTTGTGAGCCTGTTAACGTCAAGGCACTGATGAACATCTGCGGAAACATTTTTACTAGGATACTTTGATATTAATCCCAAAGAAGCACGTCTCAGTGTCCCGGCGGCAAACACCAAGCTAATAACCAAGGAAAAACTACATTTTCAAAGTGCATCCGGTCAGCAGTCTTGATTATACTCGCATTTCCAGTGTACAATCTTTGAGGTTGTCAACCTAGCTTCACTTTCCAGACTTTCTATGCGTAGCGCGTCTCAGTGTCCCAGCGGCAAACACCAAGCTAATAATTTGAAGGGTGCCCACCCAGTGGTTGTACACACCTGGGGTTAACACGATTTAACTCATTCCCCCCCCCCCCCCCCCCCCCATAACAGACCAGGTGATATAAAATTATTTTCAAGCTGAATTCATCTCTCTTAAGCCTTTTTAGGCCAAATAGCCAGGCCCTCAAAATGGCCAATCTTGCAATTTGTTGCAATTTGCCTTGTATGTCTTGTTTGCCTATGGACTAAATATAATGTTCCCCAAAAAGATGTTATGATATTTCGAAACTACATTATCCATATTAGCTCTGCTGCTAATTTGGTTTCAAGAAAGTGAGTACTTTGGGAAAAATAGCGAAATTGGTTTTGCTTGATTTTGCCGCTTGTCCAAATGGCCGACAGGCTTCATTACACAGCGTCAATTTTTCCTTGTTCATAAACCTCAAAATACTTTTACAATAATTTTTATAAACTAGAAGAATGAGTCTACTTTCTGCTGGAATTTCATTTGATTTGGTCTACATTTACCTGAGAACTAGCCTCGTATATTTTTACTTTTTGAGAGTGAAATTTTAGCTCAAAACATGAACCTGAGGCTTGCGTGATCAAGTGCGGTTACCATGGAAACAATACATCTGCCAATCAAAATATGGTCATTTTTGTTCATCCCCCCAGGTAGCCTACCTCCACACAAAAAATGAACGGCGGTTAAAGATTTTCATTTCCAAGTTTGCTTCACTTTCTCAGAGAACGGTTCTTAAAGAGCGTCTGCTCCAAATGGCAGACCTCTACCTTCACATAGATAGCCATAGAACTAATTTTCTCACATGGTTTGGTAAAGAGAAAGGTCATTTTCTTGTAGCAGTGGGAGCAGACGGGGCCCCTTTCGGTAAAGCCAACGAGGCATGCGCATGGCTTGTGTCATTTGTGAATGTTTCAGAAAGAGTTGCCTCGCCAGATGACAATTTTCTAATTTGCGGTGCTAACTGTAAAGAAGACCACCCTTCAATGTTAAAATATGGGAAACTACTGAAATTACAGATGACTGCTATTTCAAGTCAGACTTTTACAGTAACAGATCAGCAGATAAAGTTTGAGTTTAAACTTGTTCCATCAGATATGAAATGGCTTGCAAAATTTTCTGGGGAGCTGCCCAATTCTGCTCAATATCCATGTTCTTTTGCAAATGTCAAATTAAGTGAATTACAGGAAAGAGGGCAAAGCTTGAGTAATAATCCTCAAAGTAAGTGGCAGCCATGGGCATATAAATTTAGGAAGGAGGTTGCCAAAAAGGTGACACAATTTAAAGTAAAACAGGCAAGGCCAATTAACGCAGCTCAAGAACAAACATTGCGTACTAAAGTATGCAGCTACATAGGAAGCCTCAAATCTAGACAAGAATTTGAGCCAGTTCTTGGCCCCATTATTCAAAATGCAAAATGTGATAGCCTTCGTGTGGGAAATAATTGCTGGGGGCATTCGCATAAATTGCTATACACCCATGTTTTGTTTAAAGCAACATTACAACTTCACGTCGATTTAAGTGTGTCATTCAGAAATGGTGTAAACCGCTGGCATTTTTACCTTGTGGGCTCGTTTTATTCCTTTGGGCATTCACTTCGGAAGCCACCGTTGAGCCACCGAAGTGTGTTGAATAAGTTCGGTTTTTATTCGTTTGGGAAAAGGTGAGATCTCTTCGATGAAGACCTAAAGCGACTTCAAAGGAATGGAACAATAGCGCAATTAAAGCGGCTTCGAGCGCCGGAACTTGTGAGCGTATCCTTTTGTTCTTGGCGTGTGATTGAACGCCAGGGAATGTCCGCGGGCATTTCATGCATTCGAGTTTTTCGTGAAATGTTTTGAAGTTTGATTTGTTTTTATGAAGGTAGAGCATTTTGAGAGCTACAAAAAGAGATCTTGAATGAAGATTTTTGGTAACTGTAGGCCGAAATTCGACTAATGCGTTATTTATTCGCGTATTGGCGGTTTCGAACTGCAAAGGTAACTTTAGACATCCCAGGGGACACTTAGGATGGTTTCAGGACTGATTCATCTATGGAGAGATCATTGAATGAATTAAATTCCTTCCCAAAAATGTCGCTTTTTAATATTTTTGGAAAGAAGGGCGGTTTGACATCTTTTCAAGGTAGTTTGAATGAGGCATTTCGGTCAAGATTCGTCAAAGTCGTCTGAGGTCTAAGCCGCCATGTTGATTTAGTTACCTTCGCGCGAAGCCTTCTTGTTTGGATGTGGGATCCGTAAATAACACAGTTGATAAATTTAACTTTCCTCTTAAACGAATCAAGCAAGACTTGGATTTTTGATGTTATTTAAGCATTCTGAGTTCTTTAGAAAATTATCTACAGCTTGAAGAATATTTTTGGAATTAGGCTCACCGTGTTTACATATTCACGCATTCGATTCAAGATTGCTTGAGATCATTTCGAGATAAGCGCGTGCTTGCTCATAAATCGTAATAATTTGTTTGTTGCTTTTCATTGCTGTTTATTAGCCAAAACTCCTTTGCCTTTTGTCTCATTACAGTGACCACTTAAAGCTTAATTGTGATTTAAAATATCAAAACAAAAGCGTCAGCTCATTATTATTCAAATTGTCAAAACATCAAGATATATAAAGCAGTGAATAAAGCCCGGCCAGAGTAGCGTCATTCCCAGATCAGATCGCGTTGGTAAATTTTCGGAGTCGACCATTTACCTGTTTTAAGTCGCATCGCGATGGATTTTACTGTTGGCGAATACATCGAAGCCGTAGATCCGTTTGGAGTTTGGGCGAATGCGAAGGTTGTTGAAAAACGAGATGACTCTGTTGTTGTCACGTTTCCCCCATGGAAGTCCGAGTGGGACCGCGAAATTGTTGATGCCAGCGAAGTGAGGAGTGTAACAGAGGAAGAAGTGTTGGTTCCACGTCGTATTACCACAATGAAGGTAAAAGATAAGTTTATCTTTTGAGATTCAATGATTTTGGTTTGCAATCTTGTAAAATCGCTTAACGTCACGACATGTTTTCCCGGGTGTTTTTTCTACTTCATGACTGTTATGTTTTCATTCCTAGAGTCCAAACTTAAAGAAGCTTATGGCTGGAGATATTGTTTATTTCGCTGGAGAAGATGTTACAGTGCACTGGTCTGATCCCATCCGTAAATCGGTATGTTGACTCATTTGCTTGGTCTAACATGCCTATGTTAACATGTATATTCTCCTTACTGTTTTCCATACATTTCTATAATTACTGTTTGGGAGAATTTGGTCAAAATTTTATTACTTTATGTTTATGACCTGGATCCTTGATCTTAGATCCTAAATGTACTGACAGTGCCAAAAGAAAAAAATACAGACTTCTTTAGGCTTAAGCATGGAGCAAGCATACAAATAATAGAGCAAACAGTAATTTGTTGGCTTGAATCAACTACAAATTGTGGTAGAAACAACTAAACTAAGATTTTCCCTATTGCATGATTCAAAAGAAGTCATTCTATTTTGAATGGTGTAAAACAGCAGAAAAACTTTACTTGGATTTGAAAAGTTTCTAAGTTTTTGAACAGAGTAGAGAAAATTAAACCACTGCCTCCAGTTGTTAACCAAAATTGGCTAATGCTTTGTTATTTAAGAAGTTGCACTAAATGCTATAATTATTTAGATTTCATGTGTATATTTTTATTAATTGGGGTGCTATATGAACTATAGCAAGACATGTTGACGTATCCTTGGGAAGATTTAATTACATGTGTGACAGCCATTTCAACTGGGTTTGAGCAAGTTTTATTCCCAGGCAGTTTGATTAGCAATGCTCTCTATAAATTTCAGGCAACTTGTTATCGGAATAGAAGATGGTTTAGAAAACTGAAAAGGCACTAATATAATTTGCATATCTTCTGATTATTTTTTGTGACTTTTCGAACAGGTTACTGTGAAGCTGCACAATGACACCATCAGAACCGTTAATGTTTGGGAGGTAGAGGAAAAGAGGGAAGACAAGGATGAACAGCGAACAAGGAAAAGGAAGAGGAAGAATGCAGAAAAACAGAACATTGACAAACCGCCTTTATCGCAGCAGCCAATGCCTTCTTTGCAGCAGCCACAGCCTCAGCTACCAGTAACAGAAAGTGACCCGGCCCACTTGGAGTTTTGTTTTTACATTGACCCCAATGGTACTATGATTAGGATCGGCTCATTTTATACTCTAGGATTTTCTGGAAATTCAGTTTTCATTTGCACTGCCATTTCTAGGCTGGCACATCAATTTACTTGTAAGTTTGTACTTTGTTCATTGGTCAATGATAAGGTTGACAGTTTGCTACAAGATGTTGTATGCAGTATTGGGGATCCTAAACATATTTCATGCTGTGCCAATTTAAGTTGTACTTCTAAGGTTCGAAACCATGTGGATAAGATCATTTGTGAGGGGTGGGAAAGGGTTTTAAGTTGTCAAGGGAGAAATATTGGAAGTGTTCCTTATTTGCTTGACCTCAGAAAGAGTGGTTTAGCAAGTCAAATGCGACAAGGTGTGTGGTCTGGCATTTCACGGAGTGCCACCCGGCCTTCCCAGCCAGTTCACCTTGGTGTATTTGATCCTGTGCTTGACACTCAAATCTTTGGCCTTTCAAGTAGGGATCAGTTCCAAGTTATTTATAAAGGGAAAGATGTTGCAAAGTTAGATACTTTGCTTGGGGCACTATGGGATGTCAAGATTTTAGAGCCTGGTAATCCTCAGTCTCATTTTAAGTATGTATGTCAGGCTCGCCTGTTTGTACACAAGCCATCCATGAGCTTGCGTTTCAATTTTGCTTACTCGGAATCAAATGTTCCATTTGCAGCTACTTATAGGAGCACATGCATATATTAGTTATATTTTTTTTTTGCAATAAATAGATATGTATAGATTTGAGCCTCTCTTTGGGTACTTGATAGGCATTTACTTTGTCACTCTTTTTCAGCAAGTTGTTGATTATTTTTTTACAAAATTGCTGTCTTATATCAGGAATTTGTTCATCGAGTGACAGTGTTGTTGGTCATCACATAATCTGTCCACACTATTTTCGTCAATCGTTGCTTCAATTTCAAACATTTTCTTTTTATTTCCAATCACAGTTTAATTTTGAATGAAATACCCTGTACTCAAATAAAGGCTCAGAATTATAAGACAGTTAGTGTAGCTATTTTGGCTGACAACAGAAAATTATAATGCAATTCAAGATTTTTACTCATAATATTTTGATATGGCGGCATGGCCAGCAATAACCAGTAAGGTTTGCATTGTTCCCATTTGTTTCAAAATTTGGTGATGAAGACAACATAAATTTCTGTGTAGTAGTAGTTAAGGTATTACGTACGGGTGAAGCGAAGAAAAAAAATTTTTCTCGCAGCTTGGCTTATTTTCTGGTTTATGTGTTGTTATGTCATTATTCACAGATTAGGGGCTTGCTGTCCCCTCTTTTAGGAGAGAGCAATGGCTAAAGTTTGTTGTTAAGGGTGCCATTACCTGGAACTCATTCAAAGTTGATAAATTATTTTAAAATGGCCTCATTTTACACCCATCCGACCCGTACGTACTACCTTAAGCTTTTACATTTATAAGTTAACATGTTTATTTCAAGATCGATTTTGTTTACTCCAAGCCATACATGGTTGCTCATTACCTTGGAATTTTTAAAAAAAATCTTTGTGCTTGAAGTGTAAAAAAAAGTGAGAACTTTATTACATGTTTAAAATATTTATATCTTGTCATGTTGAATGCTTGAACATTAGAATAAACATAAGTAATATGTTTTCTCTGAACAGAGGCTGTCATATCCTATCATATTCTGGCTATCGAATCAGAAAGTAACCTTGAACATGTTGACTTCCAGCTAGCATAAACTTAAAAGACGAGAATTCTGTTTTGTCTGTCCAAAATAAATGCCTCATTCTTGCTAATCACCCAGGCCCCCCATCATCTGCATCTCACAGTTATGTGATGCCTGCACAGCTGTCCTGTCTATTGATGCTTGATAACACAAGGGGTCCTTATATGAAATCATAATAAATAAAAAATTATCATTCAAAAATGTCATGTTCAGGAGATTTCAACAGTCATTTTATTTCTCCTTGCTAATGAATGATTCTGGCATCCTCCTTTGCATGATAACAAGGATAACCCAATCAGTGACCTTTCTTTGTTCAGTTGACATCAATTCTGAACATTGCTATGCTTCTGATCAACAAAACGTTTTTTCCTTGACTTTTCTTTCTATCAGGGTCAGTTGTAGGATTGAAGGAGACCAGAACAAATTTGGATTTCATCTCCATTAGCTGCAGTCTAATAAGTTATAAGTGCCAGTTTTTTTTTATTAGAAAACCACGGATGACAGATAACGTAAACATTTTTATGGTACCATATATGGGCAGCGCGCGCATTTGTTGAATAATAATTAACAATTATCCTGCAAAATTGCGCAGAATATCACCTAATACTTAGCTGACAAGGCCATAGGCAGAGTGTGCTAAAATCGGATGATATTCTGCAAGCTTGAGCTGGATAATTGTTTTATTATTCAACAAATTGTCAACGAATCACATTTTGCGAAAATAAAAAACTGATTTTATGCAGTGCTCAACAAGACTTTGAACGAATCTTCGCAACCTACATATATCGCAGGATATCTGCTATGTATGGATGACAGATAGCATTAGCATTTTGACTATATGTAGGCAGCGTGTGCATTTGTTGATACCCATCCTCTGATTTTGTACCACACGATGTGTTTTGTCAAATGAGTGGGTTAATGGGTGGGTTGCAATGTTTCATAACAAAGAAAAAAAAATCAGGGAAGGTTGATAATAAAATTTGTTTCACCAAACATTTATATCAGTCGTCTCTTTCTTTGTTGACATAAATTTTGAATATTGCATTAATTTGATCAATAAAAACTTTTTCCTTGACATTTTTCTCTAAATATCAGGATCAGTTATAGGATTGAAGGAGACCAGCATTTAAGCAGAAGTGAGAGCGATATTCATGGAGTGAGGACTGTATGAGAAGAGGAAATTGCCTAAACTAATATCTGCAGATTCAAATTGCGTGAAAACATTTGCTTTTCCATAGGCAGTAAATGAATAAAGTTTCTGTTATAAAAACATAAACAACAGCAGAATAAGATTCAACAAAATATGGTTTATTTATAAGTCAAAAAAACGACCTAATAATACAAATGTAAAGTCTGACATGACACTGAGGCTGTAGATCCTGAAAATGTACTGTTGCTCTGTTAACTTAACCATTTAACCTTATTGTTTACTTTTCTTGTGTTCATAAATTCATAGTTTTGCCTTCAATTTGTTTGGGAATATCATGTATCTTGTTTTTGCAAGTTTCACTGGTAAATCAGATCACAACATTTTTTTCAATCATTTCCAATAGCATGGGATTACATGACAACAGCTAATGTATTTGACATGAAAGCTGTACTATGTATACAAGTGTCCCTCAGTCAACATCTTCTGTTAGTTCATTTGTGAAAATGCAAATGTTTGTAACTGCGCAGTCTCAGCAACCCTGACTTGTTCAAGTGCTTTGTTCCATTGCTCTGTTTTATGCTGAAATTGAGTCTTTCCCATTTCCTTGTATCCTGTTTTTTCTTCTTCACTCATGGATTTCCATTTTTCTGTTAGCATGGCATTGATTTCTTTCATTGTACTGTTTGGGTTGCTCTCACAAAGTTTTGAATATTCCTCTTTTAGGAAGATAATGTATCCATTTGCTGGTCTTTTAGGTTGCTGTTTGGGAATGTTGTTCTCTTGGTTCTCTTCTTCCTGTGCTGCCTTCCTCTTTTGCCTTAAAACCTTCTTCAGCTCTCTGTGGGCACTGCGGGTACTACTGTTAAGCAGTTCACTCTCTTTCACTGCTCTGGCATGAGCTAATGAGCTGGCAGGGGCATTGTCTAAGTTGCTTAGATTTAGTTTGTACTGCTCAATGTCAGGAATGGCTTTGTCTTTGTCAGCATGCAGAACATAAAGCTTGGAAACAATGGGCCACTTGTACCTGTAGGCATGTATTATTGGCTTGTTGATCTTCTTGATATCTTTATCCATTTCTTTTTGAGAGGTTACCATGATGAAAGTAGCTTCAGTCACTTTTGAGATGTCTTTGGTATATACCTTTCCACCATTGCTCAGGATAATGGGAGTTAAATGTTCTGCATTGGTTATTCCGCTTCGGTCCTTTCCAGTTAGTCTGCCAGATATCACAAAAGTGATGCCATGAAGAACTTGTGGTACTGGCTCCTGAAGATTTGATATTTCGACTAGAACAGGTCGCTCTTTGGAAGTTACTGCTACCTTAACATGCTTTTTTTGTGGGGTAACTTCGCAAACCATGGCTTTTGTAGCCTTGCCATCCCTTTCAATGAATACTGCATCGCCACGTTTGTAGTTGGAAGACACATCTGTCAAAATTGATTGATTTGCACCTTCAGTCAGTACCAGCTGTGATGATGGACTAGGTGGTTCTGGGGATGTCTGCATTGCAGTTGGCTCTCTGGGTTGGGAGATTTGGTCGGCTGGTTGTAGAGTGGAAGGTGTTTGCTCAACAAGACAGGCTGGTTCTGATGGGCAAGTCTGCAATGCGCTTGGCTCTCCTGGTGGGATGATTTCAGCTTCTGGCTGTAAAGCTGAAGGTGTTTGCCCAGAAACAGGAGGTTGCACAGTCGACGGCTGGTTGCAGTTAGACCCCCCTGACTTCTCAACAGTTCTCATTTCAGCCTCATAATCTAGCCCCTCTTCTTCAAACTTTGCCTTTACGTAGCGTTCAAACGCTTCCTGGACTTCAGGTGGGCATTTGGCTAAGCGTCTTCTGAAGAATCTATAGTACCATCTGAAAAGTGTAATGATGGGATCTTGGCACTTCCATCCTCCTCCTCTGGCAGAATGTCCAAAATATAGGCACTGGTGCAAATAATGGGTCCTCTCCCCACCTTCAGTGCCTCCCCGGAACAGCGAATGAAACGGGAGGTCTCTAAGCATTTGAGGGAATACGTCGACTCTCTTCATTAGGTATGGGTAGAGTTTTGAAGACCCATATCTTAATAAAGTCAAAGCATGATACAAATCAGCAAGTTCCACGTATCTCTTAATTTCTCCTTCTGTGAGGCCAAATCTGTAATCTTTGGGATCTGAAGAGCCAGCGGCTGAACCGGGTTTTAGTCTATCTGCATATTTTCTGGGATCTTCATCCATACGCTCAAGTTCATGCAACTCCCAGTGGACATTCCAAATCTTGCTTTCTAATTCAAATTCTGAAATCTGCGGTGTAGGCCAGTTGAGGTGATCCCTTAGTTTCTGAGGCAAATCAAATGATACATCCTTGGTTGCCACATTGTCCAAAATCTCTGGAAATGTGTTATCTGCAAAGTGACTAGCAGGAGCTGAAATAGTTTCAGCATGGTTTACATTGAGTGTAACTTGCTCCAGTTTTTTTCCATCAAAGTGCAATTGGAATTTTCCATTTCGAACTCCGCGTGCATTGATGTTAGACATAAAATGGCCTAAAGTCTGATCCTTTGCACCTGGACCCATGCTTGGTTGACTTTCTAAATTGAGGCAGGACATGCAGCGATCAAAAACCATGTGTTCTGTCAATCGACAAAAGCAATGATTTCCATCTGGGATGAAGTTTGCAGTGGGGAGTGCTGGAAGAAGGGATTCAGGGTGCTCCCTTTCAATTTTTCTGCCAAGTTCTGATCGAAGTCCAGTGTCGTTGCCAAGTTCACTTCTGGTTTGTTTCGTTTCATAGTTATACATGGTAAATGAATCCTCCCTTTTTGGATCCAAACCACCACCCAGTACATTGTCTGAAAAGTTTGAATCCACTGAGAGATAAATTTGATGCCCACTTTCAAGCATAGCCTCTATCCATTTATTTAAACCTGGCTTTCCTGGATCCCCCAAGTTGAGTTCCAGATTAAGTCTGGTATCCTTGCCATAAAAAATGGAGATAGGCCAGTACTCCTCAGGACTGTGGTATCCTATGCCATGAAACATGGCCTCACTGTTGAGTACATTCAATGTCACAGCAACAGAGTCTTTTCCTCCAAAATTTCGACCGTCCCCATATATTTTCCACCACTCACTCTCTGGTAGCCACCAATACAAATGTAACAAAGTCTCATGTAATCGCTGTGGATTAATCTTCCAACCAGAGTTGGTTCTTTCAGGCTTCCACACGACTTCAAATTCCTTGACAAACTGAGCTTTCATTGTATTGACCTTTCGTTCAGAATCCATAAAACCAGGCAGCTTTCTGCGCAGTGCACGTATGATTTCAGTTGGACTTGTGGTGTCCTGAATATCTAGCACATCGGATGCGGACAAGTGAAAGTGTTGGGCTGCATCTTCAGTGATAATAGTGTCATAGAGTGACATTCCTTTTTGGGGGTTGTGGGCATGCTTTGCCAAAGTGATGATATCTTGAGGTGAAAGTGATCCATCCCATTCTTCAGGCTGCTGTGATAGTGAATTGGATCTTGCAAAGTCAATTGACTGTGCTAGTGATGCTAGGAAATCCTGCTTGCTGCCATGATGGACGGTTTTTGCTAAATTAGCAAGTTGTTCTTTTTGCAGGCTTAGTCGTCTTGCAACAGTTCTTGACTTAAATTTACGACCTTGGGGCTGTTGGTCCCTAATGGATTGCTGTCTTAGAAGAAAAAATTCAGTGGAAACAGATCTTATTGACGACTTTTTCGAGACCGAAGGAGTTGCAGTAGGAGGTTTGGGTGTTGCTGTTCCGAGTACTGGCGCAGTAGGGCATGGCAAGTTCTGGCTAGGGTCGGGTGTTGCTGTTTCGAGCACTGGTGCAGTAGGGTGTAGCAGGTTCTGGATAGGTTCGGGTGTTGCAGGAGGTAGGAGGTTCTGGCTAGGTTCGGGTGTTGCTGTTTCGAGCACTGGTGCAGTAGGAGGTGGCAGGTTCTGGCTAGGTTCAGGAGTTGCTGCTTGAGGTGTGTCAGGATTACAGGTAGACGGAATGACTCCAGTCACTTGATGAAGTGGTATAACCTTCATAAGTACATCTACGAAGTTGCATCGCAGCTTCCTGGCAGTTGCAATATTTTCTCCTTGCCTTGTGCTAGTGCTAGCAAACAGGATCAGAATTGCTGCTTTGCAGGACATATGACTACGTTTCGAGCCATTTTTGACCAAATACTCATCTTGTGCATTTAAACCTTACGTAGACAAAATCAAATAAAGTACATATGTTTAACGTTTGTAGTTCATGCACAAAATATGAGTACCATATGTATTTGATTAACGCTGCCCTTGAATATGCTCAGTTATTATACTGTTGTTTGCAAGAAATTGAATTTTAAATAAATGCTGCCCTCATAACACCACAGCGTTTAACCAAATAAAAACAGTAGCTATTGTCATGACGGATTAATTTAAGAAGGTAAAAAAGGGAGTTTTTAATGGGGAGAACTGAAGGTTTTGGTACCAACAAAAGCCTGGTTAGATTTCTATTTAAACAATAGAGGGCATTTTTTCACATCTGAGCAAGTACATTATGCAGACTGAATTGTCATTTTTTATAACTTTCTACTGTGTGCACACACTTGACTAATTCAATAGAAATAAACTTGCTCTGAAACTTCAGGGAAAAATCACACTTGAATTTTAATATTTATAACAATATTGTATGTAATATAAATTGCTATGCAATTAAAATGTTGCAGTATAGGAAAAGATTGCAGTTCCACTCAATAGTAGTTCAGCCAGATGTAAGCTGTCTTGTGTTATGAAGTACAAATGTGTAGTTCCAGAAAATATCCATACCCCCACCACGGAGGGAATTCCAGCTAAGACCCCCCACCTCTCCGGAATTTCCATTTTTGTGAAGAAAAATAAACCCCCCCTCCCCTCTGGAATTTCCAAAAGTTTCTTTCACACCCCCCTGCCCCTCTGGAAAAAGCAACTTAAAAAGAAATTGTGCAAATGTTCTAAACATTAGGCCGCCTTCCATTGTAAACATCACTATAGTGTTCAACCGATCGATCGAACCATCTTAACGATACATACTGTTGAAGACAAAAAATACGGCAGTAATTTCTTCAAAATTAAGCAGAAAAAATATCTGGTAGTCACTTGTAAATTACCTTAATGTATAACAATCCATCCCCTTTCATTCCAATCAGAAAGAAAACCGCTAAATGTATTAGAACATGGATTGAAAACTGTTGACAACATTCACCGTAAACATGATCACAAAATCGCAACCACGCTCGCAGAGAAAGCCAAATTGACCCGGAAAATTGCAAACAAATAGCCAGAAATAACAAGAACAAGATATTCTCGGGTTTCTAAAATTGTTACACTATTTTCATCATCGATAAACAGAAAAATGTTCGCAAACAAGGACGACTTTCTGTCGATCGAACGCGAGAACGCGAGAAACAAACAACTCTAGTCACCAGTGCATTTCGGTCAAACCACGTGACAATTTTACTTGGACTGGTACAAGTAATGGCGGTCGCATTCGTGGAACAACATGGAGGATTTCTGCGAACTTGTTAGCTTTCACTGTGCTTTCAGGAGGAAGAAAACCTGTTTAAAATGTAATATGGTCATGTATCGAAAACCTAGGCTGCTATTTTTTCTATGTAAAAGATTTTCAGAGTAGGTAAGAAACGATTTTGAAACAAATTTGCATGGCATCGAACTTGACCATCTGGAAACGTAAATTCACTAACAACCCCCCCTCCTCTCCGGAATTTCCTGGGCCTTTGACCCCCCCCCCCACCCCTCTGGAATTTCCAATTCCCTCCGTGGTGGGGTTATGGATATTTTCTGGAACCACACATATATCAACATACATATTCTCCTTGCTGATCTTCACACAATTTCACTGCAGTGGTTGGGAGAGGTTTTATAAACATCAGGTTATTTTAACTTGAATTTTTTTTTTTGACCTTCGCGTTTGATAATGCTGTAGTATTGTTTGATCCCATGATCTGGAATCTTCATTTTGATAAGCTTTTCATAACTTGACATGATTTTAATCACGTGGAAACAAGAAATAGCTAACTGAAATTTTTAAAGATTAACAGTTGAACATCGCTATCTCGAACTCCCAGTTATCTGATTCAAAGCCAATTCCATCTGATTTTTTGTTTTATCTTTCACTTCCTTTAAGTCATCTCGACTCCTCGTTTTTATGAACAGGTAATTTTCGTTTCCCCTGAGAGTTTAAGATCGCGTCGGTTCAACTGAGAAGTTCACCTCCACTTATAAATCACTCGGCAAAGCACAAGAGCGAACGCGATATCGTTGTCATATAAATATTTAAAGAAAGTTCAAGATTCTTCTTACCGTGATTTTCGAGAATATGGTCGAGGGCTTTGTATCCTTTGTTTTTAACATGGACTTTCACACCCAGAGCTTGTAGTAATGACTCGTCGATCGAAAGGTAAGGTTTTTGATTCGAGATCAACGTCGGCCTGAAAATTTCCGGCCACTCGGAGTCATCCATCGTCCTCCACTTGTAGATCCCTCAGTCTCGACATATCAAACTCTTCTATTGCAGTAGATACCGTACGATTATTGAGAAATTCCTGTGATTACCGCCGCCAGCTGATGTTTTGAATATTTTGATCGTCTTCACTATCGTGACAATACGGCGCTCACCGTTGTTATGCCAACCACGAAGGTCTGAGCAATGATTGGTTAGATGTTGAAGATCGGACCAATAGTGTTGAAGCTTTCGCCGTCACGCAGGGTCACGAAAGATGAAATGCAATCCGTGCGTAGCTGAAAGATATATTGTGGGAGAAACTATTTGATGTCATTTCCAGCGATATCGTTGCATTTGTAAAAAAAAATTCAATGTATCCAATGCTTTCAATTTCTTCTCCGAAATGATGACAACAGGATAGTTACGGTGTTTATTTTAGTTCTCGTTGCGAATGTTGCGGTCACGGCGTGGCAACGCTACTTTTATTTGAGACTTTCTCAAAGTTGTTCGCTTATCGTTTACGGCGCGTGGCACGCAAAGTAAAATTGTTTTGCATGTTTAATGTCTTTCAAGGGTGACATTTCAGAATTTATCAAGCAGCAAATTACTCTTGTCCCATGGGTTTATTCCACTCTCCAAAACAAAAGACAAAAGTCTCACCTACATCAAAGAGTTTGCACTCGTCAGGCTCTTCGGAAACATGCCGCATTCTCGGCAAGCTACTCGCCGCGAATATGTAATGAGCTAGAACAATAGACTGAATATATGAATTCTTAACGACCGCAAAATTTGCGGTACACACTTAAATCGACGTGAAGTTGTCATGAAAGATTCCTACTAGTACAAAGTCTGTTTTTCAGTTGCCTGAAGATAACCCATTGCGAAAGCATTTGAAGGCTCTCAGGTTTAAATTAAAGTGCAAGAAAATGTATAATAAGATTTTGCGGTGGTTTAAAGAGAAAAGGAAGTAATCTCCATTTGAGTTTCGGCTAACTGGAGAGGAAACAAAGAAATTTTGTGATGGCTTTATGTATCTTGTTGAAGCTCAAATTGGGGAGGGAAATATTGAGGAAGCCAAGAATTTTTTGCATTGTCCCTTGGCAAAATGGGTCTTCACCTAAGGGACAGCTTGTCCCTTGCTAGTAGAGTCTCCAATATTAACTTCAGTGATCTACCAAAATTAGAGCAGGACTGCAAACAGTATTTTAATTTGGCATCACTGTTTCATTCTGCAAATCTCAGTGTTTGGGCAATGGGCTACTGTGTACCCTTTCATACCAAACAGCTTCTTGAAGATATTGGTGTAGGTTTGGGCATAAACTCAATGCAGGGACGAGAGTCAAAACACCAACAACTTGCTTCATTTGCCAGTTTTTCTCTCATGAAACACAGATGGGAAAAGGTTTTTAGACATGAACATATGTCTAACATTTGGATAAGGCAGCAGGACCCATTTTATGATACCTACAGGAAAAGTAAGGACACATATGTTCCGAAGCGGTGCAGCTCTGCAGGATATTGTTCATGCGGTATGCCTTTGAGCCCTGCAAGTACATGTATGTACCGTTCTTGGGCAATTTCGAAAGAAATAGCTGCCTGTGGCTTAACAGGGAAACTTACAGTCAAAATGAAAAAAATTTTGGCTGAAGCTCAAAAATGAGCTCTTGCTCAAGGATATCTGCTCGAGATAAACTAACAGTGTCTTCTTGTAACGTGCACGTCATGGCCTGCCATGAGCTTGACTACTGGTAAAGGCCATATTGATCATCTCAGATAGGGGAGTTCAAACATAGACTTCAAAGGGATATATTTGATCATATGGTGGAAATGTTAACTTGCACAACCATGTATGATGCAAAATAGTTGTTAGTTTCATTAAGATTACATTTCCTGTTGATTAAGTGTTATCAAGATGCAAAATATTTGTTAGTTTCATTAAGATTACATTTCCTGTTGATTAAGTGTTATCAAGATGCATAGCATTTGTTAGTTCCATTAAGATTGCATATCCTGTTGACCTGTTAGTGTTATCAAGATGTACAGCATTTGTTAGTTTCATTAAAATACATCATTTCATGTTGACCTTTAAGTGTTAGTGTTACTTTGTGTGATATATATGTCCCTAAAAGATGCCATGGCAAATCCATTTTTTTTACTGTTGCAAATCGGGAAAGAGGAAAATCTAAGAGCCTGATTACATGGCGAATTTCAGCCCGGGCTGAAATTTCAATCCGGTTTGCCGGGCTGAGATTTCAGCTGGAAATCTTAGCCTGGGCAAACAGGCTGAAACACCTCATGTAATCGCGTTCAAATTTCAGCCCGGGGTGAAAGTGAGCTTACGGATGGGTAGTGATGGTTTTCAACGAAAGAAAATGGCTGCCACGATTAGTTTTTAGTTTTAAAAGTGTTCAACCCAGGCTGAAATTCGTCATGTAATCGCAACAAAATTCCAGCCCGGCAAACCGGGCTGAAATCTGCCATGTAATCAGGCCATAAGACACAGGAACGGTAGAAATTAACCAGTGCCACGATAATCAAAATTTAATAACACAATCTCTCACATGTATAATACATGTGGGAGTACATGTTGAAAACTGAAACATGAAAGACTTTATGCATTGTTCCAGAAAGATCATACCTTTACATGGAAGGTATTTCTTGAATTGAATCCCTGTCTGCCTATGTGAAAATTCCAGTTTCTTTACAAATATGCCTTCCCACCCCTTGTCAGAATTTCCAGTGACCTTCCTTGGGGTGAGTATGGATATTTCTGGAAACACATATGCACAAAAAAAATCACAATGCTACAATTATAAACAGTCCAGGCCCTGATAATGAATTTGTCCTGCCCTGGTAATGAATTTGACCTGCACAAACAGATAATAAAAAGAACAACAAAAACAATAACTGGAATGTCAGTGCTTTTTTGAGCAATAGTACATTGAATAACACTTCATTATCATAACCAATATGAACTCAAGCACAGTTAATTTCTTTGAATTCAACAAAACTGAGGAACTCCTTCTTTATTCCAGGCACCATAGTGACACTTTACTTGAACCATTTCTGTGGAGTGCGTGTATTTCAGCTGGAAAGGCCTGTTTACATCAACAAGAAGATCAGTGTGCCCCTTTCCTTTAATGCTTCTTCTAAAGCCTTTCTCTCCAGTCACTTGCCCGTCGGAAAACCATCGCTCTAGCTTTCTCTTATGCACTACTTTAATGATCTTTTCTTTCTCTTCACCGTTTCTCTTGAGATGGCTTTGGATGTTTACACCATACATGGTTGTGCAAGTTAACATTTCCACCAAATGATCAAATATCTCCCTTTGAAGTCTATAACTGAATTCGACCATCCATGGATTCGAATGTTTAGCGATGATAAATTCTCCTCTAAGAATCGATTTTTTCCAGTAATCAAGCTCACAGCAGGCCATGACGTGCACGTTACAAGAAGACACTGTTAGTTTATCTCGAGTAGATATCCTTGAGTAAGCCTTGAAGGAATGTTCTTTCAATCTGTGCAACTCTTTAAACAAATCCTGTAAAGTGAGCTTCTCAGAAACCACTTCAGTTGGCAAGGACTTCCAATATTTGGATTCAGTTTTTTCGTAGAAACTTTGAATCTCTTCAGAAATACCTTTTATAACCTCCGTGTTTAATTCTTTAGCCGCCATCTTTGATTTATGGAGGGACAGCCTCGATCTGGTGATACGATAAATTTTCGCATAAAATCCCCAGTGTGGACCAGCTCTTGTTTGCCCTAGCTAAGCAGATCCAGTGGAGCTTTGCCAGTACCCATGGAGAAGATAATTTTGTGTTGATGCTTTGTGGGCTTCACATTGAAATGACAGCCTATAAAGCACTTGGAAAATGGATGGATGGTAGCGGATGGACGGAGGTTCTTTATACAGCAGGTGTAGCAACTCGAGGTGCAGCCAATTCGTTTCTCACTGCAAGCCACCTTACAGGAACAACACATGCGCATCAAGTGACGGCTGCCAGTTTTCACCTTCTGCAGCAAAAGGCCTACCAGGCATATGTCTCCACCGTAAGTGACGGTCAAGCAGTGAAGCTGTTTGATGAGTGCAAAGAAGAGATGTCAAAAAAATACCCACCGTTTCTTTACTGGGATTGAGTTCTTCATTTTGAGATTTGCTGTCTGCAACTTGCTCAAGCTTTCAGAGAAGCTGACTTCGCCCTCAATGTTTATGCACTGATCAAGATTATTCCGTGGATGTTTGCCCTGGACCAGACCAATTACGCAAGGTGGCTTTGTGTTCACATTCGGGACGTGTGAGCTTCCTGTTCAACATCGAGATGCGTTCCAAAAGTTGCCATGGATCATTTGTGGTTCACAAGACAGAGAGGCTGTTCTCCTCCATTGCACCTGATCATACCCATGAGCAGCTAAATTCTGAAGTAAAGGAAGAGGGGGAGCAGTTGGGTCTACAGAGAACCTTGCAGCACTCAGAAGGTGGAAGGAATTCTCAAAGAGGAATGCACCCTTTTCTCTAGACTTTACATCGCAAGCCAGAATCATGATGGAGATTTGGAAGAGTCTTTTAAGTTTGAGAACCAGCCGTGGCCACGCTCCATATCTCACCGGGGTCACCTTAGAGAAGGGCAGAAGGAAGATCTTGTCAAGTCTCTCAAGGCTGTTGCTACCCCAGAGACTGGACAACCAACTCCAGATGCAATCATACTGGATGGAGCAGTTATCGTCCAGATGCTGCCGCCAGGAATGGTACGTACCTTTGAAGAGTATTGCCAAACAGTGTTAGGTCCCTATATTGCAAAACAGCTCCAGTCTGTGAAACGAGTAGATTTGGGTATTAAGAGTGATGGTTAAAGAAAGCAACACGCGAATGAAGAGGCACAGGTCAGTGCCGTCAAGTCACAATGTCAACGCGAGTCCCCACAGACCGGAAAGGCTTCCTTCGAAATGGTGAGATCAAGAATGAGCTGTTTCTTCTATTAGCAAGGTATGTTGTGTCAATGGACATGCCCTGTGACAAGGAGTTGTATACCTCTGCTGGAGAGAGTGTGTTGTCATAAGAATGGACCTGACTGGCCTTGCGCCATGCACCCCTGAAGAGGCAGACACACCTCTGATGGTACACATTTTGGATGCCAGTCTCGGTGGTCATCGGAGAATAATGATTAGGGCCAACGACAAAGATGTGGTTGTTTTAGCTGCATCCATTGTAAACAGCATTCCAGCAGAGGAACTGTGGTTTGCATATGGTACAGGGAAACACCTGCAGAACATTGCTGCGCATGTCATTGCTTCATCGTCAGGCCGCGAGAGAGCTGTGGTTTTGCCCATGTTCCACACCCTAACTGGATGCGACACAGCTTGCTTCTTCGTGGGCAGAGGCAAGAAGATGGCATGGGACATCTGGGGTGTATTCCCTGAGCTAACATCTACCCTGCTTACCCTATCCTCCTTACCTGAAGTAGTCGACGATGCTTCCTTGGCAGTGATTGAACGTTTTGTTATTCTTCTATAAGACCGCACAAGTAATCTGGCAAAGGTTACTGAAGTGAGGCAAGAACTCTTCTCTAAGAAGTCTAGGACCCTGCAAAAAATTCCTCCGACCCAAGCGGCACTCCTACAGCACATGAAGCGTGCAGTGTATCAAGGTGGATATGTTTGGGCCCAAACAATTTTAATGCAACCAGTTCTTCCCTTCTGAATGGGGCTGGCAACATGATGACAAGGCTCGGATTCCAGTTTGGACGACACAGCTGCAGATGAAGGATACGTGCTATGAACTCATCCGCTGCACCTGTAAGACTGCATACACAGGTCGTTGTAAGTGTCTTACAGTCAAACCGGATGTTCTTTTGATGGCAACCTTGCAAACTTCTGCCGCAACCTTGGTAATTTGATTGACAGTTTGAGTGGAGCAAGTTGCTCAGTTCATTGACCTCGTGGTTACGGCTTGTTGTGATTTCCAAAATGTTTCAGGTGCTGCTACAGTATTTTGAGGATAGATTTGCAAGTTTCTACGTTGAGGAGCCAGTCAACAACTACAACGAGCTTCTTGATTGCGGGAAAAAAGCTATACCAGTTCTTTGAGGCGTAGACAATGAACAGATAGTAGTATCATACAAGGATGTGTCATTGGAAACATTATAAATATCAACAGGGATGAGAGTTTACATGTATTGGAAGCTTTCAGAAACGCTTCGCCTTGCGGATCAGAAATTTACCAACATGTCCATTTAAAGGTAAGGGAGAGTGACTCTCCGTTTTTGCTGAAAAGACGCTCTAATTTGGTAGGGACAAGTGCGGAAAGCACTTCAACAACGCAACCCAAGAGCCTTCTTCCTTCCTTTGCGAGCAGTGCAAATTCTAAGAGATTGTCGGTGGCAGACGTCTGCGACTGGAAAATTTCCAAAGGAAATTAGCTTACACAGAAGCTTCAAAGTCTTAACGACAGCAAGTTGGCTGTTGAAACACACATTCGAGAACTCAAAATTGATGTACTTGAGCCGCCACATGTTGGCCGCTACACAAGCATGATTTGTGGGAATTGTCACATTCGTGGCCACTCCCTGGACTGAGGGAAACCAAGGTAACGGTTCATGCAAATCTCTAGCTTGTAATTCATATATTTCTTGTGGACAAAAGAAAAAACACCCTGAATATTTTGAGGAAATAAGGAACATGAAAACACAACTCAAAGACCTTCAGAAAGAAATTGACACTGTAACAATGGAAAAAAGAACTTCGATTCTTTTCAGTCCAAATCAATATCAGTATTCTCATCAGCAATTACTCCGCGACTGGCTAAAGCCTTCCCAGAGAAATACTCGATAAAAATGGCAAAAGGAAAACTAGAATTACAAAAGGACATTGCAACATTGAGAATAGCTTGTTGTAATAAAATTCCCGTACGTGTAGATTCAATTAGCGACCGTGAACTATTTGCATCGTTAATGGAAAAACAAAGAAAGCTACAGACTATACCTCAATGTGTACCCTAGCTATAAGTTTTTGAGGTGACAAGAAGTGATAACACCAAGATGTTTCCAAGAATGAACAGCACTTATTAATTTCATATAGAACTAAGAAAAATAAAAACTCCTCTGATCTTCTCCTTGTCAAAAACACTTCAACAAGAATCCCACAATTTAAAATAATTAACATGATCCCATCATAGACTTGGAATTATTATCTAATTAAAAACAATAGATCATTGCTACTTCAGACAAACTGACAATATAATTATGATCTTTAGAATATAGATGGGCACCTCTCAATTACCTTGCTGTTCAAAGTCATTAACATTAACATGTTTTTTCTGCTGTCCATCTCCCTTCAAGAAAAGAAAAACAAACAAACAATGATAAGATGTATTGGCATACTGTAATATATTACCATTGTCTGTGAATGAAAGTACATGTACAACAGTCAAGAAATATGATACCAAAACTGCCTTGCTTGTTTAGGTGCAGAGAAGGGGGGGGGGGGGGGGGGGAAGTGGTAAAAAATGCCAAGTCAATATGGTGTACCTTTGTGTAGTCATGACCTTTTTTTATCATTCTATGTCTTTCGTTCAGTGTGTCGAGTATGTGTTTTCTTATTCCCTCTTTTGTAAAACCACAAGGCTGATATGTGCAGGTTGCTGCCAGTTCTTCAACTAATTCATTCAGCTCTTTTAAGGCTTTCACATTTTTTTGGAAAACAGGAATGTCATTTCCTGGCCACCTCATTACAGCTTTTTCCTATACAGTGTTCTGTAAAACATGACAACAGTGATATTTTAACTTTATACTGTAAACTTGTATTCTACAAAAGCCAAGTTGTGACCGATAGACAATAATACTTTCTCTTTTACCAACAAATCAAACGTCACTGGGTGACTCTTTTTATTTACTAAATTTGACTTTTCTGTAGGTATACATTTTGCACAGGTATGTGCATATCTGTCCACTGGTTGCTGAATGAAAAAACAAACAAACCCCGCCACATAATAAAGCTAGAACGATACTTCCAAAATAAAGGTACAAAGATACACGCTAAACACAAACAGCACTGCAGCGAGATGGAAAAAACAGGCAGAGCAATAATTTCAAACTTGTGCCAGAAAAAAACAGAAATTTAATCATACAAACTTCACTCTTAAACCTGTATTTTGAAATTAAGGAATATCTTCTTAAACCAAATTAAGGTGATTTCTTATTGCAAGAAGGTTTTCTTAAATTGAGGTATCTGTTCTTGATTTAAAAGGATGTCTACTTACTTTCAAGTATTGATTTTAAGGAAGGCGAGGTTCTTAAAATAAGCCATTAAAAAAGCTTATATTAAGAACATCATCTTTAGAAAAACGAAGAAAAAAATTTCTGAATTTTATAAAATAAAGCAAAACAAGATAGTAGTCTGATAGTAGTATTAGTACTAGTTGTAGTAACCATGATATCATGACATATATGATATGACGATGATGATAATGATGATAATAATAACTTTTTGTGCCTTGGATATTTTAATATTGGAATTTTAACCTTGTAAATGGCAACTTCTCTGGAATATGTTAATAAAGATTTTTATTATTTTAAATAAAAAAAAAACAAGAAATCTTAATTTAAATTTAGTAAATGACATTTACAAAGTTAACTGCCACGAGTTAGCAGGCACTTTTGGCCAGCGGTCACCTGTCAAAGTGCAGGCTCACGTGGTTTGTTGCAGCTTCGTTTGCGTAGCGTTTGCGTTTGTGTTTTAGCGGTCGTCAAAGCGGTCATCTTTTCGAGCAGCTGGCGTCACCTCTTTCTTCGTTTTTCAACGGCTTGGTGGCTTCTCTACTTAAACACATTTCTAGCAGCGTTTGTTCATCATGCATACAACGAACAACAGCATGTCCACGTTGACTCCGCCGACTACTTCGCCATTCAGCTCTCACAGCAGCTCGTCAACTTCAAGTTCTACATTGACCGTCAGTCCCCGGCTTCAACTTCGACTTCTACCTCAACTGTCACCCCGGCTTCGCCTTCGTTCCTAACTGCCTCTTCGGTGGACAACAACACTCTTTCCCAGGCAATTTGAAGGGCTTTGCGGACTCGTTACCACTGTGCTGTCTAGATCTTCCCTTTGAGGGCACGTGGGGGAAAATATGTCCACGGCTCATGGTTCTGTTCCATCTTCCAACTCAACACTGTCGTTGTCGCCCTTGCCTTCCACCAATTCTTGCCACTCTTCCACATCGTCATGTAAAAGTTACAAGTGCTGAAAGCAAGAGCTTGAATTAAGACCTTTTTTCCTTTATTTGCAGTATTCTCAAAAAGAAATCAATATTTGAATAAAAAAATTATTTCTGAAATGCAGTATCTGTTTTCTTAAATTAACAATCAAGAAACCTTCATTTTAAGACGTAAAATTTTCTTAAAGTAAGAATAAGTTTCATCTTAAATTAAGAATTTATACTAGCCAACTGGAACTAAAGATCGATTTCTTAAAGTAAAAACTAACTCTTAAAGTAAGAAATTTCTCTTAAAATAAGATCGATTTGTTTCAAGGAATTTGCCCTCAAAATAAGAATTTCCCATTTACAGTGCTTAGCTTACTTAGCCTTGTAATTCTTGGAATCCAAGTGCAACATATTTTTAGAGCCTTTCTCGATGGCTTGAAACTATCACAAGACATTGACCTGTAACTGCCTGAACTCCAAGATGATGAAGTCGATGTTAATATTTCTGTGCTTCCATTATTGTCATCAACATGAGCAGTGTGTTCTTTAACCAAACGTTGAAACTCTATCTGGGAGCCAATATCTTCAAGTCCACATGCTACAAACTGCTCAATTGATGCATTCATAGCAAAACATTTCAGCAATGATCCCTTCATTTTCTGCTCTACAAAATGAACAAAAAAAACTTGTAAACACCATTCAACTAGCCTAAAACAACTTTGAATTAATAAAAGAGCGACAATAATTTGCGCGCCATTTTGCGACTGTCATCTTTTGACATATTTTAAATAAGCTTACATGTACCTTTGAATTTTATTCCAACCTCCGCTGAGAAGTATCTTTTCATAAACTCGGACACTTCATCTACATTCCAGCTCTCCATCTGCTCAGCTTCTGAGGAGTCAGCATTCGTTTTTCTTCGCTAGCTCAATGAGTAAAATTTTCAGCGCTGTGGCGAGTTTTCCTAAGAAGCACAGTCACTATACGAGGAAATGGCGCGAAAGTCAGCACAAAACGTGTGCAATTGGGATTGCAATGGAACATGGGAAGTTATGAGGGTAGGTACTTCATGTATTGTGTGGTTCCAGAAAATATCCATACCCCCCCACAGAAGGTCACTGGAAATTCCAAGGGGGAGGGGGGGTTAAACCCAGAAATTTCCGAGGGGTGGAGGGGGTTCACGGGCAGCTCCTTTTCCAGAGGATGAAGAAACATGACAAAAATAAACAACACACGATCGAAACGAAGCACAAAGAAATACATACGTTGTTTTAAAACAAAAAATAAAGCTCCTTTCTATCGAGATGAGGTTTACATCATAAGCTTTAATGTTTCTGTTTTTCATTCGAGTTTCCTAGCGCTTGCTAGCGCGTACAAAGATGCTTCTTTCTTTGTGACCGAATCAAAATGGCGGACGTGACAGCAGAAACTCGTCCCAGACTCCCACTGGTGTCTTGTCTCAGAAGGCCTGGCTGCTAAGCTAGTGAAATTACTTTGGACGAACATGAAAGATTTGCGATGCGATATTGAAGGCAGCCGTTTATGAAGTTGCTGGAATCCTAAAAACAAAGCTTTAGTAGATTGTAAGACAGAATTTAAGATAAATAACCGGGCCAGCAAGGAATGTTGTAAGTTGCAATTTTTATTTACAGTATCGTTGCGTGCGTGAGACTTGAAATTCTGAAACAACACTTCGCGGAAATTGTAACATATCTTCTAGTACGCAAAGTTAATGACTAACAGTGAAAGAAATAAAAAGGTCCAGGCTTTTAACAAATTAAAAAAATATTCTAGCGGCGTTGAATGAAGTTTTGAAGCTACAAGTGAAGACCACGCACGTATTAAACGTTTCTGCTGACTTTATTTAGTGCCCAAATGCTAAGGACACAACTAGATTGTTACAATCGCCCTATGTTTTAAAGTACGAAGCAATTTCGAATTTTCAAAGGGGTGATTAAAAATATTGGAAATTCCTGGGGGGTGGGGGGTCCCCACAGACCCTCTGGAATGGAAATTCCTGGGGGGGAGGGGGGTGCAAAACAAAAAGCCTTCCGTGGGGGGGTATGGATATTTTCTGGAACTACACATTTTTATTATAGTGTAGCTCCTAGGTACCAAAAAGTTTGCGGGCTCCAAGGAACGCAAAATCAGTCCCAATGCGACAGAGCTGAATAACGTCTGTGCATGTCATCGGCTCGCACGGGGAAACTGGGGATGACAATGTGAAACCATAGCAACATATACGTAAAATAGCGGAATTTTTGAAAAAATGAAAAGCGCCGAGGTTTTTCGCTTCAGTTAAGCCCTACGTAGACCAGATAAGCTTGGGAAATTCACTAAAGACCAACCACTAACAGTGCTTCAACATATCTCCTGTACACAACAGTTTCCTTCCCGAACACAAACCAAAATTTTACCGCGAAGTCGGGAGTCTGTGCCGCGAAATGCAGCTCGTGCATTTGGCTGTTGTTATTGTTGTTACGCTGGTCTCGGAAACTTCCGGTGAGCGAACGTATTGGTTCTGCAAGAAAACCAGAACAGGCGAAGCATGTAGGGGTGCAATGCGAAGGTTTAATGCCGCAATAGCGAGGTACGTCGGTGGAAATACGGATGCTTGGGCATGTAGTCGACACTGGACGAGAATAAATCGGGAAGAAAATAGGTTTTGTGCGTGCCCACTTCCTGTCCACTCGGACGACATACATGCCCTCCACATACCGGAAAGGTTTCATCAAATGTTTGACCGCATCGGTCATTCTACGAATGGCTACTGTCCTGGTGTACAATGGTGTTGCCGTCGCAGAAATACCGCGGATGAAGTGTTCAAAAGTGAACTAGACTACAGCCCTCCCGCCCAGGTAAGCTTTAATGACGCGCCTGAGAGTCATGCACATTTGGTAGAGAAACTATGACAAATATCAGGCCATGTACAAAAAGGTTGCTTTTTAATTTCAGAGAACAGGCACATCAAGATCTCACCACAAATCATCCATGTCAAAACAGGTAATAAAAAATCACCAACACAAGAAATTTTAAAATGTCTTAGTTCTTTTCAAATCTAAAATAAAAGATTACCTATTTTCAAAACAAATCTTCTATCACCTTTCCAGAAATCTTCAGAAGACCTTCATCGACAACAAACTGATTCCATCGCCTCATTAGAAACCGAGTTAACCAAGGGTAAAGGACAAATATCTTTTCACTGGAAGTAATGCAATTCAACTACAACTATTTTTGTCACTATTTGTTATGTTCTTCAAACAATTTATGAGCAAGGGTTAATTAACAAAACCAAAAGCGTAATGCCCAGGTTCAACCAAAGCAGTGAAGTAGACCTTATTTTAGTCATTTATAAAAATAAGTTATTTTCCCCAGGAAGATTTTACAGGATTATCAGGGCCACATGTAAATATACTGTTGTTATCACACAATACATGTAGTAGAAAAAGCTTCATTATTCAAGCAGCTGATAATTATTCAATTATATCTTCGAGCAAGAATTATTGTTTAATATTTCTAGCTCCCTCATATGAAGATCTTGTTGGCCGCTTCCAGCTGGGGTTATACCGACACTATAACAATGGTGGAGAACCCATCTACGACGCAGATGAAATGGAAAAATTTGCAAATATACATGCCCCGACACTATTCACACAACTAGTAAACTCAATCACCAATAAGAATGGTGCTCAGAGCAAGGAGAGACATGAGCTTCAAAGAAAAAGAACAGTTGCCCTCTTGCATATCTTCTCATACTTTAGGTAAATAGACACAAATCAACTAAATTTCAATGGCTTTAAAAATATCAGATTACTTTCAAATCATTGCTTCTGTGGTTCTCAAGAAATAGTAATTATTATTTTTAATCACACTTATCACCAAGCAAGCAAAAAAGATTCATTACCAATTAATTTTCATATTACATGTAGGTCACAGAAGACTGCACTTTTTCAAAAACAAAGTGGACTGAATGCACATTTAAGTGGTCTTTCACTTACTGAGCTGGCTGCAGAACCAGTTATTGCATTCTCACAAAGTCCTAGATCCATTTTAAAGTACAAAAGGGACCTGGCCTCAGGGCACCAAAGTTATCTGTGTGAACAAATTGCAAAAGCAGTTGAGGTATTTGTAACTACAGCGTAGATACTCTACTGTATAAATTACGTATAATTTTATAAAAACCCTGCAGGACGAGACAAGGGCTTTATGATTAGATGATTAGTGCTCTGGACTCTGGATTGAGAGGTGCAGGTTTGAGCCTTGGCAAGGACATTGTACTTTGTTCTTGAAATATAGCTGTACAGAAAGTGTGCCTGCGTTCAGACCCATAGTATACTAATAACAGAGTTACAATCCATCCAAGAAAAACTGAGAACAAAAGCCCACTGCAGGCAGAGTGCCAAACACTAAGCTTTGTCACTCAAAATTTAGGGCTACAATGTACTGTCTAGAAAGAAGTCTGTATTATTTTACATATTTTAACCCAGAGTCTGGTAAGAGGAAAACAGTTAAACAAGATTAACTTCAATTTGTCTTCTTTGACACTTAAATAGAGTAATTTATTTATTTTTATTTTCTTTGACTCTAGCTTAACTTCTTCATAATCTTGATGATTGATGATTATCATAATGTTCATGCCAAAAAAGTTCCAGCCCAACTTGTTATGTCTCATGCAATTCATATGGCATCATGTTTGTTGGATATTCAGAAAATCCCAGCAGTGTTGCAACCTCCAAATGTGTCAATTCACAGGCCTGTGAAGGTCAAAGTAAAAGGAGAAGAATTGATTTGTTATGGTGGTATAGATGAGGAAGTTGTAAGCAAAAAAATGCAGCAAGCACTGGTGAACATGAGAAAAACATTCATGACACAGCTTCCTCCTGTCATGCTGAAGTTAGACCCCGAACAACTTAAAGAATCACTACGACAATTAAGGCAAGTTTATCCTGCAAATTATAAGGGGTCATAATGAATTGTTCACTGCTACATTTATTTCATCTAACTACATGTACATTGAACTAACACTATGGCACATACAAAATATAATACCGGATGTTACTAACAAGAATGTTTAAGAGTGCAACTCCTTGGCATCGATACGTCATGTAATGTCATGTCATGTGTTCTAAAGCGCATTGAGCACATGGAAATGCGCTATATAAATACCATAATTATTATTATTATTATTATTATTATTATTATTATTACAAGTGAAACCGGTAAAAACAATATATAATTATATATCCCATAGAAAACTGGTAAATGTGAAAATAGATTAGTGTGTATCAATCAGATCAATCTGCAGCTTACTTTCATAAGCAAATGCCTACATTGTGCAGTTCCAGAAAATATCCATACCCACCCCAAGGATAAAGGTTAAGTCTGCATAAGAGCCTAGTGGCCCATCAGGCCAGAGCTTATCCCGGCTTCCCTAGCATGAAGCGACTAGGAGTATTTCTACTCCCCCCTGGATGGGATGCTAGTCCATCCCAGGGTTACCCCCAGCAGTAAATTCGCCGCTGCCCATTTATACAACCTGGGTGGAGGGAAGCACTATGAGAGTAAAGTGTCTTGCCCAAGAACACAACGCAATGCCCTGGCCAGGGCTCGAACCCGGACCGTTGATCCGTAGTCCAGCACACTAACCATTAGGCCACCGTGCCTCCCATGAGGATGGTCATTGGAAATTCCGAGGTGGATGGGGGTCTCAATAGCACAAATTTTTAAAAGAAAGTATGAAGCTGAACTGGAAATTCCAGGGGTGGGAGGGTCCAAACCAAAGAACCATCCTTGGAAGAAGTATGGATATTTTTTGGAACCATACCCTGTGGAACCAAGCCTGTGCTACAAAAAAAACTAAACACATTAAGGGGGGTCCTTCTTAACTACAGATCTACAGCAGTTACTAAGGGATTGCTGAACAAGAATTTTGGTGGCAAGCCATTTTGCAGCGTTTCGTATTTCTAAATGGCGAATCTTTTAGAGGAAAACACCTGCTTTGAAAAAATTGACACTGCTCGCGCGTACCTAGTGCCAGTCCCAAACCGCGCGTTAGAATTTAAAATCCCTAAAACTTGGAGGAAAGAAGGTAGAGTTCCATACTTATTTAAGAATCAAAAATAACTGAGCCTTCTTTACAATCCTACATAAGGATTTACCATTTACACATAAAAAAGTAACACTACTGAAGAAAGTCTGGAAATACGGGTGTCTTTTACGTCATAACTTTTATAATAATGGGAATTTCATAAAACCCATACGAAGCATTAAGCATGTGGACGTTCTTTATTTATTGGCACTGATTTTAATTTTCAGATCTATATGCCCTTTCAGTTTTAGGGTTTTTTCTATTCTGGTCACGTGACTTGTCAAATATGGCCGTGTTTTGAAACTCTTGAAGGACTCTTCAATTGAACAAAGTTGTGCAAAAACCATATCCATAGGACGTCTGGTTTCCAAAATACGATGGTTAGATATCTTCCATAGCAACAAATTGGTAGTTAAGAAGGACCCCCCTTAACTTAACCTGGAGTAAAATTTATTGTCTGCGATAATAATTATGTAAATTCTCTGTTAGTTCCTTATTTTTACATGTTTTTATTGAAATATATTTTTTTGTCATGAACCCCAGAATGGTTTTAAAACTTACATGTAATTAAGTGTCAGTATTTACATGTAGCCTTATTGGGTTCTGGGATGTTCATATTATATAAATAGCTATAAATGTCACTTTCAGGTTTAAACTGGCAACATGTGGGAATCAATCATGTGACAATTTTATTGCATTGACACAATGTGTATTTTTGAGTTCATTTTGACTAACAGGAATGCCCTCACCTGTAAAAAGAAACAAAACAAGCAAAAACTATTTATCTTGATGAAATTGCTATTTTCCAGCATGCAGACTCAGTATATTAAAATTAAATGGCCTTTTTCAGTGTGTGAAAAAAACTGGCTGCTTTTATGTTGGGCTAGTGGATCCAATAATTTTTTCCACTTGCTAGATAGCCAAATGAAAATTATGGATTTTTATTTTTTGTTATAGTTGTTTCGAAAGAAACATGGGACTTTGGGTAAGCTTATAATGGTTTAACCTTGCCCAGTCTACCTGGGTCAGGCAAGGAAAAAATCAATTTTCTTTGCACCCCTCCTTTCATTAATGATTACAGAAAAAAGTCAGATTATTTTACTGTTTAAAACTGTTTTGGACCCTAAAGCTGAATTTTTTTAATCTGTTCATTTCAAAACATTATGTCACAGAAGCCTATGTTTGGTTTTCTTGTAGAGCAAGTTGCCAACAAAAACTAAGCTGGAGTTTATTTAAATCAAATTTACAGCTACCACTTGGCTAATTCCCATATGAGTTAAAAAAAAAAAATTGGGCCTTGACAAAGTGCGAGCCAACAGGTCATGAGAGCCATTCCACTATATATAAATAGCACATTGGTTAGCCTAAAAAGCTCCCTTGATAGCCTAAGCAGTACTCCAGTTAGCCTGAGTATAGTTAGCTGAGGTGGCTTGAGGTTATGCTAATGATTGGATACATATTTCTGGCTTGTATGGCACTTATGTGTCATGAAACATGCGAGCCATGCAAGCCATTCCAGTTAGCCTGCATAAGATTGCGGTTGGCCTACATAGTACTCCAGTTAACCCTAAAAGCACTTTGGTTGCCAAACGGTACATCATGTTGCTTGCAGTTAGCTTTATATTGGAATTAGGGTTTTCTGGCTTGCTTAAGCTTAATGCCTCATGAATTTTTACATTGCTACTTTAAAATGCTACTGAAGGTCATCCAACAACTGAAAATACAGGCCTTAAGAAAATGTCAAACAGATTTTTTATAAAGTAGACAAATGTCTGGTCAAAAAGCAGATCTTAAATGCCTCAGGTAATGAATGTGTGTAGAGAGAAGGATGGGAATTGCTAGAATTGACTGTCACCTAACTATGTGCAAAACTAAGAGATTGACAACTACCTGAACTTGTTATAATCCATCGTTTAACTCAACAGTAATCCAGAATGTCCTCAGTTCTGAATTCTGTAAATCCTGTCAAAACATTAGGCATTCTATTAGTCCCAAAAATTACCTGTAGACCACAAAATGCAAAAGAAACAGAAATCTATGTTTACCAATACAATAAAACATCATGGCAAGAACAAATTCTAAGTTAAGAAATGGTCTCATTTATTAAACATGCCCAAAGTGGCATTCCAAAACGTCAATAGCACTGTTTAATTGAAGTCCAGATTAGCTACTAGGTTGACTGCAAGTAGTCTCTAGTCTAACTTTAATAAAAAAAAACAAGAGATCACACTGAGCTGAAATGTTTCTTCCAATTTCAAAGGTATCACATCAAAGGTGTTGCAGTAATTTCAAATTTCCCTGACGTACTTTTTCTTTGCGACCTGAAATGGCCACTTGGTCAATATTTCGAGGAACATTTCCTCACGTATAAATAATGAAAGGATGCGATTCTTATTAATTTGAAGTACAGTAGCTTAAAATTCAGATGACAAACATAAATAACAGTTACATGCCTCGACGAAATGACTGTAATTTAATACTCTCCTCGTTCTCACTACCTATTTTTACGCTGAGCTCGGCTTTAATTCCAGTAAGCTAAGTTGATAAACATGATAAACGTCGAAGACATAAGCTTCAACCAGTCTAAAAAAAATCATTGTACAATGAGAAACGCTTACCTCAGGTCCCTGTAAGTTTCTGTTACCCACGTTTTCGCACGTTTCTACTCTTTATCGGGAATACAAATAAAGGACTCGTTTTCATCCCGTCAAGAAGGTTAAACATCGACAAAACTGTCCTCTATAACTCAAAATCACTCCATTCAAGGTTGGATTCCGCTTTCTCGTCGCCATTTTGAAAATGCTCTTGTCGTGAGCCCGCAATACGGACCACGGGGAATCCGCTGTGGAGACCCCAGCAGGGGGGAGGGGCAGGGGCAGCTACTTAACCTCTCCCCAGGCGCACTCCTTTCGTCTGAAAGATATTAAATCCATCCTCGCCAAGAGCAATTAAAATGAGAAGAAACTGACAACGCCAAAATAAAGAGCATGTACTCCTGCCTTTGGCAAAATTTTCTTTTATTCCTACAGCAAATGATCGCTGAGTAGGAAGCCAACAAACTTTTCAATTGTATTTTCTACTGCCGTACATTTTTAGGAAAAAGTAATAATGGCCATTTTTTGAAACACTATTTAAAAAGCTACAACTTCGCTTAAAAAAATCCTAAGAGTGAGATCCTAGTAAAATTTTCAAGCGAATTTAAAAATGCGGTCCGCTCTGGTCACGTGACCGATGACGTCATAACAATAAAAGTGATAAAAATATACTTAACATATAAATATCTACCAACATGTAATTTGTTGTTTCCTCACATTTAATGCAACGCCAGATAATCACTTGTACCCAGACTCCCACTTTTTGAAAATCGTACATAGCTCCCTTAATATTTATATTTTGTTCGGTACCCGGGCAGTCTGAAATGCCTCACACCAATGTGCTTCAAACTGCAATGACTGCTTTTTCAGTAACAAAATATCTTCGTCACAGTGAGCAAAAACGAACTTGAGAGCAATGTCACGTGACTAATGACGTCATCGCCCTACGTCTTATACAAGAAGTGGTCATTGTTAAGAGTTATTTCTATACGACGTTGTACTCCTCCTGGCTTCAAACAGACCAAGTTATTTGTCATTGACGATTTTTCAGCTGCAAAGGATTTTGGGAAGGTTTTTATTATAATTATATATTGTTTTTATAATTATTATTATCATGTCATGTCATGTCATGTCAGGTCAGGTCAGGTCATCTTATCTTCAAACAAAAGCCATAGAACATTTCACTTGCTTGCTACTGGAACATCATTCATGCACAGTATATAATCCAACTTACATTGATTAATATTAATGTGAGTAATAATCATGGACTTTGTAATTTCAACACAGAGTGTATAACCAGCTGAACCATGAAGACCTCTGCACACTTGAAACATGCCAGCTCCTGTCAGAGCATGAGCAGCAGTTGAAAAGTGCTGACAACTATAAACAATGCTTTATGAAGCTGGTACAGGAATGCCCACCATTTAAGAGCTATCTTGAAAAGAACATTGTGCCATGGCC
Source organism: Meandrina meandrites (assembly GCA_963693305.1). Classification (NCBI taxonomy): domain Eukaryota; kingdom Metazoa; phylum Cnidaria; class Anthozoa; order Scleractinia; family Meandrinidae; genus Meandrina; species Meandrina meandrites. The sequence continues at coordinate 19,792,285 of OY855906.1, forward strand.
TGCAGATTGGCCAGGTTGGTACTACCCCAAAAAGAACATTGCTCAAGGAAAATGCCAGCTGCTGAAACAGTCAATCATTCCAGAACAAGGCCAGTTCCACGTGTCCCTTAATGGTGCAGAAGATACTGTTCTAATTTTCAAGTACTTTTTCTATGAACTGTATGAACTGTATAAATCTGCCAAACAAACCAAGAACATACAAAGTGACAATATGTTTAACTGCTGCCTTATTGGGTTGGTTTCAAATCCGGGACAAAGTGCTACAGAAGTTCGGGATTTGCAAAGACCATGAATTTGTGTCAGTTGTCTACTTGCTGGAACATGTGCTTCCCCTTGTATTTTTTCAATACAATATTTTTCGCAGTGGAGATCTTCTGGAATACGAGAATTTAATGACTCACATGGCTGTCCTCTTCATATGCTGGTCAAGGAGGCATTACAATAAGTCAACGCTATCATTTCTCAGTGACATGGACTATCAAAAAGTGTTCCGCCAGGTTATTGGTCAAAGAAGTTGGAGTATTACAGTCTAATTACTGAAGAGAAAGTAGAAATATTCCACTCTATTTTACGAGAAAACACAACTGAACACGATGATGGCAAGTCGCTGTCACAAATTGCCAAAGTTATTGCTTCAAGTGGGTTTTTGTCAACATTCAAGGAATGTTTTGTTCCCCTTTACCATAGAGGTGTTGCTGACAACAATCTGTGGCTGGTTACAGGAAAAACAGCAGAGTTTCTTCTTGGCTTATTTCAGAAGATAGCAAGTAACTCTGGAAAGGCTGCCAAGGTTTGTTTGGGTTCTGTAAGAAAATGATGACAACAGTTATTCAATTTGAGCACATGAATAATTTTGGAATTTTTAATTTTAAACTAATAAAAATATTACATATTACATATATGTTGGAGTTAATTTTTTTCTTCAAATTAAATTTTATTCCTATTTCTGAAACTTTCACCTCTCATCTTAAGAAATTAAAATTATCACTGTTTTCCGGGATCTTTTCCGAGGTTAAGAATATTTAAAATCGACGTTTCGATCAGTTTCACTGATCTTCTTCAGGCTGTTGTTAAAAATGACAACATGGCGGATAGACGAATGGGCAAAGAAGATGGAGGCCTGGCACGACACAAATTGCAACCATTCTACGGCTATCGGTCTTCTAAAGGGCAAGGGCTGCTTAATTCCTAAAAATAATTTCAAGCAACGTACAGAAAACTTCACATTATAACATGACAATTATCAACATAAAGTTTTCATTTCCGAAAATGGACAAGAAACTTCCGATTAAAATCATTAATTCAACCTAAAACAAATGCAAAACTAACCTGTCACAAACAGCCATCTTCAAATGCTCGTTCAAAACATCACCACGAACGACAGTAAGCCGTCAGAAGCAAACATAATGCATGCATAACATGTTTATGAACCAAACCAGTTAGTTTCATCGAAGTGGCCAGTTCACCTCGAAGAACAACGCGTACTTTTCGAAAACAAATCCAAGTCGACCACGAACAGAACAACAGATCGTTCCCATTCAAAACCTTCGTTGCCCGCCAAAACCTTACGCATGCACAGAGGTTATTCAGCTCTGTCTCCCAATGCCGGAGTTCAACATGCCAAGAAACGAAACTTGAAGCTTTAATTATTCTGTTTTGTTTATTGGTGCTTATTTTAATCCGTCCAGATGTTGTTTCTTTGCTTTTGAGACAAAGTACTGCAAGAACGATTTGCTAAAATCGCCCACACCTGCATGCTCTCTGTTTTCGGATGCAGCATGCATGGAAATATATTCTTCTATCCTGTGCATGCAAATAAATTTTACTACCAGAGAATGCCATTTATTTGATGTGTGTGTGATTCTGTATGTGCATGAATGGAGTCCCTGCACACAAAGTCTCTGTACCTATTACATATGGGTTTGCTTGGTGTATACAAAATGTATACTGCAAACCACCCAGTCACAATGGGGACGACATCAACCCTACAAGGAGTAGACATTCTGTTGTGTATACAAAAAGTATACTTTTGGTGGTATGTTCTGCCTATAAAATCTGTATACTATTAGTATATGCGGTTATGATGAGGTATACTTTTTGTATACTCTTTGACGTTCCAAATTACTACTACTAAAATTATACATCCAATGTATACTAAAGGTATACATCAAGTATACACCAAGTATACACAGTGTAGTATACTTCATGTATATATTGAATATACATAAAGTATACTTCATTTTGTTAAGGGCTATCTCACACGGACGTAAGGTAAGGTGTAATGAGATTGTGGATATAATATTAGCAGACTAAAATTGACATCTATACAGGAATAGAGAGTTGACTTATTTGTGATACTTGAATGCAGGGATCAGTTTTCGCTAAATTTGTTTTTTTTCCGAAGTTTTCTATATAAAAAGTAAGCCACCCGCGAAAAAACCAGGTCGCATCATCCGCAAAACATAAGCTCACTCCAATAAAATCTACTCCATTTCAAGGAATGACTTCATTCAAGTAACATTTTTTTAACCCGACTTGACCTATGTAATCTTTTTAAAGAAATCAGGATGGAAGGAGAACATCGTAAAACAAAAAGACCAAGAAAAGAAAAATGCAGAACATGGACGAGTTTCCACGTGCATTTGTCCTCAACTGAGTTACAGGCATTCACATTGCCCTTGTGAATCCTGCCAGGGGAAAGTAGTCTCATCATCTACGGAATACAAACACTGGGAGAAAAATATTATTTTAGCAAGGTAAAGTCAGTGTAGATGTGCTTAAATGGAATTTAGGCGAGTTTAAGCTTAAACCAATGCTGGCCAGCGGCCCTTTCTAACAGCCATGCATATCAGGGTCGCCTAGCTAGCTAGTGAGGGCTTCGCGTGCATGCTGTTCTTTTTTGAAAGGAAGTAGTTTTCTGTAGTGCGCTGAGTGTTTTCCTTTTGTTTTATTTTCATTACACACACATAAAATGCATGCATGTACCCAGCCACTTACAGTGGATTCAGGTTGAGTGTTTAACGGTCTCAGTTGCCGCGTTCGTTTTCACGGTTGAATTGATTGCATTGCAAGGCAAAATGACAGGCATTGCTAGGCGGGAATGCCAACGTCCTGCCTGGGAAAAGCACAACATGCTTTTTCCCAGACAGAACGTCGTCATTCCCCCTAGCAACGTATGTCATTTTGCCTCGCAACGCAATCAATTCAACCATGACATCGAACCTGACAGCTGAGGCCATTAAACACTCAACCTGAATCCTCTGTATTTGCATGTTATTGAACAAGAATGGATTCTTTTGTTCGGATATAGTTATTTTAATTAGGTGTTCAGTTAAGGTAGTTGCACCGGCAAAATTTCGTATTTTTGTTTTCCCCAATTTTCTTTCTTATCATGTTCCTTAATGCTCCTATTTTATAGATATATCGATTTTGGGACAAAATACGCACGAGGAGGCAAGAACGGTGAAGTTAAAATCTGGCAATTTACCGGAAGTCAATAGTATTTCCGAGTGAGGAACTGGGTCGGTTGTTAGGCTCTTTGTCCATTTCTTGGCTTTTCTCGACGATATTTCCTATCCGATAGCTGCTTTAGGACGTTGTTTTGATTGTTCGAGCACCATTTGCTTTCCATACGCCATATTGGATTTGAAACTTGTCCCTAGTCCTCAAAAGTCAATGTTCGAGAAACCGGAAGTCTGGGACGAGTGCGGCACCTAGCAACGGGTAAACAAACAAAGGTTTTGAGGTCTGCAGACCTTTTAAACAGCGGAAATTCCATCCAAAATGGCGGCATTGAACACGAAGCGCTTCGAACTCTTCAATAACATAGATTTTGCCGGATTTTTCGCCGAATCTTCGCCACAATGGAATTTAATTTGAGTTTCTTGCTAAGCAGGGTTTCACAAAATCACATTTTATTCTGGAATGATCAAACATTTTCGAATGAAATTTGGCATGTAGTTCGTACTAGTGAAAGACTACAATCGTGTGCTTGGCACACGAGCAAGCATCAAAACTGTCCGTATGGTGGCCGCAGACGTTCAAGGTAAAAACAATTGTTGATATCTTTTTGACAAATTTTAATATCCGATTTTGCAAGCACAGATTTTTGTGTTATTTGAAGAGGAATCGAAATAAACTTTAATGATTGCCAAATAACTAAATGGCTGCAGGAAAAACTTTAAAATGTTAAGATAAGCTGTTGGTAATAAAGTTAATTATTAACATGAAAAGGTGTCATTGTGTCAAAAAAATGTTGACAACTCATTCACCAGATAACAATGACTGTGTGTGGCAGGTTTGAAGAATTTTGGATGAAAATATCCATGTTTCTAGTATTGTCAAAAATGCACTAAGTTTGCCAGTGCAACTACCTTAATAGCCAGGTATTCTAAAATTGCTCCCAGTACTTTAACAAAGGTTAATTATGAAATAAATAAAATACTAGTGGTAAATCATTTGGGGTTTACCTCGGTGTAAGAACCTGTGATATTTTCCTTTGTTTTAGAGTTATTGTTTTCCTGCTCAAAACTGCTTGAGGTTCTTTGTTTTCTTGGTCATTGTTTTGTTTTATGTCACTGGTGAGGTTCACAGCTTCTTACCCCAACGATGAGCCATCATTTGGACAAAAATGCCCTGAGATTGTTGATTCGCAAAAATAGCCGCCTGTACCAAGAACGTTTTTTGGTAAAATGTTCCTTTAAAGAAGGAACAATCTTAGAGAGGCCTTCTCTGTTCCTCTTCAAAATCAAAGAGAACTCAATTGTCTTTTTGATTTAAGGTACTTCTAATGGTAAACACAAATCCTCCGTAACCATCAAATCCAGGAAATCAGATCAATAAATATAAAATTGATTGATGTCTTATAGATGGAAACGAGACAAAAAATAAACAAGTGAAGAACCAAAAAAAGAATGAGAAATGAATGAATGAACATTTCCGTAAAATCTAAAAGATCCAAAGAACCCAACCTATTTGTTGAAAACGTATAGAGTAGTAACTTCCAATATTAAGTAGACATCCTTTAACCTTTGATATTATCATATTATTATTATTATTATCCATATATTCCACAAAATCCAATAAATCCACCCTTATTTTAAAAAGAAATAAAGCGGGAGATAAGATTAATTCATTATTTATTTAAGTAACAGTTCTTTCTCCAGTAAATCCTGTTAGTCCAACATATCTGCCCCTATTTAAAAAAGAAATGGTGGGAAAGGTTATAGTTCTTTATTGATTTATTCATTTTTCTGGACAATAGCTCGATTTCCAAGGAGTCCATCAAATCCAAAAAATCCACTCTTACTAAATAATGTTTTACTTAGACATCACTTGCAGATTCCCAAAATCTCTTTTTTTATTTAGGGTGGACAGTGTGGATTCCTTGGATATGTCGGATAATGAAGTATTCTTTAATCTTTTGTCCTTGGAAGTATCAGTGCCACTTTTGTATTTAATTAAAGGTTTGGGGGAGCAGGGATGGCGCAGTGGTGAGAGCACTCGCTTCCCACCAATGTGGCCCGGGTTCGATTCCCGGACCCGGCGTCATATGTGGGTTGAGTTTGTTGTTGGTTCTCGTCCCTGCTCCGAGGGTTTTTCTGCGGGTTCTCCGGTTTTCCTCCCTCCACAAAAACCAACACTTCCAAATTCCAATTCGATCGGGAATTCGAGGGCCACAGGTTTGTCAGTCGCGAGACTGTTATGTGCTTCCCTCGTTAAACAAAGTCTTTATTATTATTATTATTACAGGATTCTTAATTCTGTGGTTATGTAATATCATTGTAAAAATGCATAACGATCACTTCCTTTTGAAAGGCTGGTGGAGGTATTACTAAAGTTCCTTTCATACGTACAATAAACATTGAAATTTTAGTGGCATACAATGACAGCAACTAGCAGCTTCGATAGTCTTCAATGCATTATACTTTATGGTGGATAATGCCGATTCTGTGAAAATTTCAATGCTGTGTTTGTTTTTGACCTAGATTTCCACAGGTTTTCGTTATTGCAGTTATGCAATTTCATGCTGAAAAATAGCATAACAACGGCCCTTGTTTTTTAACAAAGCTCTTTTCATATCAAGTATAATATACTGGAAAAAGAAAACTTCACACAAGAATGCCAAACTCTATTCGAGAAAGCCTTAAGTGTAAGGTTTCAAGACTAACAAATGGACAAAACAACATCATGTCTTCACATTGATGCATGCATAATATTGACCATCACAGCGTTCTGCTATATAAATTCATTTGATGCAGGCCATTTCGTATCATTGCAAGATGCAGCAAGCTTCAAATCCGTGTAGGCAACTAAACAGCGAGGGAGTTAAAGCAGCCGCCTTATGTTATTTGAGTCCAACAATCCATGGCAAATGTAGCATAATCAGTGCTAGATGTATCGCTAGCGTGAAACAACAAGGACTGGAAAAAGCCTGGAAAGATATTTGTCGCATGTGAGACAACTGCGACAAGGCAGTGTCCGGTAAGAAATGCTTTAGTTTGTTGTTTTCCTATTGAAAAACTTATTACTGTATGAAGAGAAATATATCTCTCTTCCAAGGCTGTAAGCACACTGTGTTTCTATATGCACCCATTAAAACATTAACTATGTTATAAGGTAAACTTTTGCCTTGTCTTTTTGTGCCTTTTTAGGAACAAAGCATGTGGCATTTTTTTTCAGTGCCGTGGCAACTCAAGAAAAAAGGAACACCAAAAGCAAGGCAAAAGCCAAAGGCAAAGAAGAAGCTCACGTAGGGACCAAAACAACCCCCAAATGTTTCATCATGGCTAAATTTTCTTCTTTTATAGCGGAGCTCTCCAGCGGCCCGAAGGGCCGCAGAGCGGAAACCCAGAACTATCGTGCAAGGATAGAAATTAAGAAAACCATGCGTTTGAGTTTTCATGGTCATCGTGGCTAGCGGCATATTTCGCGGGCGCATGCGCCTAGCCACGACGACGTCGCCCAAAATGGCGGCCATACTCCAGAAAAAGCTTGGCCTGGGCATCTTACGTGTTTGATATTGACCATCCACCTTTTATTAAAAGTTACCTATCGTAGAAGTTTGTAGGACACTGCAATTTTTTTTAAATCATGTTGAAAATCGTCTAGGGATATTTCATTTCGCCTACACGAATCGATTGCGTGAAATGGCGACAAAATCTTTGGCGGTTGCTCAACAGCGGGAATGAAAGCTTGTGAAGAAAGTGAGCAGCAGAAAATATTTGTTTGTTATTATTTTTCACCCCATCACTTCGATTTTTCAGAGATTTTTTCTGGCATCAAAAAAATGATCTGGACATTTCACATCAACTTAAATGAAGCCATTGCATGAAAAGGCGCCAAAATCTTTGGCACGCTGTTCACGTTTAAAGCTAAATGAAACACACGAAGAAAGCTGCTGAAGAACATAAATCTTCGTGGATATTTCTCGCTCTATTTAACCATCTACATCATGGAACCTTATTCCAAATCATTTAGGACATCCTTGTAACGGGAAGAACCGAAGTAATTGCGGACTTGAACATGATATATCGGACTACAAATCAAAAGAGCGATGTCCAGGGTCGATCTGCGGCTGAGCAAGGCTGAACATCACTGAATTGAGCTAAATAAAAGTGAACTCAAAGTCGATCAAGTTCACTGAAGTGAAGGATAAAAGACTGTTAAAGGCTACACCGATGGAAAGAGAGAAATTGATCTTCGTTGATAATTCATATAATGTATATTATGTCGGTGGTGTTGGAGAAAGCTTACAACAAAATTGCCGTGTTCATCTCCGATACTTATCGGGCTGGTTTGAAAGCTTTGCCCTGCAGAATATACAAGCCTTCTTCAATAATTAAGTAACAAACGTAAATGTATGCACTAAGCATAAGCCTAATTTTATATTGAGAAAATTTACTTCATATATGAACAAATTTGAAGTTGTGTCGCTTTTCAGATCTTCTCTAAATATTTATCAAACCTGTTCGTGTTTGTACATTTTATACAGACATTGTTTATTAAATATTTCGTTTAGACTAGTGATGTTCACTATTGAATTTTGAAAACAAATTATTTAGCTTCACGGATCAAAATCACAATTTCGGCTCGCTTGCATTTGTTTCGTTTCTCTTGTCCCTGCTTATCAGTGAGTGTGGTGAAATATCTTCGATGCGTAAACGAATATTTCGCCGGTTTCGTTGCAAGTTACCTGTGCTTGGCAGAGTGAGTTCAGACTATAACTACCGCATATTTATACTTACCAGAAATGAAGAAAATTCATTCAGTTCTCTGCATAAAATTCTCTTAGGTACTTAGCAACGCGTACGATAAAACAAAATTAGTTAAATCATTCCACTAAACCACAACGAAAAGAGAATGGTTCAAACAGCTGCAAACAGTCAAAAAACATTGTAAGCGTGCACTACTTCCCAAATCACAAACTGCCGGCTAACCGGCACCATCAATTTTCAAAGTTTGTTTTGCCGCTGCGCCGGATTTTCTCAGTTTGCTGTGGCGTGAATTCATTTTGTTTACTGTGCGCCCTGACTGTGTTTAGCAGCAAGTTCACTTTGTTTTTCTGTATTTTGGTTTTGCCTCGAGTTGATTTTCTTGCCCTGACAGTTTTGTTGTAAATCAAAACAAGGTCAAGATTCTTTTTACGTTGTACAGAAAACGTTATAAAAAGTTCAACTAAGATTTTTTTGCGCGACGTGCGTACGTGAGGAACCCATTAAAATGCACCCGTCAATTTCAATTTTAGAACCTGTCAGTAACAGGCTGTCACAGGAAAGAAAATTCAGACGGGAGCACAAAATATATTGACGTCGCTTTCGTCAACAAAACCATGAGAGGTTTTTAACCATGAGCGATTGAAATTTATTTTGTACCTATATGGGCCACTGTATCAGCTTAGAATATAGTTTGGCTACTTATTTAGTATTACAATTAATAAATGGGAGCTCCGCTTTTAGGCCTGCCTAAATCTATATATTATATTTATAGACCAAGTTTGCCAGATGAGCTTTGAATGTTGTCCAGTTCATTTTAATTTAAAATTTAAAAAAAATAAATTTAAAATTCCCCCCGGAATTTGCTTAGCCAAACGGTCCCTCTAAAGTCAATCTTTTTGGTTTATTTTTTACAAGTTTCTTCTAGGAAGGCAAATAATTTAGTAAAATAGAAAGCTTGATGTTGCCAAAAAACGTATGGATTTAGATATTTAATTTTTGGCTTTACTACGATGGTAATAACAATTAAAAAATAGGCAGTCTATGACTACATGTGCCTAGTGATATGAATAACATGGTGCTTTGGGCTCTACGAGCCACTAGGTACAAAAAGTGGTTGGCTGATGCTTGTAAGGCTTTTGCTCACATTTCGCATGATTTAATTGCTCTTAATTGTTTTGTTTACTTCGAGCGCTAATTGGCCTCTAATAAGCTTCCGACTATGACATGTTAATTAGACGCACTCATTACCAATTACGAATTACGGACACACACGCGTGCACGATAACATAGTGCCTTGGGCTCTACGAGCCACTAGGCACAAAAACTGTTGACGTGACAGGTTCATGACATCACCAAACTAGTTTTAACTAAAAAGTACTAGAGGAAAATTTTTCATTCCCATTTTCTTCTTTTCTTCTTTTATGTCTGTTACATCACTATGCAAAATAGTTGGATAAGCTAGAACAAAATTATGGGTCAAATATGCGGATTTTGCTCAAGGGTGGGGGGCACAGTTTGCAGAGGTATTTTTGAAGATTTAAAATGCCATATCTCATTTAATTTTTGTGATATCGAGAAAACATCTTCATGATTCAACTCCTCTTAATGTGCTCTTTCGAAGACATAAAAAACTTGCATATTAAAAACTTCAAAAGTGGCGAAAACATGACGTCATTATTGTGACGTCACAATTTGACATTTACTGAAATTTTTCAGGTAAAAATTATTGGCAATTTGTCTTCTGCTCATCTGCTAAGTTTGGTGTAGAAAGAGTCAATACTCTTGAAGAAATGCGTTATAATGTGAAATACCCAAGAACTGCTGTGCGATAAACTTAAGACACCTCATTCAAATCTGGGCCTGCTTAACTGTGAGGATGCACTGGAAGAACGGAGGTGAAAGTGCGTTTCTCTGGGACTACTCGCCGAGCATAACAAGAATTTGGTGAGGTCCATGTACGAACCACTTCCTCTTTTTGACGAGTACATCAAAGTAACTAGCAAAAGTGAGGAAGAGGAGTGCGATATGTACATCACTCCAGTTCCCAGGCAAAGCGCGGCAAACACCAGAAAGAAAGTCGCAGTCTCTCCTAGTTGTCAAGGAAATCAACCTTCCATACTGAAATACTTAGGTTGAAATTTTGAAGAGTATGGACACAGAACATGAAGCATCTCAACTTGTCATGAGAAATTTTGATTTGTCTTGGTCCACTTTGTTACATTTTGAGTGTACGAATCAAATCAGTTGCTGTAAAGTAGCGTGATTAAATAAAGCTTGATTAGTGATTGTAGAAGTTCCCAAACGTAGAGCGATTTGATATGTACAGCGCTGCCTAGTTTAAGAAAGTTTGCAGTGATATGAAAGCTTGACCTAGACTAACAAACAAGTAAAAGGAATAAGTGTAAAATGTGTGGAGTTATTTCGCATACTTCACGTCAGGAATAAATGTGTGCACCAGTTAACGGCTTTCTTTATCCTGTCTTTATATTACATAACATGCAGAATAAATGATCTTGTCGTATTGGTCCGCTGACTCGAAAGTTATATGGAGTTAATTCCACAGTTTTCATTATTCTTCCACTGCATTAATCGTCCACTACCTTCGTTATTAACTCCTTAATTAGTTACAAGTTGTCTTCTAACAATTATCCTACTTAAACTTTCGCAAGGCCCGGTTCAAGAGAGAGTTTGCCGTTCTGCCCTTTTGGAACTTGTATCTGGGATCCCTCAAAATGGCTGACCATTGGCCATAGCCATGGCAATTTATGCCCCCGCGCGCAAATACCTGTCTTTGACTGTAGTGAATAGAAGTACTTTTCTTTTGCTTTTGACGAGCTGCCGTGGTGCTTCGGTATCTTCGCACAAACTTTCGTTTGCTCGTTCTTGATCGGAAGAGGAGCTCAGGCTTTCGGAGAGCTGGAGACAAACTTCTTCCAGTCGTGCCCCCTTGTCGCCTTGAAGTTTTGTGAGACACTCGTGGGCCCTTTTGTCAACCTCGCGAGACCTCTGTTTTTGGTAGTGTACCTTAGCCACCACGGAGCTGTGCTTTTGATCCTCTGAGATCGCGTCCTGCTACTTGTTGTTCAACTTGTCGTGGCTTGCAGTCTCGACAATTTGCCGATAGCTGGTCGGATGAATGTACTTGCCCGTAGCGTCGAACACCATCTTGCTCATGAGTTGACCAATCCTGCTGTGTTGATCCCCGTTTCTGTTCACAAGAACATATTCGCAGTTTGGTCTCAAAAGGGGACGAATATGGAAAATGTAGCCATCCAAAACTTGTAAGCTGGTTTTTGTCAAAAGTAGTGAATCGAATGCATAGTTGGCCATAGTTTTGAACTTCTTCTGGTCATTGAAACCGCCATTGTTCTTGGCTGCTTGGACCATGTCAACAGTCAAATATTAATAGCCAGGAACCCTTCACTTTTATGAATAAAAGCACTGCCAAAAACTTGGTCGCAAACAACAAATCTGTAGGAGACACTTCGCCTGGCTTTTCTTTGCAGGTCTTGAGCACGCTTTGAAAACGCGGCAGGTTTGTCGAAACCACCTATAATAGTAAGTCTAGCGTAGCCCAGTGCCCCTTTGACTCTAGAGTGTCAATGTCTAGGTCGTTAGTCCATTGTAGCCTCATTCTTTTTAGAAACAGTCTTGCGAACCCTTTACAGAAAGACTTCGGTGGAATTCAGGTTACTTAATACTGCATCTGGTGCACCATTTGTTTTGCAAAAATCAATCAAGTCAGCAATAGAGTCCAAGTAGGCTAGTCGACCGGCATGTCCCAAACCCCAATCGGTTTGCATTGCATCCACGAATCGAAATAGAAAGCTTGGTGAACTCAAACTGAAATCAACCATGTTCCAACTTAACTTTTCGTCGTCATCTTCAGAGCAAAACTTTAGATATTTGAAGCTCTTACAAACGACCTGCTGAGCCTGCCTGATACTTTTACATCCACCACCACTTCCAATTAGCCACCTTTGAAACAGCTTTCCAATAGTTCTTGAAAGGTCAAAGGATGGTAGCAATTTAGTAGAATGAATAGATGTCTCACCTTTTTGTTCGCTGTTGTCTGTATTGGCTGTGTTCAGACAGTCATTAGGCTTTGAATCAAAGTAATAAAACCAAGCGTGCTTGTTCTTAACGTGTTTTCTGCAACCCCTCTGCGTTGAAAATATAACGTGATCACATGTTTGCACAGGGCAGTGGAAAAAGCCATCACTTTCGTCCTCTTCCAAGTGAAGTCGTTTTGGCCTTGGGGATGCACCGGCTATCTTTGACCAGTCAATTTCCTTGGTGCATTTACTCATTTGTAGCACAAAAACAAGACTATTAACAGTTGCTCAACAAACCTCCTCTTTTTATCTAAAACACACTTAAATAGTAGTGACGTTGATGCTGAAACATGTTCAGACATGCTTGGTCAGAGCGACCAAAGAAAAGTATAATGATTTGATCAGTTGATCAAGCATACTTGTTATGCTATTCCAAACTAAAATTTAGCCGTTACCTAGACCTCAAAGAGCAAAACAGAGCAAGCGAACTGCAAACGAACTCTGTATGTAAACATTTACATGTTGTTTGTTTACACAGCATGTCGGGCTCTTGAATGAATTCACATCCTCCTTAAATTGTATCAATGTTTGCTAGCGTTAAAAGGAGGCTTATGGATTCAACGACCATTTTTCTTGTGTACGGTATGTTAAGCTTTACAGCCACTTCACAATAGTGACTCGGCTACATTAGGGTGAGCTATTGTATCAACACAAGAGCGTGACAACTTGTCCGGTGATCGATGTTGGCGGTAAAATTACTGTTATGTTTGTGCATGTGACCGCGGACGTTGCTTAAAATTTTTCGTACGTGCATTTGAAAGGTATCGGGACTCGGGAAATGTTTGGATATTCATTGTTTCTTTCAACTTTGCCACACAGAGTGGATAAACGAGAAGCAAATACAAAACAAGTTCATTCATCAAGTTGTTTCCCAGCATACCGCATGTCTGGGACGGCGGGACAGGATACGCGTGTTTCGTCGTTTCTGTATATCCTGCAAGCCATAAAAATCATATCACTGATCCCGAACCCAGTGTCAAATTTAGAATTGAACAAAAAACGTTATTTTGATCAGATAAAAGTAATTCTAGTCGGCAGAAAATCCAGCTGAACGGCAAATAAACTTCTGGGTTGATTGGAAGCCGACATTTGCATAAATCACAACTTGTCGGCGTTTGATGAATAATGCCGCTCGAAAGATTCCCTGCACATAAATGCCACTGATTCTTCAATCTACTGTGAAACCTTTACTGAATCCAAATTAAAGCTCGCCAAGTTAATAAACAAGCTTTTCGTTTGTTTTCATGACGACACATGCACCTCACGCTTCGGCGGCAAGTGTGATGAATCGACAGGTCAAGAAAGCATGACAAAAGCGTTACCTTCGCGACTTGAGTTTATCAAAATGTAAACACTTTCAAAAGCCAGTCGATAGTTACGATCGTTATCTTCGCTATAACTTGCCCTTCAATTTGTGTTGGGCTTAAAATTTCGTAATTTAACATCATTGCAACCATTGTTTACACACAGGCGTCAAATCACCGCCATATAATTCAAAGATAAGAAAACCTCGGCGCGCGGCAGAAAGATTTCGCTTTTGACCATCATTTTCGGTTGATACCCGAGGCTGTTCAATTCAAACGGGAGACGCTGTTCTATGAACTTATAGCCGTTCGAGTGGAAGACGATTATTTTTTGAACGGATGGACAATTTTTTTGAACGGATGACCTAAGCCGTTCGAACGGATGCAAATTTTTTCTGAACGGATGGCACAAGCCGTTCGAACGGATGGAAAAATGTTTTGAACGGATGACCCGAGCCGTTTGAACGGCTGTGATTTTTTTCTGAACGGATGAGCCAAGCTGTTCGAACAGATGCAAATTTTTTCTGAATGGCTGATAAACGGCCTGTGAACGGATTACCATTCAAAAACGGAAAGCCATTAGTGTACGTTTTCGCGTGAGAGGTCACATATGGCAAATATCTGGACATGGTGCAACACTGGTTGGTTTTTTGATCCCTTCCATATTTTCCCCATATATGGCAAATATCGGGACCTAGTGCAACACTGACTGTTTTTGTAGTCTCCTACCATATTCTCTCCGTATATGGGAAATATCTGGAAATGGTCCAAATACATATTAAATCCATATTTCGAAAGTAAGACTTTGATCAGGCAATGTCAAAATATGGGTTTAACCTAGCCATATCAGTCCCATATAATTCCCATAATAGTTCCATATTTTACTCCAGGTAATATCCAGCTTTGGTCCATATATGGCCCATATTAAAATTTTAATAAGGGATGGTTGTAATTTCTCCAGCATCCAGCATCCCAGTGGCAATGATTCAACTTGGCCACTTTGCACAGGGAGACGGTGAACACTGCATGTGTGTTGAAGGAGACTCCCAATCAAAAGAAGAGAAACAGTAAGACTTTGTGGAAAGTAGAGAATTTTCTAGTTAAGATGATTACCAACCTGCAGAACAGGATATAGAAAAGCTGGAGCAAGAGTCCAGCAAAGAAAACAATATAAGTGTCGAACAAGAACAACGGCAGTGCAACTTTAAGACTGGCAACAACATTAAAGTTTGTTTTGTATCAGATAGCACGTTGGTCATGAACAATGCAAACGATAACAACAGCAACAATTCACAAGAAGTGACAGGTATTCAAATCCTTCCAACGGAGGTAATAGATGATTATTAAAATGGCGCTAGTTTTCTACGGTTTGTCATGGCCAAATCATGTGTGCTCCATTTACAACAAGTTCCACAATGCTAACAGACTGTCCTGGGACCGTGTCAAGAAATGGCGCCACAGGCTCCTGCAGATATACTTTCCATTAGGTTAAGTTGGCTACATTGGTGTTGCGAAATTGATGTGGCAATACGGATTGCACAGTGGGCTTCTTCTTGAAATCAAAAGAATTATCTCCCATCCGCATTGGAACAGCGCATGGTTGAAGCTTCTCGCAGACAGAAATGGGTGGTTTATCATTTTCAATATCAAATGTCGGAAAAAGATCCTACGTAAATGAAGCGAAACAGTGTCACTCGCTTTTAATGACACTGACTGAGATATTAGTTGTGTTTTTTCTTTCATCTCCAGATATTAGTTACAGTTTAATGGTAACAATAAATTATTGGTTGATAATATAACAAACCCCACTAATGTAACGTTACTGCCTGTATGGCTTTTGTTTAGTTGCTTGTCAAGAAAGATCTTTCAAACTAATAGTTTGTTTGAATTTCAATATTGTTATGAAAACGTTTTATTGACTTTAATTCTCTTGCTTGCTGGAAGTAAGCCAATACACTATAACTATGTTTTCCTAAATAAAAAGATCACCTGTTATTGAAAAATCCTGGTTTTCATACCATTCGCTTGAGTCAGTTGTTTAGGTCACCCTCCACTTTGTTCTTTGTTTAGCATTGAAAGCTTTTCATGATTTTGGGTCTTTCAACCAGATTGAAACACAACCCCCACCCCACCCCCCACCAAACAAAAAATAAATGGAGTGTGAAACTACAAGGGTAACGCAGCATCATTGCCATGGAACCTGGAAACAACAATAACTGGTTACTGAATTAATACAATGATTGTGGAGATTAAGGGAAACAAATCAATGTGGTTGTAAAATTAAAATAAAATGCAGAGAAAACAATGAATAAACGTCTTAACTATTGTTTAGCATAAAGAAATGTCATTAATGAATATGTTTTGTTTGACGACATATTCTTCCTCATAACTCGTTTTATTTATTCAGGACAAAAATTTAAGTCCACCAGAAATTACCAAAGGAAGATTAAAGGGGGAGTGACTTTACACTAGACATTCATCCAACAAGGAAGATAATATTTGAAATAAGACCCAATGTCCACCTAAAAAAACAATGACTTGCTAAGGACCGACTAGAGAAATCAAAATGAAAACTCACGTTTCCCTTTATGTGCCTCGCTGCAAATTTGTTCCGGTGAGAAGTTGATTAATACTGTTGGATAACCCTTATGACAATATATCAAACATTAAAATAAATTTATGCCACGGGATCTTTAACTGTTATTCCTTATAGATAACAGAAATGAGATTTTTCAATGATTCCTTATTCTCGTTTTATAGAATTGTTACAAAACACAGCAATGTGTTATTACAATTTACGACAGGTATTACAATTCACGACAGTACAAACCAGCCCATACTTGCTAATGGAAGATACCCCTGTAGATTCCCTGGATGTGACAGTTCCTTCAAGTATGGTGGCTTCCACAGAATGAGTCATCAAATGTTACATCAACCCCCCCCCCCCCCCCCCAACCACCACCAAAATCCCAAACCCAAAGATGATGTCTTTGATTACCACTGTGGCTTTATGCACATGGCTCTACCTCAGAGAAATTTCAGATGCAATTAAAGAGGGTGATGGTGAAAGGACTGTCAAATGTATTAAGATGTTTTTGCCTCACTTCAAACAGGGTGGCAGTGGAAGCACTAAATATGCATAGGAAGCCTTCTACCATCTGTTTCCAGTGCTAGCTTTATTAAGTCGCAGGGAAGTTGAGAAACTTCAGTGGAATTGAACTGTAAACAACCAGGGAGTGACAGATTTTTTTTTTTTTTTTTTTAACATTTTTTTTTATTGAAATTTTTACACACTACGTACAAAACTAATACAGGTACACTATTTTACAATTCGTTACAGTTCCTTACTCTAAATTACGATACAAATACAAATGCCACACTACTTACAAAAAAAACAACTACACTACTAATATTAAATAATAAACTGCATAAAAAGAGAAAAAACTTTTTATCTAAGGTCGAAAATTCAGAAACAGATAGTACAAAGTTAGGCCTACTTAATTATCATTAACCATATATTGGTTATATAGAAGTTATCAAGAAAGCCAAGAGAGAAGGTGATCCCACTTTTTGTAATGATTAATTAGAATTCCGTTCTTTTTTTCTATATATAATTCCAATTTATAAGTTGCTTTTAACTTAGCTTTGAAGACTGTGAGTGATGGACTGGCCTTGGAGAATTTACACTTGTAGATAAAGTATTTAGCCAGCAAAATAATGTGATTAACCAAAAGAAAATCTTTGTCAAGGTCAAATTTTCCAAAAAGAATGTCCAAATGAGAGACATTAAGCAAAATATTTACTTCATCCACGAGCCAAGATAAGAGTTCTTTCCAAAAGAATGTTGATGACTTACAAAAATACAATAAATGCTCCAGGGATTCCTCTTCTTCATTACAGAAAACACATAATGGGGATTCCACCATTTTGAACTGGTAAAGTTTCTTATTGGTGAAAACAATGAGGTTTAATAATTTATATTGAAATTCTCTGAGTTTTGTATCCAAAGTAGTTTCAAAAGCTAACGAATATAACCTTTTCCAGTCTATAGAAAGATCCGGGTATTTACTCAAAATTTTAGCTTTAGCCGAGGCTGTAGTTTGCTTAACAGAACGAAATTCCCTATAAACCAATTTGGATGTGACATTAGCAAGGTCAATCGTTTTACCAGCGATTGTTAATACAAAACAAGTTTGATCCAACGTAGAAGGGGCACAATAAGGGTTTGTTTTAATTATAGAACGCCATTCATTTGGGATAGCATCAATAACCCCCATTAGGGAAAAAAGGTAACCAGGAGATAAAGAGGAACTGAGAATTTTGTCACTTTTAAGAAAAATACCTTCCTTTGAAACAAGATCGCCAACTTTAAGAACTCCTTGCTTATAGAAAATCGGTTGAAAAATAGATTTTCCCTCACTCAAAATATACTTATTGTTCCAGATAATTTGGTTCATTATCCCTTTATAGGTTGTCGAATCACAATTAGTCCTAGAAGACCAGGCTTGCAAGCACTCCTTATAAAAGACGGGAAGTGAAATGGATAATTTCCGACAATCAAAATTACAATGTAATAAAAATTTCCCGCCAACTTTCTTGAGATAAAAATCCAGAACATACTTCCAAGGACTTTCATACTTCTCAATGTATTTCTTCAGACAAATGATTCGTTGAGCAAAGATCATAGATTCAAGATCCAGCATTTTCAAACCTCCGTCCTCTATGTCATTAATTAAGGCTGAGCGTTTGATTTTATCTTTGCCCTTCCAGATAAAGGAATAAAGTTCTTTATTAATTTCTTTAATAAATTCACTTGACAATGAAATTAGACCTGCCTTGGACATAATTTTGGGTATGGCGAAAGACTTAACAATTTGTATTCTGCCGATGAGCGTCAGACCTCTCCATTTCCACATATTTAATACTTTTTTAATTGATTTAAGGGCAGAGTCAAAGTTGGATTTATTCCTCGACACGTTATTGTAGTCAAAGTGCACACCAAGAATTTTGATAGAAGTTTTAAATTCATGAGGGTACATTTCACGCTCTAATTTCCTTGTACCAATACTGAAAAATTCAGTCTTCTCCTCATTAACTTGGAGACCACCCTTACCAAAGTAAAACTATGGGAATGATATGGCAAACCCCGGGCCATATATGGCCCATACATGGGAATGGTATGGGAAGGCAAGGTCATTGTATGGAATTGATATGGGGCCTAATTTTGGAAGAATTTGAGCTATGGAAAATACATGGAAAGAAAAGCTGATGTTCTTCATTGTATGGGAGATCTATGGGAATGCAATGTCCATAGATATTCCATAGCACTAGCATATTTGCTCGCTCTATAATTTGTATGGAAATTATATGGGACTTCTTTTTATCAGTATTCCATAGATAACCCATACCAATGGACTTTTATATTTCAAGTTCCATAGGATTTTCATATGACTTATTAATATGGGAATTCTATGGGGTGAAAAAAAAACTCTTAATTAACTTTCGACCATAGAGTTTCCATATGATTGTCTTGGAGAACTTTGCTTGGAAAAAAAAATTAATTATCATAAAATTTTAATTATGATAAATCATTTCCTGCCACCTTCCCGAGACAACCTGTAGAATTTTAGCTTAATTATGTTCACTTGTTATAAATGCGGCAATAATTATTTATATTTCAAAGAAAAAAAAGACATCATTAAATCCTTAATATTACAATTTTGACATAACATTTAGCTTTGAATAGAGCAACTTTATTTTTATGTAAATTTCTAATTCATTTAAATATAAAATATAACTGTTGCTAGATTCATTTTAGTTGTTGTACATGTAATAGGGATTAAATACATTCATTTTGATGAGCAGAGGCTATGTAAATCACTACTTTAGTTCTCTTTTGCAAGCATGCTGGTCATAATTAAAATAAATACCGTAAAATTCCGGTTATAAGCCCTGGGCTTATACAACTTCGTATAAGATATAAGCATAAGCAGATATAAGCAGAGGGGATATAAGCAGAGGGGCTTATATCCGGGAGGGCTTAAAAGCGGAATAAAAAAACTGTTTCGGAAAGAGCCATTGTAGTGTTTATCAAAATAGTTTTTTTGAGTTAAAAAGTCAAAATAATGTAACATTTAGCCCCGTTCAGTACCATCATCCAGCAGAGGGGGGCTTATACCCGGCAAGGGGGGGGGGGGGGGGGGGGGGGGGCTTACAATCGGATGTATTTTTTTGTTTCCAGTTAGATGGGCCTATAACCAGGGGGGGGGCTTATAACCGCAATTTTACGGTAGGCAGTAAATTATAGCTGTAAGGGATGCTTGGCATACGAAGCCAATTACTTTCAAAAAGCAGAAACTAAATATGTGCTATCAGAGAACTCTTAGAGCATCCCTCAAACATCAAAATAATAAATTTCTACATTTTTATAGGTATCAAAAATAATGTTTGAAATTCACTCATCAATCCTATTCAATTTTTTTATGATCCTTCAATCCTCCAAGTGTCAAGGAAAGTATTTGCCACCAGCAACAAAAAAAAATAAGAAAGACATGGTAAATGTGAAAAACTTATTTGTGTAAAAGAACCTTTAGCAATTATTTTTCTAAGTCTCGTAAACTGAATGGCTCATCATGTAATTGAATACATTTTATGACAATTAATAATAATAATAATAATAATAATAATAATAATATTTAATATTTCTAAGGCACAAATTAGCATGTAAATATGATCAAATGCACCTAACAAACCATATGAGTAATATAAATTAAAAGATATGCTATAAATAGTAAGATTAATTTAAAACTAATTATTTACAATAACTATATACATTGGGCTAAGGTAAAAAGCTTAAAAATTAAAATATTAAAAACAATGGGTCTAGTAAGAATGTATATAAAACATCAAGAACTATTCAAACGCTTTTCTAAATAAAAATGTCTTCAGTTTGGACTTAAAATTGACCATTACGATAGAAATAAGTGACTACTATAGGCTCTGACAGAGAGATTTAACCTAGCTTGTGAAATAGCAGGAGCTTGTATGCATTATTGGACACTAATTGTACTTTTTTCCTTTGTTCACTTTGCATTATTTTTTTACATTTCAAGTTTAAGTGTTTCACTGAAAGTAAATCTTACTTTTAGTCTCTTTCAATATGGTTTGCAAAAAGAGCTGCATAACCCAAATCACAGTCTGAAAATTTCATATAAACACACACATCAATGATGTCTTCAAGAGGCACAACAGCGAATCTGTGCCTGTTTGGTTGATGGAGACAGATGATGTGGCTGACAGGGCTCCCAAAAACTTCGTGTGCTTTACAGACATGTTTACTGGACACTGCTAGTGTAGAAAGTACAGCCCCGCAAACCATTCTTGGATGTTCTCTAAGCACAAAGAATGTTTCAATCTGTCCATAAGAGATGCTGTGTCCTTGTTTGTAGGCAATTGTGTAATTATTTCTTCTAGTTACTCTTTTGTATTCTCTGGAGTGGAGAACCGCTTCTCCAATTTGGAGCCTTGAAAAAAATGCTATGTCAGAGATTGACTCCACTCCCAAAAATCTAAGTAGGTCGTCACCATAGTCTGCATCAATAGATCTGCCTCTGGTCAGTGCACCAATTGCATAGAAATCATCTTTCAGGTGAGTTCTGTTCTTTCTGCAAGAAAAATAATAATTTATTTCTTATTGGGTGCAAATTGAAGTGAACAAGTGGCATCATTGGTGAGGTACTTTCTGATCCACCTCATATTGTAAATATGAAAAGACATATCTTATTAATGTGTGGTAGTTCTGGTCAAACCACAATATAACTAGCAAGAATATGGATTTCAATCTGTGCTTCAGAAACCTTGACAACAATGGCAACTTTTGGGGTCTGCAAAATTCATACACATGATTTAAACAAATAGCAAACCTGTAATAACAACCATTAAATGCTATGTTGCTGTAAAATTAATAGAACACTACAAAATTGATCGAACTCCATGTAGACTAACCTGCTTGTTTGCCCACATAATCGCAGAACCAAATCTTTGGCACATCCTGGAGGCATTTCATCTATCAGCTGTGGAAGGCGTTGATGGCTTGTAACTGCAGTCATTATCTTTAGGTAAAAAGGAACAACCAAGCATTTATATTTGCGCCCTCTCCAGTTAGCATCCACAATGGTCTTGAAATAAGCACAGACATATTATGATTCATTTGTGCAGTTAAGTTTGTGAGATTGCAACACTGAGCTATGAAGTCCTACATGTACATACATGCAAAAGTTGCTTTATATATTTTGCATTAGTTAAAATCGCTGCAGGGTTTCTGTATAATGTACAGTACATGTTATACAAGATCTTACTTGGTTGGCAATATTCTGTGTTCCATGGAAGTAATTGCCAATGTCACCATTCCAGTCCTCAAATACAAAAAGGGAACTGCTCCAGAGGGGACCATGGTCATACACAGACTTCTTTAGATGAAGAAGCATGTGCTGATTCATCAGCACATATCTTGGCCCTAAATAATGAAGAGCAAAAGGCACTGGTTTTGGAATGATAAAAAATAAAATAAAAAACTGAATACATGTAGCTTAAGGATGAGGCATTTAAATACATACTTCTTCATACTTCTTCCAAATATTTGCATCACACCAACATATTTTTAACTATCCAGGTTAATTCTATCCTTAATTGAGAAGTAAGTAGAATAGTGCTTGCACAATCATAACAAACATTTCTTGTTCGTACATATGTATGTTTCACCTGCCTTCATTGCTCCTCTGCCATTTTTTATTATTGCCTTGGAGGCTTACAAATACAATTACATCACATTTATACTCACCATAATATGCATCATACATCTCAACAAAGTGCATCAAAAACTTCCCAGCCATTTCCAATTGCTCTGGTGTTATGGACCTTCCTGACAGTAAGGTGATGGCACCAACCAGCAGGGCATAATGCTGATGATACTCTTCATCAAGGATGCCTTTCATGCAGGGGAGAGAGTAGTACAACAGCCAGTTCCGATACTCTGTTGCTACAAGACACAGAGTTGCTGTTAGGAATTTTTTTGAGTCACACATTTTAGCCTACCTTTAACTATACTTTCTAACAATGATAAACCTCAATACCTGTAGTTAAGTCTCAAAAAGTCTGCACTTGTACTCACAATAATTTGACCTCATTCATTATAAAAAGTAATATGAATTGAAAATGAACAGTCCAATGACTGATGGATCACTATCATTACATGTAAATACCTTTCCAAAATTTTAGATGGTGTTCTATGCTCCTGGGAACTCTGGTGATTACACTTGGTGGTTTAATTTCCAGGAGGCGCTTGTCAACTTTATCTACACTGCTCCTACAATACCATCTCTGACCACTGTGTTTTGAGTCAAACCAGAGACCAAGAAGCTGCTTAACCACTCCAAGATATACACAGTGCATGGAATCTATACCAACACCACTGACAATGTCAAAACTGGGTAGCTGCAATAAAGGGCTAGGTGCCTTGAAGCCACAAACCTACAAGATAAATATAAAAAATATGAGGAAATATTATTTTTATCATTACTCCCCTAGTAACAGAACTAGTTCTGACAAATGAACAGTGGATAGACTTACATGTAGAGAAACAGCATAAATGTGTACTGTAAAAAGAAACAGGAATTGAAACAAGATTTAAGGAAATCAGGCTGTGGCCATGAGTAATCAGTGTTAATTACAGCCTGAAGAACTACTTACAGTTGAATTTGTCTCAAGGGCATCATATGACTGAGCCTCCACTTCTTCTGCAGTTCGCAATTTAGCATGTCCTGTCACAGTATTGCGGAATGGAAATGTCATGACATGGCCGCGTAGACTAGTCTTGATGACTTCTCCATGCTCATCACAGTAACTACAGCTATCATGACCAGTGAATGTGACCTGTTCCAGAGCACCAGCACGGGCAGGAAGGTCAAAATGACTGGAAAGCACCATGACCTTTGATGTAGTCTTCATTCCGTCTGGAAGAGTGATTTCAAATCCTGTAACAGTGAAAATCTAATATCAGTATTTTGAGTGAACAATCAGTTTTTTATGCTTAATTAATAGGTTCTTTTGATGCTAGTGAATATATCAAATATCATATATTTGAACTGGAGAAAGATGAATGGCTGGACAGAAAAGCAATTGAAACATTCAAATAACAACTGTAAGATGCCTATAATCTGTAGACTGTACACACTTCTTACCTTGGAGTTCTGTTTTCCTTAAAGTCTCAACAAATGGCTTCAAGAATGTTGAAAAGGAAGGCTTTTCTTCACCAAACCACAGGCCACCAAATATCCTATACTTGCTATTTCTCCTTTGAGTAGAAAAATGCCATATTAGTTACATGTACATGTTTGGAGAACACCATGTAAAAGTGCAAACAGTATGCTTAGGACTCTCATACAATGTACTAACATTCTAGATATACCGGTAACTATTTCACTGTAGAATGTGAGTTGTGGTTGTCAACAAAATGGAGGCTACTTTGCATTTGTGGTTTATGTTATCAAGTTTTGAATGTCTGGTAGATTTATACAAAAACAATTCTGTCTTGTTTACATAACGGTACCTTAATGACGGAGGAAGCTCATTGAGGAGGAAAAACAGAGGCCAAACTCCAAACTGTGAAGAGTGAAAAATCGCTACCCCATCAGTGTTGAGCTTTAAAGAGAGATTATACTCTGTCGAGAGGAATCCTCCTGGACCACATTTGCTCTGATAAAGAGAGCCGTCATAAACATCTTCCAATGTTCTTGTCACCCCTTTTGACTCTTTCAAATCTGTACCTTATGCCATGAACAAATTCAGGGTCTAAAGAAAAATAAATGGACCAGTATTAACACCAGAGCATAAATGCAAATCCCTACATGTACACCTCTACTTGCAGCCAAAAATGGTCTGTAATTATGGGCATCCCCTCTCTGGGTCAGACAGATGAAACGAATCGAGAAAATTTAAGGTGGTAAGGAAAAAGTGTAAAAAAAAAATCATCTCCACAGAGCTTCATGTATTGTAGATGGCTTTCAACCTATCAGAATGTGCATATATTAGAATTGATACACACTGTATGGGATGAGAAAAATGTTGATTAACAATTACTGCTTTGATACAAGTACACCAATGCTTCAGTGTGGTCATTAAATGACAGCCCCTAGGTTATAAAAACAATGAAAACTTACCAATGAAGAACTTTTGTAGCTGCTTTTCAACAGGCACTTCGATGAAGAAACCATCAGCCTTAGAAATCTTTTGACCACAAATGTTGCAGTTTCCCGTACCTTTGCCAAAATATGCTTTACAATAATCACAAAAGAAGTGTTTTTCAAGGTCCCCTTTCGCTTGACTTATGAATTCCAACAGCTTGTTCACTGATGTTTTACAGTTGTTGGGTCACGGGCAGTGTGCCTCGATTACCGAGAGCAAATCATTAAATGCTTCATGTGTAAGCTTGTGCTTCATTACAAACGTTAACAACAGAACAATACTTTCGCTGCTTGTGAGTGGAGCACCTGAAAAAAGGATATCATCAGGTTCTGATTCGGATGGTGTTGATTCACCTTGCTCTGACGCCAGTTCAATGTCATCATGGTCGTCGAAGTTGCTCACAGAATCCGAGCTAGCATTGTTGTCTTCCTTCATGTAAACTTCGTACGCGCAGGAACTATCAAACAGTTCATCTTCGCTCAGATTGGCATCACACATCTCTTCCAATTCTAAATCTCTTACACTCACGGTCTCCTGTGTCAGATCATCGCTTGACAGTGTTCTTGTATGGATAGCAATTGCTCCAGAACTATTTACATCACATTGAAGAACAACGCTCGATTCTTCAAACTCCACGTCAAACACATCGCCATCACCGAACTCTGCATTACGTCTGAGGTCACCGCCATGAGAATTAGTTGAATGAGGATCTGGCTTTTGGCTTTTAACTTTACTACGATTTGTTCTTCTTGCTGCTTTGAATTTATAGGGATTATAATGACGCAAATATTCTTTGTAGTGCCCTCTTGGTTTTTGTCTACGTTCGGCCGCATGGTCCGCCATGTTTGTTGTTCGATGACTCGTCTCCAGGGTCCCCGTATGATGCAATGACGTATACCGAAACAAAGTCACGTGGCATTTTGCAGCCAATAACATGACTTCATGAAAAAGAGCGTCGCTTTCAATTTCTAACAAAGGCGAACGGAACATTCCTTCGTGAGCTCGTGCGTTGTGGCTTTTACATCCCTTTCTTCTAGAATATTTTTGTGTAGCTTTTTGCCTGTTGCAGTGACTATTTGAAGAAACAATGGCTGGAAGAACCTCACGAAAAAGAACTGCCCCAGCACGTTTGAGAGAAGGTAAGTTAAAAGTGAGAACGATACGTACAGTGTAGCTCTAGCGTCACTAGCCGATCATGACACGTTGTAAGCAAACTAAAAAGTTTTAGTCTATTATAAAGAACTTTGTTTCCCCTGCACTGTAAGACCCCCTTCCATGGAGTAGGTATAGATTTTGTTGGAACTACACATCAATATTAGGTACCATGTCTGAAACAAAAGCCAGAAGTTAATATTGTTCTCAAATTAAGATTAACTTAAATAACCCAACTGTTTAATTGGAGGAAACTCTGACAATTTACTGTCCTTGTTGGTTTTATTATACAGATGGTGGAAGTAATGGAAGGTTCTGGAGTGTATTGGTACTCCCACCAACGTGCATATTGCTCAGCATTTAAGAGCTGGCAAAGCTATATCAACGCTGCAGTTGATATGTTTTTTAACAAGGACACCCTTGCTGCCTGTTGCGCAATGGGAAATAGAAAAAAAAGCAATGGCCATCAGCCCTTGAATCCAGTCATTATCCACGCACTAATTGGTAAGTTGCATTGAATTGTACCTTGATAAGCTTCGAAAGAAAAAAGTCCATACAGACAGATACAATATCAGATTGTAACACACTTCATGCTTTGTCAGTTACTGACAATGATAAGATTGTCAAAATTAATGGACATGTTTAATATTATTAACCATGTCCAGTTAACACAGATATAGTGTATGTCAAAGATTGCCCACTAAAAAGATCAATGTAAGCTCTTTAATATGATAAGCATCTCTGTGTCATCATTGATGAAAGTTTACTTTTTTTTCAGGCAAAGTTTGTTCCAAGTTCTCTAAAGAGGGACCGACACCAAGCGACGTGGTCCAAAAAATTAACATGAAGTGTGTGGAGGCCAGAAGGCCACCAAGAAAGCGTCAAACAAACACAACCACAACAAACAATAATGAATAATACTAAGGGCAACTTCCCACCATTTTTTTAATCTTAATGTTACAGTTCCATTATAACATAGTTCACGTTTTCCTTTTTTTAAGGAATTTATTTTAAGGAATTCTTCTTTCACATTTTGCAATCCATTTTCAAAGTTTCTACGATAATATGTTAATATAGATAATTCATTATTATACAGTTCACAGCAAAACCATTTTCTCTTTATAGTTTTCAAATGGCCTGATCAGTTTTGACATGGAGCCATCAATTGTAAATTAATGTGAACTCAGAATGACTTAATCGGAAGAGTAATATATTTATTAAAGATTTTACAAAGAATGCCAAGCTTTTGACCAAAGACTTTTGCTTTGTTCAAGACACTGGGGGTGAAAAATACAACCACTGCACACATACACTGTATGGACAATGGAATAAAAAACATCCATATCATTCCCATATCATATGCCATTTTTACATCTCGATGATGTAGCCTTACAACCCATAGCATTCCCATATCAGGGGCGGTATGGTAGGATAATACATGTGGGAATGGTATGGTGCTTTACAACCCATAGCATTCCCATATAAGTGGCAGTATGCTAAGATAATATGGGAATGGTATGGTACTTTACCACCCATAGCATTCCCATACCAGCAGCAGTACACCAATGAGGCAATATGGGTATGGTATGGCAGGGTGAAAACATCCCATTTCAGATGGCCCTCTGCTTGGATCATATGGGGATGATATGGGATGGTGCGAAATATGTAGAATTTCCATAGTGGTGGGTAAGGTATCAGAGATGGGTTTGCTATGGTGCGAAGCCATATCATTCCCATACTAGATCCTATGGGGAATGTATGGGGCAGTGCGAAATACGTAGCAATCCCATAGTAAAAGACAATAGAATTAAAACTCTAAGAAGACAGTGTCATCTATGGGTTTGATATGGAAAGCAATAGCCCATACAAAATCCATATATTACCCATAGCATAACCATAGGTCATGCCATACCATTCCCATATTTGGGCCATATATGGTCCATATAACTTGATTCGGTAAGGGCAGAACATTTCGAGAAAGCACTAAGACAATCTCGTAAGCAATCATAGGAGGATCTATTTCGGAGAAAGCAAGTCAGGTCGTCCGCGAAAAGGGACAATTTAACCTCTAAATTATCAATTTGAATACCCTGAATTTTTTCATTTTGTCGAATACTACATGCAAGAATTTCCAATCCTAATATGAAGAGAAGAGGTGATAATGGGTTGCCTTGCCGCACCCCACGACCAACTGCGAAATAATCTGATGAAAAGCCATTATTAATGATGCAACTTGATATATTTGAGTAAAAAGTACGGATCCATTGGATAAAAGATGGCCCAAAATTAAATGCGTGCCAAAACTTTTAAAAGATAAGAATGATCAAGAGAGTCAAATGCTTTCTCGAAATCAATAGCAACAAGAATGCCCGACATTTTCTTACATTTGGTGTATTCCAAAATATCCTCAATGGTTCTGACCGCGTCAAAAATCGACTGTCCTTTCACGTACGCATTTTGATTGTAATGTATTAACCCAGGTAAGATTGGTTCCAGTCGTTTGGCTAACGTTTTGGAAGCGATTTTAATGTCAACATTGATAAGTGAAATGGGACGCCAATTTTTTATCAACCTTTTATCCTTGCCCTTCTTTTCCAACAAAGTAATTACAGCTTGTTTTTGCGAATTGGAAAGCTCGCCATGTTCATGTGCATAATTATAACAATCAACCAGGTGTTTGCCCAAAAGCGGCCAAAACACTAAATAAAATTCTACCGTGAGACCATCATTCCCTGGGGTTTTGTTCTTTTGAAAAGTTTTTAAAGTATTAAAGCATTCGCCTACCGTTAATTTTTCTTCACATCTGTTCCTTTGTTCCACAGTCAATTTAGGGATATGTACATTACTCAGAAGTGAATCTGTCAAGGCATTACTGTTTTCATTGGATCTATTTTGATAAAGATCAGAATAAAAGGAACGAAGTTCTTTCATAATCACTTGAGGGTCTGAAGTTAAGGATTCGTCATCTTTGAATAATTTCCGAATTGAACTTTTTTTACCTCTGGAATTTTCTAAATTTAAGAAATATTTACTGCTTTTTTCACCTTGTTCGTACCAGGTGGCTCGAGTTCGTATTATTGCCCCCTGGGTGATGTAGTCATTCTGGAGCTCATACTCTGTTTTTATAACTTCAAACATATTCATATTTTCTGGCGAGGGATCTTGATCACACATTTTTTGGCAGTCGTTAAGTCTTGCCTCTAAAGTTGCCATTTTTGACCTTCGCTCTTTAGCCTTCATCTTACTATAAAACATGCTTTCTTGGCGAATCTTGTACTTCATCAGATCCCAAAAGAGCCTTGGATCTTTGACTTCTTTAAATTCATCGTTCCATAATGGGTATTTCGTATTAATCAAGGACACGTATTCCTTATCATCCAATAAGCTAGAATTAAGCTTCCAATAAGAAGGACCTCGGGGTCCATTTTCAGTTCCATTCAAAGATAGCACAATTGCGGAATGGTCGAATTTAAGCGATGGAATGACATCAACATTATCAATATCCTCCTGCATACCACTACTTACTAGCCAGTAGTCCAGCCTCCTCTGAATTACGGGAGTCTTCTGACGCCAAGTAAAACGTTTTTCCTTTGGGTTTCTAATCCTCCATATATCAACTAAATCATTGATAATACATATGTTTTCTATCGTCTTAACTGATTCTTTTCGTTTTGGATTTCCACCATTACCATCCAAATCGGGGTCAAAAATTGCGTTAAAATCCCCACCAATTACAATATTACAATCGTCCTCTAAACAAAAATTGTCCAGTTCTTCTCCAATTTCTTCAAAAAAGGTTAATTGCTCGTTTGTTTTGTTTGGGGCATACAGGTTGACAAAAAGAAAGGGATAATCTTGAACCTTTGCTTCTATAAAGATAAAACGCCCATCTTTGTCAATTTTTGAGGATTTCAGTTCGAATTCCAAGTTATTTTTAATAAGAATGAGGACGCCCTTACTATGAACCGTACCATGAGAGAAAAACATTTCGCCTTTCCATTGAGATTTCCAAATATTTTCCACCTCAGGAGTGCTATACGATTCTTGCAAAAAACAAATATCCGCATTATTTTTCATTAACCACCCAAACAATGCCTTCCGTTTCTCAAAAGACCGAATCCCCCGAGCATTTAAAGACAATAACTTAAAGTTAATATTTTTAGGAGCCATATTTAAATGATAATCCATTCAAAAACCACCCATTTAAACAAGTAGATTCATTGGCTGTATAGCCAGCTTTAAGTGAGAATAACCTTAAATTTGCATTTGACCTTATGTTAAACCAACGTTTTATGCAGTTAATTACATCACGAAAAAAGACAACAACATGCAAAACAAAACACTGAAAACTGGAAAACGTTCAACAGCAGCCAGAAAATACTGCTTTGCTGCTGTGGATCGAATCGAGAAAAGTAACTGAAACACCGAACGGACTTACTCAAGAAAGAAAACAACTATCCCTATCGTGTTACGTGTCAGCTCTCCAACCAAAACGCTACATACTTCACGGCCTATTTATAAAGTGAAACGATAGATGTTACCTTCCCTGTAGCAGTAAACCTTATAAATTCATATAGTCAAAAAGTTCCACTAAGCACCATTTCAACTTTCAACTTGAAGTTCTTTCTATTAATTTTAAAAGACTATCGAAAAACATCTAAGACTACGAAGGCTACCCCAACCAGTTTATAATGGCACCAAAACTCCGTCAATGTAAAGCTTATCGGGCTCTGCACAGCTAAAATATGCAAGCTTACTGGATTTTCTCGCCTCTAACAACTTCTTCGACTGATCCCTGCGCCTTTTAACGATCTCCTTCGGCAAATCCGCTGATATGTGAAACTCGGAATCTTTCAAAAGACTCGTCTTGGAGAAGATGAATTCTCGATCTTGATATCGCAAAAACCTCGCAATTATCGGTCGTGACCTTCCATCTTCGTTTGTTTTCCCCACTCTATGCACCCGTTGGAACTCAATTTGTTGAATTTCGTCTGGCTGAATACAGAGCACCTGCTCAAAGAATCCTCGAAGAGTAGAGCAGGCATCTTCCTTTCCCTCAGGCAATTCTTTAATACCGTAAAAGCGAAGATTTTCGCGCCGTTGGTAAACCTCTGCGTATAATAATTTGTCCTGCAACTCCTTATATTTGTCATCGCAGTATTTCTTCACGCCATCACCGGCGGTCTTACTTTCTTCGACAATGGTATTCAAAGCTTGAAGACCATCCTGCATTTCATTAATGGCGACCTTCGACTTCTTTTGGTGTTGCTCAAGCGTTTCAACTCTACTTTGTACCTTGTTAAGATTCTCTTCTAGGCCTTTGACTACTGCACCTATTGACTCCAGTTTCAAGTTCACGGCCTCGAGACTTGAAAGAATAAGGTCAATTTTTTTACCAAGATCGACGTGAGTCATTTCCACGTGTTTGGAAATTATGTCACCCGAAGAAGACGCCAAGTCAGCTTTCAAAGGCTTGTCTCTTGATCTTTTTTCTTCTGGAGACCTGAGCTCGTTATCAGAGATGCTTGAATCACTTCCACGCTCTTTTCGCTTAAGATTTGAAGTCTCGTCAGCCATAAAGCATTAGTAAAAACATTTAAATACGGAGAGCTTCACGAACACAACTATCCGCTCAGCATGCCTCGACCCAGTCAGTGACAGATGGTGCAATGGATGTGGCCCTAGAACATGACAAACATGTTAAGGAAATTATGAGAGGTTTGGGGGCAAACATCAATGAAAATAGTGTACAGAGAGTATGCAGGGCATTCCTCATTCTCAAAAAACTTCTCTTTGCAATCAACTCCCAACTAAATGTGAAGGTGTCAGGAAAATATACTAAGAAATCTGTAAAGGAAGACATGATCAAAGTAGTCAAGACCCTTTGTGAACAACACATGTTTAAGAAGCAGTCAACAAGGGAACCCATGTAATCTTTTCCTGACTCTCCCAGAGACTACCTACAATTGCTGAACACAAAGGAACTGTTTAGATGGATAAATGACCACGAAAAAATGTTAGTTCAGAGAAGAGGCCTGTTAATTCAAAAGGCACTTACACTTTCATATCCAAAACGCATTCAATTCAATATTGTTAGGTTAAACTGTTGTGTCATTGAACAACTGCTATTTACACTGTATTAACTGAGTATTAAAACAAGCTGGCTTGCACAATGTTAAGTAAACAATGTAACCTAAGTTGGGAAAACGTACACTAACGGATAACCGTTAAACGCTTAAAAAGTGGATAAGTAGAGCTTGTGGGTATATTTTCAACACAAAAATAAGCGAAATTAACAAACAACGTTTCGACATCTTCAAGATGTCATTGTCAAGTTAAATAAATTAGTTAGTTCATGCGTTATATAAATATGCGATGTGCAAATTATGCTGAAAAGGTGTTACAAGTGAAAAGTCAAAGAAACATGTTAATTGCAAAATAGTTTTGCTCGGATCGAGTCTGATTGGGTGTTAACATTTGGTTTGAGATCTCTGATATACAGCATTTCGTATATCAGGCAGTCAAGTTTCGTCTTGCATTTCCTCAGGATGGTAAACCAGTTCTCAAGATTCCTAGGCTCGATATTGTGTTCGGTCTTTAGATGATTCCCAATAGTTGAGCTCTGGTGTTCAGCCACGCGTTGATATAAGTGTCGGCGTGTGAAGCCGAAATAGCTTGCATCGCACAAGCCACATTTGAATCAATAAACAACGCTTTGTTGGTTGATTAATGGAGGCTTTTTCTCTTGGATCTTAACATCATTCTCAATTTTTCTACTAATGAAGACTGGTTGAAGGGTTTTTCCAATTTTAATGCTCAAGTCTCTTAGCTGTCTTCTGACGATGTCAGCTGATTTTTGATCTTTGAACGGTAGTACGATTCGGGTGAAAACACTTTCATCATGGCTAATGGTGTGGCTTGTTCTCTCAGTTGTAGTTTTCACTGACGTCAAAAACTTAGAAATGGTGTTATCTACAAGATGGGCAGGGTATTGTAGTTTGCTGAAGAGGTCTTTTAAGCGCACGCATTCTTTGGAGAAGTACTCCCAAGAGGATGATAGTTGATAGGCTCGGTTCAGCATTGTTTTTATAAGTGCTCTTTTGTACTGGAAGTCGACATGGCTTTGGTAATGCAGAAGAAGGCCTGAGTTCATTGGTTTTACGTAGACTTTTGTTTCGATCTGAGAACCATTTTTCAATAATTCCATACCAAGAAAAGGCAGGGCATTGTTTGTAGACGTTTCCATGGTAAATTGAATGGACGGGTGTCTGGTGTTGAGGGTTTCCAAGAAGGTGTTGGCCGAGGTTTCATCCGGCGTGCTTGTTAGTGTGTCATCAACGTATCGTTTATAAAAGGGTGGCATTTGTCCTATACTTTGTATATTATCTTCGATAGAACACATAAAGACATATGCCAATAGGGGTCCAAGGGGGGACTCCATGGCAACCCCGTCAATCTGCTCATAAAGGAGACCATTAAACTGAAATATTTGATTTTTCGTGGCGACATTAAGTAGTTGGACCAGATCAGTTTTGCTGATGTTATGATTGT
This sequence comes from Meandrina meandrites, assembly GCA_963693305.1. Lineage (NCBI taxonomy): Eukaryota > Metazoa > Cnidaria > Anthozoa > Scleractinia > Meandrinidae > Meandrina > Meandrina meandrites. The sequence goes on from OY855906.1 coordinate 19,825,864, forward strand.
GCGTTCTATTAAACCAGTTATCTTCAAACGCTCGGTCTGCCAGGATTCGGATCAAGGGGGACATTCGTGAAGAGTGAGGAGACGTCATAAGAGACAAGTTGATCTTCTTCTCTAAACTCTGTTGCACGAATTTCAACAGCAAACTGGAACACATCTGTTATGGTATGTTGGTTGTGAGAGAGTGGCTTAAGTTTATCGTCCAGCCATTTCGCAAGGTCGTAATTGTATGTTCCGGTGGCTGATAATATTGGACGCATTGATAGGCGGTTCTTATGAGTCTTGGGCAAGCCGTAGGGGTGCGCTAGTCTAGAGCCTTTCGGGCAAATTGAGTCGGCAATGAACTTAGGTAGAATTTTTCTGACGGTTAATTCGAGTTGTTTCTCCTTGGTTAAGAGGGGGTGGTAGTGTTTTGGCGGCCGGCCCCTCGTTTTAGGTCTCTTGAGGTCGCATTTTCTAAATTTCGAGGTGTTGTTGATAGACGCTTCAGCTAATAAAGTTAGGTATTCAGATTTATTCATGACTACGATGCCAGACCCTTTATCCGGTTTGGTGATAACAATATCGTCCCGTCGCTTCAAACTGCTGATTGCTCTAAGGAGTGCTTTAGGAGGTTTTAGAGACTTGAGTTGAGCGTAGTTCAGTGCTATAGATCGTAAAGTTGCGGCAGTTATTTCTTAGAGGTTGTCTGGGAGAGTAGGCTCCAGTTTCCAGTAGGCCTTTTTGAAGCTCGCTTTGATGTCGATAGTGGAAACTGATCTGGTCCAACTACTTAATGTCGCATATTTATATAACGCATGAACTAACTAATTTATTTAACTTGACAATGACATCTTGAAGATGTCGAAACGTTGTTTGTTAATTTCGCTTATTTTTGTGTTGAAAACAGTTAAAAAGTGTTTCTTATCCGTTTAAATGATTAACAGAAGCGTTACAGTCGAATCCGAAGAAGCTAGAACGCTAAAAATAATTTCTGGAATGTTTATTGTTCTACGACCAATCAGATTTGAGACGTTACCGCAACAAACCGCAACAGTAATTAGCTAAAAGGTTTCAATTGTTTTATCACGAAACGACTTTTTCGTCTACATTAAGTCTTGAAATCACCACTGATTAACAAACACTCTGGAATTGTTAATTTTCTTCTATTTCAGAGTTGAAGTATAATCAAAGAATAACTATAAAAGATAAACACTGAAAAGAGAAAAATAATCGAACAGACATGGCTAGACAGCGCGTCTGGAAGCAGAATAGAATTTTTGATTATTTTTAAAAAAATACGGCCTATCCGGTCCTTTTCCCCATTTCACCATAAAATTTATTTATTTATATTTACCTTACTTTGATGCGGAGCTGGAACAGTTCACGAAGCGTGTCGCAGCAGAATTCTCCGGCTCAGTATGTCACACAACGGCACCCATTTTTTCAATTTTTAACGGCACACATATTTGAATTTGCAACGGCACGCAAGTTTGCATTTGCTGTGAAAATTCAGGTTTTACAGAAACAACATCGATTGCTCTATTACAGTGCTGAAAAGTAAGTATAAAATACATGCATTCAAGGCTTCAATTCCTTTTACATCCCGCTTTCGTTCCCAATTTCAAAAGAATATTCTGATTTTAACCTGATTTCCTACTTTTCAAACACAGTGCGGGTAAGGGAAAATATCCACGGTCAAATTTTCGATATGGGGAAGGCTTACCCTCAAGTTATTAGAGAGAATTTCCTGCACCTTTACAATGCTGGATTGTCACAGAGAGAAATAAGCGCGGACACCCCAAAGAAAATCCTATTAACAACCTCTGTATCTTGTTTTTATCAACAACTTCACATCGCCGTTCGTCACAATGATTTTACAGAAATTACAGTACCATATTTCAGTGTTTGTTTTGTCGTCATCCACGTCCAGTTACAATGATATTTATTGTTAGCTGGGCAAGCTCCCGTAAGCGGCCATCTATCCCCTACACCGCTAATGGCAGCTCACAAGAACCATTCTCGTAAGCGGCCAGCTCCAGTTACGGACACTTTTTTCGCGTCCCGAGGGGGTGCCTGCTTACGAGAGCTTCGACTGTATGAGCGAGGATGTTATGGATTATCTAGAGAATGAAAAACTTACAGTCAAAATACTCAGCGTGTGCCGCCTAGTATTCCACAATAGTTTTGATTAACAACGAACGGAATGTGTTATTCGTTTCAAACTTTCAAATTTAATTTGAATATTGCAATCATTCAACCGTAGCCCAAGAGTGACCTCATTTGAAACATCGATTGTTGATTGGTTTATTTCTCACCTGTTCACATGCGAATTTGGCGCCATTTTGAGCCCCAGTCAGTGTGCATGTGTTCACCTTTGCCGTTTCGATTTCCTTCAATATTGCTTGCCGTTTTGATCGATCATGGTGTTCTTGGAGTTTCACAACAATCACAAGCTTTCAATAATAGAGAAATTTCTGGTCGAGAAATTTCTCGACCAGACGTGTGCAGGTGGCCGGAAAGAGATAATCTCAGAAATTGGTGAACTGCTTCCCTCCACATTTCGTTTTGTACTGTGGGGAAATCCACTTTCGAGCAAGCAGGAATCTATTTATACTCTGAGAAAGTGTGCCATTCAAATCCAAGATTATAAGTACCCGACGTCGACGGAAATTTTTAGAGTTCAAATTTGTGCTTTAGCCTGTGAGGATTCCAGTTCCGCTGGTGTCAACCTTAAGCTTCAAGCTTCAGCCCCTGCAAGTTCAACAAGCTCGACCAGCTTCCAGACAGGCAATATCGGGGAAAAAGCAATTGACCACCTCCTAGAAAACTTAAGTGAGCGGAGACAATCTCTAGAATTTAGATTGCAGTTAGCACAGGCCACAATTTCGTCTCTCAAAGAGAAACCAAAAGAGAGAGTGACAATTGGTCGAAACCCAAGTTTCACTTGCAGCAACTGTCACTTCAAAGGCCCTTCGGGTGACTGGATGCCATCAACCTCCTTGCCAAGGCTATTTTGAATGTGGAAACACTTTACTGCACAAAGAACATCGAGAGGAAGTTCGAAAGGTAAGCTGCAGCAGAGCGTATAAACTCGGATATCAGTATGGTTTTCGTCAGTTCATTATTATTTTATTTTTCATTGCCCTGTTAGCTTACTCAATAAGTCTTATGAGCTTACCTTCAAGATTTTGACTAACTATAAAAACGTCGGACCTTTGCATTCCTGTCGTATGGTATAGAAATTTTGTTTGATTTCCATTTTAATAGATTTATTCGTTTTAGGCAGACAGTTCTTCCCATGATTATATATTGATCGATCAATAATCATGATTGTAATAAGCTAACTGTTAATTGCTATAACTTTGGGCTTATGTGACACATTTCTTGTAAGGTAGAAAATGTTAGCCTTATGATAGAATTTGTAATCAATGCATTTTAGGCAGAAGCAGAGTTAAAAGAGGTTACAAGACTGCTGAAAGCAAACAAGGAGGAGTTAGACAACACAAAGTTTCTAAGGTGAGTTGTCGTTTTAGGCTGTAATATTCCATTTAGTCACAAAGACTAACAATTTAGTGATAATATAATCACTTAACTGGTGTTCCACAGTTCTCTCAATGTTGCACTTTGGCTACTGTTTATGTTTGGGCATCAAGTTTATCAGCTAATTCGGTTTTGGAATTTATATCATCATTATCATTATCATTATTGTTACGTACTGTTACAGTTATCATTTTTATGTAATTAACACACCATTTTGTTTTAAATAATTTCACAGAGAGAGGACCAAAAGCAACTTTTTTTCTGCAATGAGAAGCAGA